>OZ025243.1:10197536-10797536 GCA_964019155.1 Osedax fenrisi
TATAAAAATAGATCATTATTTTACTTTAAAATATGTCATAAGTTGTTTGTGTATCATTGATATAGATTAATGATTCGTTATTCCATTCGATTATATACATACTGATTAATAACTAAATATTAAATAATAATATACACTATTTTAATATAATTACTATAAAGTTAAAATTAAAATTTAATATTAATATTAAAATATAAATTCAATAAAAAATAATTTCGTGCATGTTGTAATTAATTATATTTATGAATATCTACTATGTTGATTGGACATTATAATACTAAAATTATTTATACCACGATTATTTTAGGGGGTCGGTAATATGGGAAGGGGTCGGTATTAGGAACATGTATCCGATTACCGACCCCCTGTTTATTCTTGTAAATATAATTATATCAAAAATTAAAAATAGCCACATTATTCATTGCCATAATATTACCATAATAACAAAATTTCAAATAAATATATTTAATATTGACTAAGTTATTACAAACAATCATTTAGGGGTCGGTATTCGGAGACTTCCCCTACTCTTATTATTTTAGAAGAATATATATTATATTATAGTATATGTAAATATAGAAAGTTACGCTAGTTCCTTAATATACCTAACTACCCAAACTTCACCTTACATGGATGGGGTGGATAATATATATAGGGTACAATACACTTCTTCAGTGATATGTAGTGTATGCATATTACTTAATATTACAGTATATCGACCTTCACAACGCCATCTAGTGAAAGCTTTACTTAGGTAGATATATATGAAAAGCTGCTGCATATACTGGAACAAGAGTGCAATTTGTGCTTACCTGCACAACGATCCGACTTGGCATATATATATATATATCAGTGTTCATTCTAGAGTTACCCAGATACCCAATTTGGGAAGTGCCCTAATTGTGTGGGTAGCTGCCCTAAATATATGATTATATGGATTAAGTTTAATTATTAAGTTCTTATTAATATAATTGTAATATCATGAATTAAAAGTGTTATATCTCTAATTAAAGGAATATATTATTTAATAAATGTCAGTTTTCTAATGAATATTTATAAAATGACGATTAAATGTGTTATTATTATTCTATTATTATTTAAGTAATACAATAATGAAGAATTTATTATTTAAAAATAACAGATTTTTAATAAATATTTATAAAATGGCGATTAAATGTATTATTATTTAAGTATTACATTATTGAAGAATTTATTATTTAATAAATGGCAAATTTTCAATAAATATTTATAAAATGGCGATTAAATGCATTATTATTATTCTATTATTATTTAAGTCCTAAATTAAGTCCTATTATTTAAGTCCGGATTTAAGTATTAAAATAATGGAGAATGTGAATAACTTCTGTCATAACCACAGACTTTGAGGGGTCATAACATTAGGATAAATTCATTATTTTTCAAATAATGGCGAATATATACTATTTGCCCTTTGTTATATCCGTTTGATATAAACAAACAATTTAGATTAAAATACAAATTAAATATGAAATATGATAATAAACTGCTTGAACTATATTTAGAATAATCTATTTTTAGATTGGGTAGCAAATTCACTACCCAAAATGAAAATTGGGTAGCAAACTTTAAATATTGGGTAGTGAATTTGCTACCAATTTATATTTATAATGATATATGAAAATTAATTCAATAATTATTTTTATTCCAATTCTTTTTCTCTCAATATATATAAATCACGTGATTGTTTTATTTAAAATTCGTAATTTTAATATATTTATTCAAAATCCTATTTTAAAACGTAATATTAAAGTGATATTAGAGATATTAAAAACCATGAAAATATAAAAATAATGAAACATTTAATCACCAATATTATTAATAAGTTCACTGTTTTTTATATTCATAATAATTAAACCGTATACTTTTTAAATTTATTATAATTTAATTTCTAAATTTTAAATAATTATTATAATAATTATAACATTAAATTAATGATTAATATTCAATATTTAATAATATTATATTAATTATCATACTTATCATAATTATTATTCCTATATATAAAATATAATATATAATGTTTAAAAGATAAAGTCATAAATATCATGTATTATACTCATTATTAGTTAGTATACCTATATATATTGAATTTAAAATCAACCATACGGAGTACGTACTGCATGTTGATACGTGAGCATGAAATATTTTATATTGATTTTATTATGATAAAATTGGTATCACTGGAAAGCTAATTAAATTATATAATACAATTCATATTATGTTTTTTAACATTTATATTTAAATAAAAGTTACTAACAAAAATGTGCAAACAAATTATTACATTTTAATAATCAATACAATTATAAAATACATTCTAATTAAAATATTCACATTAAAATATCTTATATAAATTATATATAATGTTAATATTAATATATATAGGTGTTTTTGTATATTTGTATATACCTACCTATAAGTATGTTTAAGTATTTATAAGTATGATATATTATATATCAACATTATAACTTTTAGACTACATAATTTTCAATATTATAAATACTCGACGATCACATTTTTAATATCTGAATATATCATGAATCAAATGTTGAGGAGATTGAATATAAAAAGAATTATTTTATATCAATGTAGTAGAATTACAATTTGTAAATCATTTAATTGTAAACGAAAAATAGTAATCGAATCGAATACTTATTTTGCTATTTATTTACATCTCTAATTCAGAAAGCTAATTAAGTAGCTTTTGTAAGTAACAATTGTTACAGGTTTAAATTGCCTCAGGGTATAAGCGTCCATCTAATATATCATTTATCATGAATTTATAAATACATGGCAAAATTACCCAAATATGTCATCCTATATTTTACTTTTAAAATATATTTAAATGCCCTATAACAGTTTTTTTTTGGTAGCTGCCCTGAAACCTAGAATGAACACTGATATATATATATATATATATATATATATACATATATATATATATATATGTATATATATATATATATATATATATATATATATATATATATACATATATATACATATATATATGTGCCAGATATATTTATATTTGATAGGTAGATTATGTCCTAGATATGTCGATTAATGTAAAATACATTTATATTGAAGTGAATTCAATTTAATATATTTCAATACGTTCATTATTACATAATCGATATATTTGCACATATATATATTTATATATATATATATATATATATATATATATATAATAATATGTATATATTATATATTGATGTGCGGTGATAAACATTCTCATCCCGCAGGACTCAAAGAATGCAGTACGATAAAATCACTCAACCGTAAAATAGTAAGTTTCCACTAACATTCGTAGGTCCTGATCTAGAACCGCGGTGTTTACTCGCAAGGGGAAACGTTAAGTATTCAATATAATATCAAGGACATAACGTATCGCGTCCTTGATAATACCGCATAGAATATCGTACGCACAAACACTTACCGCATGACGTGCGTAAGTGCGTATGGTTAGTTATTAACATATACCCTATAGGGTATATATATAGGGTATAACGTATACCACGATATACTACGATATATATATATAAATGTTAATAATTATGATAATAATAACACGTGAATAACGCATAAAGCCCTGACGCGGAGAAATGGCGGCTGCGATATTATATACGACCACGTGCCCACCAACGCGTGCCAGTATGTGCTATATATACGTGCATATTCACTTCCTATATATATATATATATATATAGGTTTATAATTTATATAATACATACGTATATGAACAAGCGTGTATAGTATATAATATATATATATATATATATATATATATATATATACAGTGTACAGTATACAGTGTACAGTATACAGTGTATAGTATACACTGTATACGTATATATATATATATATACATATATATATATATACATATATATATAACAAATAATGCATATAAATCTAACGTAGGTTATGAAATCATCTTGGGATACGAGTGTTACAGGATTATATTCGGCGACATCCATTGTTATCTTTTAACTGGATTCGCATGTTTTAATTAAAATATCTATTGTTTTATTTCATCTAATTATTTATCACTATTTTATCTGACTATAAATGATGTATTAAAATACGATGAATTCGTATTATATCGTTTTGTATTCAATATATTACGAGTATTTATGTATGTATGTAAATATTTAAATAATATAGGCCTATGAATTAATATAACTTACAATTGAAAACATTGTTCTTTTTCATTACAGTTCACTATGATATGTTTACATAATATTTGTTAACGTTTGAACAACATTTATTTTAATAATTTATAAACAATAATTTATCAAAATATAACAAAATTAAATAAATATTCGCAAATAGGTTTATCATATAGAATAACATGTTTTATCTTTACATGTGCTATATATTAACCGTACGGGTACACATGATCTAAAATAAATAATATTAATATATATATATATATATATATATGTATATATAACGCATTGCATGTTCGTATATGTATATTTATTAGTCAATGGTGAAGAAAATAAGAATAATAATAATACGAATAATGATAATATGAGGCAATATGATAAGATTCTGTATCAATATCACAGAGCGTCGTTACTTTTATTGGAAAGTAACGAAACAAAATACGAATAACGAGAATGTACAAACAAACAAAATACATATATGTATATATATATATATATATATATATATATATATAAACATATACATGGATAAGCCTATTCAATCAAGCGAAGATAAACACAAGTGTGTATGATGATGATGATGATGATGATGATGATGATGATGATGACGATGATGCTGATTATGATGGTGATGATGATGATGCTGCTGATGGTGATGATGATGTAGATGCTGATTACAACAATTGTATTAGTCACCGTTAGAAAGTGATGACTCATCAGGTAAGTGCATGTAACTTAAATAATAATAAAACACAACCACAAAAAAACGAAAAAATTAACGAAACAAAGTTTAAGTAATAAGAACGAAATATAAAAGATAATAATAATGTACAACTGTAAAAAGAATTCTATAAAGTTAAAGCAGAAGTTGAATATTTCGATGCCAATTACAAAATAATGTTTTTTATTTCTAATTTCGATTGTTTTTCGTTTATTTTTACGGTAACTGTAAAACGTTTTAATTTCTTTATTTTTTTAATTTCGTATTATTCTTTGTTTATTTCTATAACGTATGTTATCGGTATACCGATACTGCTATAGCAAATATTTATACTTTATACTTTATATTTTCGGCTATGTATTTGCTTAAATAAATTATAATTTATCAATCAATAATATACTACACTTAGATATAGGATAGATATTAATTAATATGAGTATTCAAGGAGGTGATATATTGAATGTGTATACATAGGATATGTATACACATACCGAATTATTATGTAATAACGAGCGTATATATACCTGCATACATCAATATATATATATAACATAGTATCTCTATAGTGCGTGCACGCAGCAACTGCAAATACCTCTATTTTCACATAACTTATAAGTATATAGTTATACAATGTATACAATGTATACAATGTATTGTGTGTAATGTATAATGTATACATATGTATATAATGTATACAGTTATATTAGTTCTTCTTAATATCCGATCTCTTATAACTATTTCGCTCCTACTATTAGCTTACCTTAAATACTCTTCGAGATAATTGCCTTCACAATAACATAGATATCACCTGATTCCACTGATATCTTCTCTCTTTTCCATAATATAGGGTTCACGATACTGTATCCCCTATCACTAATGGGATTGGAGTACGTATTAAGGTATTATAAATATAAAAATAACCTATAGGTTATTTTTGGAGTATACTCCATTAATCCCCTTTCCTACTTTGTTATAATGAGTGTATATCTAATTCTTTTTCATTATACAAAATGAACACTATATTTTTTATTTATAGTATTTATATAGGGGAAAGTAACCTAATACATACACTTTAACAATAAGTGGTCTTAACATTTTATGACTCATTATTTGTATTCAAAAATTACAATATATTAATATTATATGATTATATATATTATTGTGATTATACAATTTTATTTTATTTTTAAATCCATAGATAACGGGGGTGTCCGTATTCGGTACCAATGTCCGAATACGGACACCCTATATATCACTAGGTAAATTATATATTATTGATTAATCAATTAGAAAAATTACAATTAAATTATTTATAATTAATTTTAGGAATAATGTAATATAATTTAATTTATTAATTTATATTATTTTATTAATTAATAATACAAGTTAAGTATATAAATAATAACATTGTATACAATCTATATATTTAGCTTAATTGGTGGTATTAATATTATAACGCACGTGATATTTATGAAAATCAGAATAGTTCATACGCTGCGCGCTGATTGGTTATAGGGCGTCAGTATTATGACATTTAGAGTGTCCATATTAGGAACTTATATGACCTCTAGATATATGCTTATAACTTAATGAATATTGATAATAAATATAGAAATTATATATATATATGTAACAGACTAAAATCTGGTTATATGGTTGTATAGTTATTTATAAGTTTATATTATATATTTTTAATTTAGTTATTTTATTTATTTGTGTATTATGTAATAATTATAAATGTTTATTTCGCCTAGTGATTTTTGTTTTTTAGTTTATTATATAATTTTAATTATTACATAAATGAAAACAAAAATATAACCAATAGTGGCGAGTATCCCCACCTGTCACGCGGGAGACCGGGGTTCAATTCCCCGACGAGGAGCCAAATATATAATAAACTAAAAAACAAAAATCACTAGACGAAATAAACATTTATAATTATTACATAATACACAAATAAATAAAATAACTAAATTAAAAATATATAATATAAACTTATAAATAACTATACAACCATATAACCAGATTTTAGTCTGATACAATATAATTTTTAGAATGCTTTGGTTTTTAATAATATATTATTATATTTTACATTGATATATTTGTATATTCTTGAGAAGGTTTCAAGTTGAAATTTTATTTCCTAATTTTAAAAACATAATATACACAATATATCAGCAATATTTTGAATAATTAAAAAATAAAAAATACTTATTTTAGACTATTTACATAATTATTAATATTTTATTCACTAAACATTTTTTTGTAGGATTTATAGATTCTGAGATACAGAGAGTGTCCGTATTCGGGCACTGTCCGTATTCGGTTACTTTCCCCTATATATCCTATATTAATTAAATATCCAGGAAATAAATATTCATTCATATATCCAGGTATTCAGTATAGACAAATAAATAAATTAATATTCCTTTATTCTCCTCGTAATATAGAAACTTGAAATACAATATATAATTGAAATATATTTCTAAAATGTGAGGGTTAATTTTTATACTATATTTATATTAAGGAATAATTCTATACATTTTAGCTACTAAGAATATTTTAGACATAATAATAATAATGAATACATTTATTTTATTTAAACAACGTACTTATAAATAAACTTAATTCTGATATAATAAAATTACAATAATATATTAATATAATTACATTAGCAGGTTTGGCAAATATAAAATCTGAACTATATAAAGTATATTAAATATTATTAGGTTTTTAATATGTGTGGGCCTACATAATTCAATAAGATATATAAATAATATATATATATATATATATATTGATTTAAGAAAAGATATATTTATATATTATAATAAATTGTAATATTAAAATTAAAATTCGTTATAAGGAGATATTTATATAATTAAATAATTCTTTGTCAACAACCCAATTATTATATAGTAGTTGTATTAATATATATATATATATATATATATATATATATATATATATATATATATATATATATATTTATATTGTAAAGTATTGACTTTATAGTTGATAATAAATACAATTCGATGCGATGATTAATGAGTTAAATAGTTGAACTCGATTCGAACCACCGACACGCGTCGGTCATAAATAACTAAAGCCGGCGGGAGATAACGAGGCGTCGAAGAAGAATGCACTAAGAACAATAACAGATTAGTATGAGCTACGAGCCACGACGGCGACACTAAGATAACAACGGCGACTCGTCAAAGAGATAAGAGATCCATCCAGCCATGGGAAAATTCCACGCTGGAACCAAAACTCTCGACCAATGAACAAATAGCAAAGTTACAAAGATCATAAAGAGGCGGGGCTAAACTAGACCACACCCATCTCCCTATATAAGAAGATCATCCATAGATAATCTTCCTCTTCCTACTTTGCCTTGCGACATTCATTGAACGACATCTGAAGTCAAGCAGACTGCATCATACACCCGAGCTGAATCGTCAAGAATGCCGCACTCTTCAACATCGTAGATCGAGCCCTGAGAAACTATACAACTGTGAGTTGACCCACTATTGTATATTACTCTTGTACTATTCTAACATTATATATCGATTTGTTGTTTCCTATTAAACTTAATTAACTTAATTGAAACCTGCCTTATTGATTTATAATAGTGAATAGAACAAACCACATAAACTCTCGCTTTAAGAGCTCTGTTCAGTCATACAAATAAACTATACATTCTGTGACAGCCAGATCAAATTCTTCTCACGAATTATTCTTGATTCTTGTTCCACTTGTTCCACTTGAATAGATACTTTTGTTGATCGTTATATTCGCAATATAACGCAGAATCTTACAATATAGATAATTATTAATTATAATAAACAAACTATTACTATGTGAACATAGTATAACCACCGTATTGATATGCCCCCCGCGAAGTGCTATAGCACAAAGTGTAAACTGAACATCGCCAGCATTGCCGTGGTGTTACTAATGATGGCACCGATTAAACTACTGTTTCAACTGAAAGAGATACACCGCGAACAGATGATAGAATACGAGAAAATATACCTAACGCCGTGTACATCATTCGACTTATTCAGATTTTCTATAGATCATGACGCCCGCCATTTAGATGAACAATTTTCCGGTTTTGATACCCCTGAAGCCAAGACCCCCGTCGTTATATACAGGGAAGTTGTCATTATAGCCGCCGGAACTAGTTTTTCCCAGTGGGGGTTTTAAGAAATAAGTATAATTTATCAACTAAATACTAGACTGTCATTATTTTAAAATATATCTTGTAACATATAATTAATAGAGTACAAATTATGATTTATTTTAAATGTTAAAACATATAATTATAATTATACTGAGTTAATTAACAAAATATGAATCCCATAATGAACATATCTAGAATATTTTAAATAAATATATATGTATATGCCTATGTATATTATAACAAGAATAAATCCCAAAATAGTTTATATATTTATTATGTTATACTTATAACATTTTTTCTAAAATTATTTCTTTGGCAAAATTCTTTTATCAATTTATTATTGTCAATATAATCTAATATATCCTGATGTTCATTGCAGATAGCCAATATGTTTATTTTAGCTGTTTGATTTGTGACCTTAACCACGTCTACAATCTTCTTAACATTAACATTAACATAGAAAAGCTTCTCTCACAGGACACTGACGTACTTGGTTGTAGGTATGCCTACCATCAATACATTGATTAATTTTGTTGTTTCTATAAAAATAATTAATATTAAATTAATAAATAACATCACTAGTATGATAGTACATACTAGTGATGTAAATGATGCTGAGCCGAGACTTTTAGTTTTTGATGCCGAGCCGAGACTTTCATTTTCGGGAAAAACACGAGCCCGAGCCGAACCGAGACTCTAGCCAAACGAGCCCGAGCCGAACCGAGAATCTAGCTAAACAAGCCCGCGCCGAATTGAGACTTTTACAAAATAATACCGAGCCGAAATGATGTTGTTTTGAAATTACATTTTAATTATAATTTTTATATATTTCACATTTACATCAATTTAAAAAAAATAATCTGCGCCAACTTCGCGATTCAGTGAATAATAATGTAAATTTCATCTATTGGTATACACAATAACGAGCTTTTTGATGCCGAACCGAGACTTTTGGTTATTGATGCCGAGCCGATACTTTCATTTTCGGAAAAAAACGAACCCGAGCCGAGACTCTAGCCAAACGAGCCCGAGCCGAGCCGAGACTATAACAAAACGAGCCTGAGCCGAGTTGATCAACTGAGACTTTAGGTTACTGAGACTGAAACTGCATCATACTTTAGATTTGACTGGCATCATTTACATCACTAGTAGGTGCTACCTACATAGTATGTACTACATACCTACAAATAATTATTTTACATTGATCATATTCTCTACTGAATCTTTTAAAGATTGAGAATTGAAATGGTTCTTGAACATATGTAGTTCGAGTTTTAAAGCTTGAACACTTAATTCAGGATATTTATTTATCTGAAAAATTAATAAAATATAATTTAGAATATTGTATTTGTAATATAGTAAATATTCTATATTATGTTTTATTAATTTTGCAGATAAATAAATATCCTTAATTAAGTAGTCCTATACTTACTTCAGCATAATTAATTATATTTGTATTTAATAATTACGATAATAATATTTCATATGAAATTATACTTGATTATTTTTCAAAAATATTTGATTTAATTCAGTAATTACTTGTTAACATGGATATCATATACTTTGTTTATCATACAATGTTTTCTTTTCTGTTTTATTATTAAAAAAATATTTAATAAATAGATTATTTGTGTACAACCTCAGTATAATATTGATATCATTGACAGCGCAACACCCTGATTTTAAAAATAAAATATTATTTTTTAATATTTTTTATATAATAATCATAATATTTGATTATTTCTCTTTACAATGGTATATCGAACAGTGCATAAAAATACTTAAAAGTGACATAACTAAGCATTTATAAATACGAGCTGAAAAATAGTTAATATAAATATAATGATTTTTTCTAATCTCTAATTTTTAAAACGTGAATATCTCTGAATTAAAAAAAAACTGTTACCATCTATGTTTGAACCACTTTCGATTATAGAAATACTTATTCAAATGACATGACATTTTCACAATATATTAATATTATGTTACTCTTCAGATATAACTATATAAAACTAATACATTATTCAATATATAATATTTTTTATATTTTATTGAAATTTCTTACATATTTTTTTTTCTAGAAATAGCTATTATGTTAGTCCATTTTTAATATAAGTTTAATAATCTAAATCTCATAGTCGATAGTTATATTTGTAGATAAATATTAGTTATATAATATACATAACAAATTAGTTGATATTTTGAAGTATACATAGATTGAATATATTTTTAGTATTACATGATTTTCCTATCTCCACCATATTAAACTCAGGGTGTTGCGCTGGCCCTTAACAAGTCTAACAATATTTATAATTACAAATAAATAAGATTATATATATATATATATTAATATATGATACAAACTTTGATGGAATTTTACGTTTTCTAGGATTACGTAATGGTAGCAAATATAGATTGTCATATTCTTTTAAAATATTTTTGTATCAGGGCTTGTGTTCCTTTGTATACAGCTGACAGATTAGACGTTCCATTATAATATTGTCCACGTAAATTAAACATGGATAGACCAGACAAATAATGGTGTCTTTCAGAATATTTGCAATAGATTCGCCAGTACTTGATGTAGATGAATAAAATCCTATAAATTTTTCTTGTACTTTTAGATTTTCATCAATGTATCTAATCACAATCAATTACTGGTTTTCCAAAGTTATATCTTGGGTTCCATCGCACATTATAGAGAATGGTCATAAGAATATTTCTTCATTTTACCTAAATGGCAAGGGGGGTTTTAGGTATCAAAACCCCTCCATTATTTTGCCAGGGGGGTTGCAACCCCCCAAACCCCCCCTGTTCTGGCGCCCATAGTTGTCATGCGTGATTTTATTGTTCTGTGTACTAATTACGACCTTCGTATTATTGAGAATGTATTTCCATATGGTGATGAAAAGCTCTAAATTGGATACGGTTAAAACCATAGCTACTTATCCTAATTGCGGCATTTACACTAATTCTGTGGTTTACGATCAATCCAATTCGTATATATCAACATGTAATGATAGAAAATTGTATTCCGGTTATACATAGAGAATGACAAATTATATACTGATAATATTGAGAATAACACATATTATGAATCCTGTCTTATTTTAATAAATAGAGTGTATTTAAATGTGTCTTTATTTTACTATTTACTACTATAGTAGTATACTACTACTACTACTACTACTACTACTACTACTACTACTACTACTACTACTACTACTACTACTACTACTACTACTACTACTACTACTACTACTACTACTACTACTACTACTACTACTACTACTACTACTACTACTACTACTACTACTACTACTACTACTACTACTACTACTACTACTACTACTACTACTACTACTACTACTACTACTACTACTACTACTACTACTACTACTACTACTACTACTACTACTACTACTACTACTACTACTACTGCTGCTGCTGCTGCTGCTGCTGCTGCTGCTGCTGCTGCTGCTGCTGCTGCTGCTGCTGCTGCTGCTGCTGCTGCTGCTGCTGCTGCTGCTGCTACTACTACTACTACTACTACTACTACTACTACTGCTGCTGCTGCTGCTGCTGCTGCTGCTGCTGCTGCTGCTGCTGCTGCTGCTGCTGCTGCTGCTGCTACTACTACTACTACTGCTGCTGCTGCTGCTGCTGCTGCTGCTGCTGCTGCTGCTGCTGCTGCTGCTGCTGCTGCTGCTGCTGCTGCTGCTACTACT
The DNA here is from genome assembly GCA_964019155.1 of Osedax fenrisi. Taxonomy (NCBI): domain Eukaryota; kingdom Metazoa; phylum Annelida; class Polychaeta; order Sabellida; family Siboglinidae; genus Osedax; species Osedax fenrisi. The sequence continues at coordinate 10,210,383 of OZ025243.1, forward strand.
ACTACTACTACTACTACTACTACTACTACTACTACTACTACTACTACTACTACTACTACTACTACTACTACTACTACTACTACTACTACTACTACTACTACTACTACTACTACTACTACTACTACTACTACTACTACTACTACTACTACTACTACTACTACTACTACTACTACTACTACTACTACTACTACTACTACTACTACTACTACTACTACTACTACTACTACTACTACTACTACTACTACTACTACTACTACTACTACTACTACTACTACTACTACTACTACTACTACTACTACTACTACTACTACTACTACTACTACTACTACTACTACTACTACTACTACTACTACTACTACTACTACTACTACTACTACTACTACTACTACTACTACTACTACTACTACTACTACTACTACTACTACTACTACTACTACTACTACTACTACTACTACTACTACTACTACTACTACTACTACTACTACTACTACTACTACTACTACTACTACTACTACTACTACTACTACTACTACTACTACTACTACTACTACTACTACTACTACTACTACTACTACTACTACTACTACTACTACTACTACTACTACTACTACTACTACTACTACTACTACTACTACTACTACTACTACTACTACTACTACTACTACTACTACTACTACTACTACTACTACTACTACTACTACTACTACTACTACTACTACTACTACTACTACTACTACTACTACTACTACTACTACTACTACTACTACTACTACTACTACTACTACTACTACTACTACTACTACTACTACTACTACTACTACTACTACTACTACTACTACTACTACTACTACTACTACTACTACTACTACTACTACTACTACTACTACTACTACTACTACTACTACTACTACTACTACTACTACTACTACTACTACTACTACTACTACTACTACTACTACTACTACTACTACTACTACTACTACTACTACTACTACTACTACTACTACTACTACTACTACTACTACTACTACTACTACTATATATATTTATTTTACAATATATTGTAGGGGTGAATAATTATTATATTTTATTATGATGTAATGATATAGTATATTATTATTAGTAAGTTTATCTGTTTACTTTACTATACAATTAATTATTATTATTAGATTGTGTAAATTATGTGTTTTTGTATAATAAACTAATAGTATAATTAATATATAATTTAAAACTTTATTATATACTACATTATAGTGTATAGTATTATATATATATATAATATATTGGATCTATATGCATACAAAGTTTATACATATAGCAGGAAAGAGTGTATTTTTATTAAAAAATACTTAATTAATATATAAATATATATATATATATATATATTTATATATATATATGAACTTATTATACAAATATATACACTAATAAATAAAAAAAAGTAAATGTAATGTAACTAATTATTATGTATTATTTATATATTCAAAAAAAGTATAAATAAATATTACAAATTAAAAAAATACTCATTTCCTCTATCATTTAACTCAACATTTCAACTCGCGTACAATGTACGCCATACATCGGGATCCGCTTTACAATATTCAATAACATTTTATTGAATTTTACTTTTTGTAATAATTACAAATATCAAACCGCTTAAATAAGACTTACATAAGACTTAATAAAACTTAATAAGACTTAATAAGACGTAATAAGACGTAATAAGACGTAATAAGACGTAATAAGACTTATATATATATATATATATATATATATATATATAAATGTGGTTTATAAATTATCAACAAAAAAGCACATAAGTAATATCAGTAAAGAATAGCCACTCCTAGTAGGATGGTTGTAATATGCGCGTAGGTCTACATACGGCTATATCGATTAAGTACTTAATTATTAAAGCTATTATCAAACCTCACCTATTTAATAAAATAAAATCCATTTATTAATATAATATATGATAATCGCGATTACTTTACATTATCATAAAACCAACTATAATTGGTACTACTATAGTAGTATGATACTACTAGTAAACGTTAACTTGGATTAATATAGTATACCGTGTATTAGCGTTTGATCTTCTACTTTAATATAATACTTTTACTAGAAGATAACATTATTTTTAAATATAAGACAAATTTCAATATACAAGTATATATACTGTATATATACAAGTACTTGTTATATATATATATATATATATATAAATATAATAATGAGGATAATTAATAACGGTTTATTGGCACTATAAGTCCATGTATAAGGGAAGATAATAATAATAAAATAACAATGTATTATTGTAAACATATTTTCTGATAACAATTAGATAATAATAATATAATGTTGATAAAACGAGATAAAAATAACTAATACAGAAGTAATAAGTTGCGTGATTTAGTGGTTAGAGGTAAAGAGATAAAAAAGAAGTACAATTTATAAAACTTCCGAGAGATGTAATATAGAGGATGGTATACCAACTGGTACTAACGGTAATCCTATAGGAGTGAGGGAATTGCACATATGCATATATACTCTATAGAGTAGGACCGGAATTTCTAAAAATCTAACATTTAAGGAAGTTTTACAAAGTTTCGGGAGATAAGGAGAGGAGTATTTTGGTAACGAATAGAATGTAATATTGTGCGTTTTTAATTAGATCAAAGGTTTTAATTAGATCAAAGATATATATAGGGGTGAAATAATATATTGATTTATAGATTATAGAGAGCGCACATAATTTACACATGAAGTAGAAAGTAGTGGAAAGTAACCTAATACGGAAACTTTAACAATAAATGGTCTTAATAGTTGATGACTAATTATTTTTATTCAAAAATTACAATATATTAATATTATATGATTATAGATATTATTATGATTTTAAAATTGTATTTAATCTTTTAATTCCATAGATAACGGGGTGTCCGTATTCGGTACCCATGTCCGAATACGGACACCCTGTGTTATAATACGGACACCCTATATACAACTAGATAAACTATATATTATTGATGAATCAATCAGATAATTACAATTACATTATTTATAATTAATTTTATGAATAATTTATTCAAATGTAATTAGTTAATAATTTATTTATTTTTATTATTTTATTAATTAATAATATAATTTAAATATCTACATAATAACATATTTTGATTTAGCTTCATTGTGGTATTAATATTTTGACGCACACAATTTTTATGAAAATCAGAATAGTTCATACGCTGCGCGCTGATTGGTTATAGGGTGTCTATATTAAGATATCTAGAGTGTCCGTATTAGGGACTTATGTGACCTCTAGATATATGCTTATAACTTAATGAATATTTGATAACAAATATAGAAATTATATATATATATATATATATATATAATTTTTAGAATGCTTTATTTTTTAATTATATAGTGTTATATTTTATATCGATACATTTGGATATTCTTGAGTATCCAAATGGGTTTTAAGTTAAATCTTTTTTTCATAAATTTAAAAACGTAATAAATGTAAAAAATATGTTTATTGGATATATCAGCAATATTTTGATTAATTAAAAAATAAAAAATATTTTTTAGACTATTTATATAATTATGAATATTTTATTCATTAATAATTATTTTATGGGATTTATGGTTTCTGAGATACCGAGAGTGTCCGTATTCGGGTACTGTCCGTATACGGTTACTTTCCCCTGGCATATTACGAGATTATTGATTGGGAGTTGTTACAGAGTGGTCTAGTCATTTTATGCGGTAAGTAGTGGGTATTGAGGAGCTGATAACCAGATTTAGTGGAGCAGTATACTGCTATAGATTTAGGAAGTTTATTCATTAGGGAAGAGAAGTATTATAAGAAAAGTATTACCTAGGTAACGTATATAATAATAACACCAGTAGATATGTCTACTGAATACTAGCGAGTGAATTACATATTTAGTCATGGCAAATGTAAGCTTATAACAAGATTTTCTAATATTATATAGAACATAATTAGCAGTGCATATATGCATATATGATATATATCATATTATTAATGTGTGGAGAGTAATCTATGTGAGAGGTTATAGTGAAACCAAGGGTAGTTATTGATTGAGAAGTTGGAAGAGATAGAAGAAAAGGATGAGTGATTGATAGAGGAGAACTGGGTAAGGAGAATATGATAGTATTAGTTTTAGTCATATTTAAGGTAATGGAGTTATGAGAGAACCAATGAGTGAGATCAGTAATACAATTAAATATAGACATTTTAATCATACCAGAATCAATATAACTAGGAAATGGGAAATATATATCTGAAGATTATCGGCATAAATACAATTAGGATATAATATTAGTTAATATTATGATATTTGTGAACAATTTATTTTATAGAAAGAATATAAATAATGAACAATATAGGGCCAAGAATGGAGCCTTGTGGATCACTATGTATGTTAAAATAAGGAGGAGACAACGAGAAGTTAATCTTCACCGAAGATTTTCTAGGTGAAACAAAATACATACACTAACTATTGACTTGAGAGCGCACGTATATACATGTATACCAATTTCATTAATTCCAATAGAAATAATATTGTGATCGAGAGTATCAAAAGCACTAGATAAGTATAATAGTACGATATAGCATGGGGCTTTATTATCAAGATATATGAGAATATCATGAATGATCAAAGTAAGGGCAGTTTCGATAATACGATGAAGAAGATACGAACATTGATATTAATCAACATTATCATTCGATATACTGTAATTAATAAGTTGAGTGGACACAACTAGTTCTCAGGTCTTAGATATGGAGGATAACTGGGATATTGGATAAAAACTTGATGAATTATATTGGCCAAGAATAGTTTTTTTTAAATCGGAATATTCTTAAGATGATTGGTCTGGGTTTTACTTACTAAGGTGAAAGATAATTTATAAGCTTGCTTAGAAGATATTCCATAATTACCAAGCATATGAGGTATAATGATTTGGTAGAGTGAAGTTTGTTATTGTAAAGCGATCGAAAACTTTAAAGAAAATAAGATCAGATTCAAGTTTAGAGGATGCATATTTACGTTGTAGTCTACGAAGTAGTTGCCTCAGGTTAACAAGCTAAATATTAAACCAGGGAAACTTAGAATAAGTTCTGTTGATAAGAGTAATGTAGGGTACAAAAATATCAAGCGAATGAGATAATGCAAAATTAAAATAATCAATAAGTATAGACAAATCAGAAGATTTACTGTTGTTAAGTTGATGGAAAACAGAGTTTGGAACACACATTAGTTTATAGGGGTAATATAAGAGATTTTCAGAACCGATCTATAAGGTCGACTAATTTGTATTACCGGAAAGTTCAAATCAAATAATATGGCAAAGTGATCAGATATTAGAGAACTTTATTGGGATATGAAATTAATTTAGAATCAGCTAAATATAAAAAAAAAGTAAATATTATTACTATTAATTTTAGTAGTAAAGAAAATATGTTGCATCAGGGAATACTCAAATATAAGTTTATTCGGAGATAAGGAAGAATTTTCATTATTAATTTTACTATTAAAATAACCAAGAATAACCGTGTTAACCGATGTAATAGATTCTAAGATAGAGGAGAGGTCAGTTAAGAAACTCCGTAGGCTAGCTGAAGGTGGGCGGTAGATAAGTATAATTATAATAGTAAATAATGAAGGAAACTGAATATTACAGATCAGAATTTCATATGAAGAGAAACATGGGGTAGATGACGAAATAAGCATAAGTTTCGATGATAATAACAGATATATGCCGCCATGGAGATGTGATGTAGACCTATTAGCAATCAATACTTTAAAACCATCAGGGGTAAGTTGGGAATCTAGAGCAGAATCATCAATAGTTAACCAAGTCTTAGTAATAGTAGATATAGAACAATTAGAATCAATAATTAATTGTGTAATCAAATCAAATTTATTTCGTACTGATCTAGCATTGAGTTAAAAATAATAATTTTTAGGAGAGTGTACTGATAGTCAACCAACAGTTGGATCTTTTTTACGCGATTCATAGAAGGACTCCATTGATTGGGACCATTTATCAAATAATTTTATTTTTCCATTGCGGAATTCCAATTGTAGTAACCACATACTATGAAAATACTATAATCAACAAATGGATATAAATTTGCTTTATTTTGTATATATTTATATATACATATTATCAGTAAATCTTCTTATTTTATTTCCAAAAGATGCTCTACCACTTGTACATTTAGGACAAACATTTCTGAGATCAGATGGACGATCATTTAAATTTATTTTTTTCATATTTTGTAGTGCTATTGGTTGTGTTTGGGGTTGGTTGGATATTTGATTATGTTACTGCTATTCTGTGATTTTCTGAAATTTTACAATTTATATATACAATTTATACAAAAAAAATTTATTTTGTTGTTGTTGTTCATGATAGGGTAACTATTAATTAATTACAATTAAATTATTAAAATATATTTTTAATATTTACCATAATTTTAGAAAATATTTTATAAAACCATAAATACTGAACTGGATCCTCACTTTAATATCTATGACTAAAATACACCCATTCTAATAAATAAATATAATATAAATAAAATTATGAAATAAATATATAAAATAATTGAATATCTAGTAAATACTATATGGAAATAACTTAATGTGAATAAGTTGTAGGGCCTATCTGATCTCAAGGGGGGCCTATCTCAGGGGGAAGGGCTTGCCCCCACAGGCCCCCTGCTGACATTTGAGAATGATACATTTCATGAAGATTTAAAAAATAAAATTTGCAATTAAACTTTCTAAATCTGATATTAGTATTAATATTGCTCCACTTGCTCCTGACTTTTATCTGATTCTAATTTTCTACGGAATTATTGTTTCTCAAATTTTCACATGGTTTCAGATTCGGAAGTATATGAATTGATTATGTTATCCTCATTGACTAGTCCTAATGATATTTTACCACTTAGTCTCATTAAAAAACTTTCTTATATCCTAGTCCTGTATTATTGTTCTATCGTTAACTTTTCTTTATATACATCTGCTTGTCCTACTATATTTAAATATGCGTTAGTTACTCCGTTGTTAAAGAAATCTAACTTAGATTGTTCAACTCTCTCAAATTATAGACCTATATCTAAACTACCTATGTACAGTTAAGTAATTGAGAAAGTTGTTAGTGAACAAATCAGAAAGTATTTAAGATTAATGATCTTTATTTTGATTTCCAGAATACATATCGATCAGGACATAGTACAGAAACTAAATTAATAAAGTTAACTAATAATATAATGCGCCAGCCTCCTTTGGAATCAACACCCTCCATCCTGCTATTTTAATCTATTTAATATAAGAAAAATAAGAAATTACTCGTGTACTGAATAAACTATTTCGTTAGTGAAATTTCTTATTTTATCCATATTACAATATTATAATAGTTGTAGGATGCCTATGGATTAAATAGGGTTATTAAATCATCTATAAGATTAATTTTTAATATTAAGAGGTGTGACCAAATAAGATTTACTAAAAAATTATGTGAATTAAATTTGTTTCTGTCGGACAATATGTGTAAATTTAAAATACTAAGCATAACTCATACAACTATTACCATGAGAAAGCCAACATATATAAATAAACTTCTAAATAAAGAATTAACGAGGAACAGTCGTATGTAATATTCTAAATTGTTTTCAGTACGGTAGATACATTTTATGAGAATTGGGAAAAGATCGTTCGGTTGGTATGCTCATATATTGTGGGATTACCTTCCCAATACTTCATTCTGCATTATAAATCATCATAAATTCAAGAAGAAGTTACGCTTTTTTTTGATATTTTCTCAATATTTGTGAGATTTTATAATATAACGAGTGTTTATAAATAAATGATTAAGGGACGTGAGGGGGTTTTGGTTGATCACAATTAGCACTCGCCATAGTAGCCGGTACTCCGTGAATATTGAATCGTAGTATTTTAATTTTAGAATACTAATTAAAAAGATATTATTCTATAGATTAATATTATTGATATTAATATTAATATTATTATAATAAATAGCTATCTCGGATTTGTATATAATGATAACAAAATGATATATTATCAGTACTAATAGGCTACTCGTAAATATCGGTGACATATGTAAAGTGTGGTTTTAGTTAGTTTTGCTAGATAGTTCCGAATGTGTCAATACTTGTCACCCTTTATACTAAAATAATAAAATTTGAGTTAGATTAACTTATTCGAATATTTATTATAATGAAATGATAATATGTAATACACTCATAATTTTAATTACTTATATATTATATATGAACATTTGACCATGAATTATATGCTATGTATTACAATAATATAGCTGAAAATGCACTTTTTACATAATCGATAATATTATTCAATATATTTAATTTGTATTAATATTTCTCAACCTATATCACATATATGTGATAATATTATAGTTATAGCTATACCTATAGGTACCTACATAGTTAGTTAATATAAAATATGTTCATATATATTACCGTTGTAATTATATTGGCATCGACCAAATACCATTCATGATATTGACCAAAACCCCCACATCGCATATGGTATTAGTATGTTGTCTTTATTCAATTATGAATTACTATTTGTATTGTTTTTTTTTTCATTTTATGTAGATTATTGTATAATTTATATTATAAAAACATGTAATATTACAAGAAAATAGCATTGATTGTGTTTTCATCTAGCATTACTCTAAGTTAATCATAACTCTACGCTACTTGTTTACAATAATATGGCAGAAAATACACTTTTTACATAATCGATAATATTTTTCAATATTAAATTTTTTTTTTAAATTCTTAAAATATTAAGTGACATTAACATTATACACAGTTCGTTAATGTTATATATTGTAATATGTATTACCATTGTATTTATATTGGTATACCTAGATAATACCAAACGCCCGCATTATAATGTAGGCCTATATACCTAGAGAATGAAGTCACTTCGTTCTCTATGCCTATATGTAGCCTATACCTTAGCAATGGGAAATAACATCGATGCATTATAAATAGAATATTTATTTAATAATTAGTTAATTTTTATTATATAAATATTTAATATATTACTTAGTTTAATATATACGTAATTACGTTTTTATGTGCACATATATACCCTAGTATACAATTACTATATATAGGTTAATATAGATTATAATTTATATATTATTAATAAATCATTAGTAATAATATATATTAACTTATAGGCCTACTTAAAAATTCGATATATAAAATAATATCCTCATTAGTAATTATTAAAGATAAATTTAAAGACGGTTTCAAGTGGTCGAAATACGTTTTTCGCTGATATTATGTAATACATTATTAGTAATAATTTATTACTAATAATTCCTAATAATGTATACTACCAATATCAACGTCAAAGCATGTAGAACATTGAAAACTAATGTATTAGTACGAAAATAAACAATAGTACTTATTTTTGGATGTTCCAAGGTGGTTACTATTAAATAAATTATATAACAATAAATTACCATGAAATGGCAATGTTTAATACGCGAGCGAACATTTTCTATGCATCAATCACATCGACGTAAGTGCGTGCGTCATGTGCGTGCGTCAGGCGAGAGTCACGCGCGCGCTAAAACTGCAATGCAGGATTTAAACAAGGTCGAAATTTGTTATAAATTGTGTTAATTAAAGGCTTCTCGCCATTTAAACTTTATTTTCGAAGGTACGTTTATCTATTGTATTTATGTTTTATTGAAAATTCTAAATCTGTATGTTTAGATCATATATCGAGGATGTAACACCTATTAATACAGATGAATGTCTGAATGTAATTATGTTCCTATAAATGCCGATAATGTGGTGTTTATATTATTATAGGAAATAGCTGGATATATATTATGATATCAATGTAACATATTTATATATATAACATCATATCATATCATATCATATCATTATTTGTTTACTTATTTAATAAACCTCGTATATATATATATCATCATATATGATCCTATGTTGGAGTGTTATATATAGCTATGTTATAATCACAATTAATACAGTTCTTTAGTGATATTAAGAAATTATATTTAGTATATATATATATATACCTATATATATATATATATATATATATATATGTGTGTGTACTGTGTGTGTGCGCGCGTGCGGGTGTGTGTTTGTGTGTGGCTGTGCATGTGAGTGTGTGTGTGTATAACGTGCGCGCACCTAATTAAATCAAAATTGAATTGAAAACTATCTACACAATCTATGTTTAGTCCGTCAATATGTGTAGTATAATGTACTACTTTGAATTAGCGACACGTGTCGGGTGTCGTGTGAATTCTACACATGCATTCCATAACTCATGTGACTTCCACACATTTATTATAATCATATATGATTATATTTAATTATACTAGTATAGCTATAGTATCATGCACACACACATATATATATATATATATATATATATATATATATATATATATATAGTATATAAATATATATATATATATATATATATAATATGTAAATAACATATCATAGCCTATAGATCTATCACATATATATGAATACATGCATGTCTGTAAACGCGTATGTAAGCGCATCGTGCATATTGTTATCTATGTTTACAAAAAAGTATGATATTTACATAAGTATACTCTATAGAGCGTATATATATGTATATATATATATATATATATATATATACGATTATAGTATTGCATAATACCGTATGATATAATGTGATTGTTGATTGTTCCTCATTTCCATAAATAAAGCTGCAGAGTTACGATGTAAATAGATGTGTGTAATATTGACATCGAGTGATACGCCGTCTCCTGCCTGCCCCCTGGCGGTGGTGGCTTAGTATCGCACTTTGTACCTGTAGTGTTGTGATGATGATGGGGATATGATGATATCGCAGCGTTCTATCATTATGATTAGGCAATAAAACATTGTAATGTGTTATTGAATAACTATAGTTATATATGCATATATATATATATATATATATATATATATATATATATATATATATACTAATATTAACGACTAAACCATATCCTTGTTATAGCAATAGTAAATTACCATGCAATTACCACCTCTAATAATACAAATATAAACACCTATTCATTAATTAATTAATATACATATAATAAGAACGTATACTTATAATTAAATGTGTTCATTAAATACTCTATAGAGTATACTATACTCTAGTATGCGATACTATGCGTGTATATATATATTGTATACATTAGTCTACGTATACTTTATCAACCGATATTCATGAATGTAGTCTATTGATATTCATTCCAAACGTATACAATCGGTATTAATTACATATATATATAATAATACAATAATGTATTTATTATGTATTTATTGAACCATATATGCATACAAATAACGGATACAAATGACCCTTTCAAGATATCGTAGACTTATAAATAACGTATAGGGTATAATGTACTGCTTGTATATTGTATAATATACATTGTATAATATACATTGTACATTGTACACTACAAATCAAATATGTAAAAAAATGTCTCGTGCATTAATATATAGTTCATTAAGTTCTTGATAAACACAAGATAAGCATAAGATAAACACGAGATAAGCATACGATAAACACGAGAGAAAAACACAATAACTTCTATAGGAATCGAAGTGGGACCTCTCGCATGCGGTAACTGTAATATTGCAATACGTGTATAGTCGTGTATTGCAGTGCTTCAACAATATTGACACGTGACCCACCATCAACCACTTGACGTGAAGTTAAACCTGCAGGTTTAGAATTATCTAGGCTAAAGTACGGATGTGTACGTGATTCTAAACCCGTATTATATCGATATAATCTGATCGGGATATAATATATATATATATATATATATATATTTATAATAATACATGATTATATAATATATTATATCGTATATGTATTAATTGGTAACTTGAATTAGTATATATATGCTGATAATTACACATTTATATTAATATACGTATACATACATTATTACATATTTATATATATATATACTATTATAATATTATTTATATGTATATGGGGATTAGTGATGTAAATGATGCTAAAATCTAAAGCATGATGCAGTCTCAGTCTCAGTTACCTAAATTCTCAACTCGGCTCGGGCTCGGGATCGTTTTGTTAGAGTCTCGGCTCGTGCTCGTTTTTTTTTTCCGAAAATGAAAGTCTAGGCTCGGCATCAATAACCGAAAGTCTCGGCTCGGCATCAAAAATCTCGGTATTAATTATACCACTATATGAAATTTACATTATCATTCACTGAATCGCGAAGTTGATGCAGATTATTTTTTTTAAATTAATGTAAATGTGAAATATATAAAAATTAGTATTAAAATGTAATTTCAAAAAAGCATCATTTCGGCTTGTTAATGTTTTGTAAAAGTCTTAACTCGGCTCGGGCTCGTTTGGATAGAATCTCAGCTAGGCTCGGTCTCGTTTTTTTTCCCGAAAATGAAATTTTCGGCTCGGCATCAAAAACAAAAGTCTCGACTCGGCATAAAAAGCTTGGCATCATTTATATAACTAATGTGGATACAGTTTGTTCTATATATTTTTTTAAATACGAATACAAGTATATTGTTTGATAATATTGATACTATAGTATATATATATATACTAAATATATATATATATTTACTATAGTATATATTTATAGATAATAGATAGCATCTACAGCCATAGTTGTAGTAATCTAGATAGTTGAGAAACTATACAATGCATGAATTGTCTACGCTTATAAAAACTCTAGATATACCTGTATACGACCATGCATGTACTTGTATTAGGGGTGGGGGTGGGTGTTAATAAAGTTATATACAACCACTGTGCACCTATAGCACGACGTATGTGTAAGCGGGGGGGGGGGGGGGGCTTTACCTATAGGTATATATATAGTGGGGTTAACTAGTAGTATGTATGTGTGTGTATGCGCGTGCGTGGCTGCATACAATGAATACACACATGTATATATATATATATATATATATATATATATATATATATATATATATATATTAATATATTAATACCTGTAATTATAACTATTGACATATGAAATATAAGAAACATATTCACTATTTATACGGTTATATGATATCTTATAAGCATATATGCAAAACAAATCTATAGATTTGTATGTTACCGTTACATAGGTATACCCAATAGGGTATGTATACGCTTGCGATTAATGGCACGTGCTTCTATAGAAACTAACGCTTTGAACATGATAGGACATACCATTATAAATATATGTCCTATATGTCCTATCAAGTATATGTTCCTCGACAATTGTGGCCTTGATATTGGTAATATCAATATCATAATCACATATCATATATGATATAAGCATATATAATATTAAGTATATATTTTTTTTCAATGATATTATTTAATTACATAATACGTGCTTATTTATAAGAACTTCACAATACAACGGACCGGAAATAGAGAACAAGTTCGTCCTTGAAGCCCCCCTCGGCTCAGTATTATTTGTATACAATCGATGACAATTGCCCTATAGGGCAATATACACGTGTAACATCGATACCCCTTATAAAAAACACCCTCGGGTATCTCGTTAATGAGGATTTGATTGACACTCGAACTCCTGATTGATGGGTAGCGATAATACCCCCTATTGTCATGTACCACCCGTAGACACGGTATGTAGTCGGTGTACTATAGGAATACCTTACATATGTCGTGTCGGCCCTACAGTGTAGATCATGAAGGAATGTAGGCCCGGTCGACATCGTATGGTCATTAGAAGACAATTATATAAGTAAAGATATGTCATTTGACACGACATGACAACTGTGAACCCGTATAGAATACGCATGCGTAAAGCTTACTCCGCCTAAAGACACGTATAACCATGTATTAACCATGCATTTATGTACATATGTATACATTGATTGATGTTTGTTTATAAAATAGTTTACTTATATCGATATATCAAAAACGAATAGATTTTTTACTGTACAGTGTACAGTGTAATTTGTACAATATACACTCCATTGTTCAATATACGTTCAATGAAGCTGTAAATTATGGATATTTAATTTGATTTCAATACAATCGACATTAAGCATTCGTCACGCTCCTGTTCGATGTAATATTCCTTTATACAACTTAAGATTACTTATGCACTAAATAACGGAAGTAGTTTATACAATTATTCTAACTACATTTAACCTATATATTACGTTTACATTGTATTGATGATCTAATACTATAGTGTATGACATATACTATACGTATAATATAATATACTATATATAGTATACTATAATATTAGGGGTTCATTTTTCTATGGCGACTGCAGTATATATAGATATATAAGTAAACTTCTGACTCGTGTATATGTTAATATCATAGATGTGTAGTTTACCGTTGGTATACCATTACCATTGTGGTAAAATACAAATATTTGGTTAATATGTACAATGTATAAGTATATATAGTATAGTATACTAATCTTGTTATGTAGCCATTACCGTTAGCACAGGGAGCTCACTAGTGCTATAACCTCGACACCTCCATGTGACAATCGCACACTGTATCTATCATTAGAGGTCGTTTTAGTAGGCAATGCACTCATGTGTAATCTATAATAGGTGGTATGTTGGAAATATATATAAAAAATAGTAAAATATATAGCCGTATAATATGTATATTCTATGTGTAAGTATAATTATAAATTGTATATCACCTCCCTGCTATCACACAACCTCGTGTATACATATATATCAACTACTATTTATAGCATTATGATTATTATATACATTTATTTAAAGGGGGTATCCCATTACCAGTATTTCCGGAAATAATGTCCGGAAATGTTTGCTAGAAAGTGATTGTCTAGCAAGTTAACTACAATTGTAGTGTGACACCCCCTTAATTTCCGGCAACTTTCCGGACATATAGTAACTTTATAGGGGGTATCCCTCTATAACTTTCTAGAAAATCACAAACTAGAAACATTTCCGGACATTATTTCCGGAAATACTGGTAGTGGGATACCCTCTTAATAACTTATGATTTTATAATTTCCTAAAATGTGAATGTAAAATCATACAAGCTATATATTATATATAAATTGTCCATAGACAAGCTATAGATGTCCCATCAATTGTATATACCCTATACATATACACATGCATACACATGCATACATATATGTACATTTATTGCTATCTCTTACACACATACATATATACATAGATACATATTAACTGTAAACAAACACCTGTATAAAAACCAATACTATAGTATACAATACCATATATGGTAGTGTATCATATTTAATATATCGTATAACATATGATATGATTGCATAGTTATATGATTCATATATCATATATGAAGTGTTATAATTAAACACTGTTAAAAATTAGGGTACAGCGAGTGCCTTTTTTAGGGTGTAAGTAGTGTCCCCATAGCCGTTTTAATAAATACGATCAGTATACTGTTTAGGGTGTAAGTAGTGTCCCCATTAGCCAATTTTAATAAATACGATCAGTATACTGGGTATATTTTAGGGTATACCCTAAAAATGATCAAATGATACCCTACAGAATTGTAGCTGGTTGTACCCTAATTATATGACACATTTGTCTGAGATGTTGACCGTTACCAGATTATCTTATTTGCTTAGGGGTTAGTGACTCACTATAGTGACTCATTACTATTAGTGGTCACGTGTCAATTACCAGCTGTCACAACAAGTTCGTACTGATGTATTATTCGTTATGATTTATAACGCATTACTACAATAGTTGACAATGCAAGTATAGTGTCTACATACTATATATATATATATATATATATATATATATATATATATAGTCTACATACTATAAATAGATTGCGAACCACATCCTAAACACATGTCCCCTAGATTCATATCCCATTATAATAGTATATAATATACAGTATAGTATATATATATATATATATATATATATATATATATATATATATACTATAGTATACTATCTTATCTAGCGCACAAGGGTCACTAGTTATCACTCGTGTATAAGTGTAGTATACAATTGTGTTACATTGTACATTGTATGTCCTATATACAATATATAAACTAATCCATTATTACATCCAGATATAAATCGTATACATATATATATATATATATATATATATATATATATATATATATATATAGTATATAAACTATATGTAGTACATTGAATATGTATTGCCTATACCACGATAGTATGCACTTTATCTTGTACATTTTACATTGTATACTATAGTATGTAGCATACATGCATGTGATATGTTAATATTCCCTATTGCACGATTTATATGTTCATGTATACTTATATATGTTAATACGTACTTTATATATAATTTAATTATATTTGTCAAATTAAATAATGTATAAATATATAATATATATATATATATATATATATATATATATATATATATATATATATATACATAGTATATGTATATATATATAGTAGTACTTTAATACTTATTTTTATCATAATAAATGTCTCTATATATATATATCTATAACTATTTTTATAGTAATAAAATATCTTTATATATCTTGATATACATATTTTATAATGATGATATTGATACCATAAATAAATTGTTTATTTTAATATTTCATTTTAATAGTAATAAATTAATATTAATTGTCTAATATAACTGTTGATTTATTAAATCTATATATAACCCATAGTTTATTTTTCATTCTAGAACTATTATATTTCTTAAATACTATTTATATCAATAATATATATATATATATATATATATATATATATATATTTACACATAAATTTATAGTTATAATTAATATTAATATTATTAACTCACATTAATAATAATGCATTATATATATATATACTTACGTTATATACTATATATAGTATATATATATATATATATATATATATATATATATATATATATATATATATACTATAGTATACTATATCTCTAATATACATCACTAACACTGACATACACTCACAGCCCGTAGCACACACACCCGCACATACGATGGGTTGTCCTCAAGGATGGTATCACGTGGATCTTCAGCTACTTCCGGTCAAGGGGGTATACTTCTTCACACTAGCATGTCAGTATACCACAGTGTTATATACTACTATTGTAGTATACGCTAGTGTTATATAGTACTACTGTAGTATACTATAGTATACTATAGTATATATATATATATATATATATATATATATATATATATATATATATATATATTTAGGATTAAATCCTTAATATTCGATATATATATATAATTTTAATGTAAATATTTAATTTTCAAATATGCAAATATTGTATATTTAAATATAAGACACACGTGTTATTAAAGTACGTATATGTATTTGAGTGACAGGTAGCTAGTGAAGGCAGATAATGTGGAGTGTTTACTTATGCAATGTGACCTATAGGCATACATTCAACTCTACAATTAAGGACGATAGATATCAAGTAGTACTATAGGCTATAGTACTTAAAATATATATTTTCAACTGAAAGAATAATTATTCTACGTCTATTGTACTGTTTCGTAATATTTCAATCTATATATAGATTTCAACCTACCTATAGGTGCACCAATTGTACATCAATGGTGACACATTTATTACATTAATGTAATAATTGTGTCACCTATTTAAGTTATAAAAGCCCTATAAAACTCCTACTACCCCTTATTACATTAATATAATACTTGTGTCACCTATTTAAGTTATAAAAGCCCTATAAAACTCCTACTACCCCTTATTAGTATATATATATATATATATATATATATATATATATATATATATATATATATATATATAATATTAAGATTTAATAAAGTTATCCGTCGATATATCGTTCATATATTCAATAATCGCCGTAATAAACTGTAGAGTACTTGTTATAGCGGATATTATCAACTATAGTATGACGTAACATTGTATATATTGTATAATGCCCATATTTTGTATTAATGTGTCACTTTAGAGTTATTTGCATATAATACATATGAATTTAATGATAATTATATACATATTTTTTCTTTAAAAATAAATAATAATATAATTGTATATATCATATATGATATTATAATATACTATATATATATATATATATATATATATATATATACTATAGTAGAACAAATCGACAACATTTGATGAACATGTCCTTACACGGGAATTGTTTATTACAAATAACACATGTACTACACAGGTACCTAATGTTTACTTTATGTTAGCCTTGAAGTAAATTCAACACATCATCAATATTATCAGACGTTATTAATAATATGTGCACCAACATAACTTCATTATCTTATGGAATATATATATATATATATACAATAAACAATACTTAATACATTATATTTATTATTACTATTACTACTTCTATTAGTTTGACCATGGTCATAGCATATGCAGGCAATAAATACAACCCTGTATTACTATTACACTGCATCACTTGTAACACTGTTATACAATACCTATTACATCATACCAACAGCGGTCTCTGCCCTATTCTCGTACCTGTCGCTGTTCATGAAGGAGATAGGCCTTACCATGGCAGAGACGGGTATTATCTGGGGGGTGATGCCCTTCATGGGGGGTATCTTCAGAATTATGGCAGGTAAGCACACCCCAACTGTAATAAGCTGTACTATTGTATAGGTCTGTATAGCAACCTATATGATATATATATATATATATACAGTATATATAAAAACTATACAGTGTATAGTATACATTATACACTGTTCACTGTGCAGTGCACATTGCGAATTGTACATTGCGAATTGTACATTGTAGAAACGTAATAACTCCGTCCTCGGTTATATCAAGGACATGTCCTCGGTCATAGTCCTCCACCGCTGTAAGTATACACTAACGCACGCGCACCGCCACCTCAGGAATGTTAGCCGACAAGCTACAATGCCACAAGTCGATGTTGATCACAGCCTCCCTAATGTCCGGGGTGATTCACTGCCTGTTGCTGTTCGTACCCCCCGCTAACCAACATCTACCCCCGGCCTACGTCCAGCTCTCCTGCAACACCGCCGGCACTCTGCTAAGGTCGTGTCCTTATGGACAGAACCGGTCGTTCGACGGACAGTCCGAGTTAGTAGTTACAGTCTTTACTGAATATATATACTCCTAGGCTATAGCCTACAAAAGTATATGTATATATAGCTAATAGAATATATATATATCTAAATATTAGCCTATATATTAGCCTATAGGCTATAGTGATATACCACTATATATATATCATATATATACGTATATAGCCGTATACTTGTGGTATCGGCAAACAGTTGCCCTGCAGCATACGTTACTAGAGCGGCGCTGTGTAGCTCTACACAAACTTAGAGGTAGGATGTAGCACCCGTCCAGGGTAGGTGTGCCTTCCGCTGTGTAGCTGTGTAGCTGTGCAGGGGTATTCACCCTGGTGTTACAACATTGTGACCCGCGTAATAACCATTATGTAATAGCCCCGGAAGTAAATAACCGCGGATGTCAATAAATCTGTGATAATAATAATACATTTTTATAATTAATAATTAAATTCACTTATGCATTAAATAATAACTAAACTGTAATTAAGATAAACGATATATGTATACATATATGTAATGGGTATATTTAGTTATATATATATATATATATATATGTATATGTATATGTATGTGTGTATATTGCTATGTATATATAGAATTAATAGTTACATAACATTATTTATTCTGCTATTACTGTTAATTATAAAGGCACACATACATATAGGCACTATATGTGTAGATCATGTGTTGATACATGCTGCATATCCCTGTGCTGTATGTTACCTATATTGCTGTATGATCATTCAGTTCTATAGGTATAGCTACACATACAGACTTTACTACACATACAACTCTATCATGTAGACTATCTGTAGCCGAGTGTGTACACCAATGTATACATAGGTATAGGTGTACTGCAGATGTACTTATCACCACTAGTACATTACCCCCACCCCCCACACACAATAGGTATGTTGTACGTAAGGACTTTAATGAAATCAACTACCTACTGGATGATTTACCCATACCTGTTATACCTACCAGGTTAGCTATATATGTCTATATATGTATACTGGTATATTAGTGTCTAGTATGTGGTACATGGTAATAGTGGTAGTGGTAATAGTAGTAGTTAAGTAATTATAATGGTAGTAACAGTAATAGAAAGTCCTAGGAAATAGTAATAATAGTAGTTGCAGAGGTAATAATAATTAATATAAACGATTTAATTTATTGATTTAATCATAAACGATATTAATTTAAATAAAATTTAATTAATAAAAATAATAATGTAACTAATTATTTATAAGTGTATTTTATAATTAACATGAAGAGATTATTTGAATATTCAATAGAATGGTAAAATGATTTTCAACAAAATAATATCATGAATTAATATTAAATATCACATAATATCATACTATAACATATCTAATTATATATATATATATATATATATATATATATATATATATATATATATATATATAGTATCATATAATTTCTTGATACAAGGTGTGTTCTTGAATGCGAATCGGCTCACCTCGGAAATGGGCGGGCGTGTTTCGCCGGCAACCAGAACGGAGTGAACTCCTCCTGTCAATCACTGAACCCTCTGACCTCTGTGCCGGCGGCCATCACTCGTATCATTGTGTCGGTGCGGACTAATGATGGTATGACCTTCAGTAGCCGCCTCGTCAACGACACTAAGCTGACCTTTAGTGGGGACGCGGGGATTTATAACATTGAACGTTTCCTACTGCACGATAGCCGGGATCACTCGTTTCAAGTTTGAATACGAAAGCGCGATATTACCATATTTGGGTGCGCGCGTGTGTAATAATCTAGTTATAAATAATCTATGTAACGTATATGGAATATAATTAATTAGCGATAAATAAATATATATTTTTAATTATATGACTAATTAATTTATATATATATATATTGATGAAGCCATTTTGAACTATTTATTCACTATATATATAAAAACCTCTGCTTATTTGTATTAAATTTATGTAATATTCAACGAAAAGAAATTATATAAGAACTAAATACCATATAATAATAACATATTATATAATAATAATTCGTTAATGTTATAAATAATGATATTAATGTATAGAACAATCTAATAATTAATTAAAGTTATAACTGCGTATTAACAATAGATTAATGTTATAACCGCGTCCTTTAATTATAAAACAATAGATCGGCGATGAATGATTCGTATTTAGGTCGTAATAATTGCATCGTTTATCAGAAATCATCGTCGTCATCAATAACAAATACTACGTATATAGTATTATTTACCTACGCATACGAATGCGATGATACATGCGATGATTTCGTATCAATAGGTGAGGGTAAAGTTCAAACATTTACACTGGCGTATATTCCGACTCGTAATATGTTCACCAACGATTCGCAGGAAATGAAATGCGCGCAAAAGTCGTTGTTTTACTGCAAGACTTCCTGCAAATTATTCGAAACATCGCAATGTAGAATGCCCTACCTCGATGAGGATTTACTTAAGGTTCGTATATCTGATACTATATCAAACTATTATGATGTATACTATAGCTGTGATTGAGTACTATAGTTAAAAAATAGGCTTTAAATATTTGTATATAAAATTATATCATTTATTTTTTTATAGTGTATATCATATTTCTAAGGTATTTTATAAACACATCTGGAGAATATGGAAACATATATTGATAATATTACTAATATTTACTTTAAATATTTTATTATTTATAATTAAACATAAACATATCATATATATATTTATATAAACAATGTATATATATATTATTTATATCTATATGTAGGGTAAGAGAAAACTCAATTCCTACTAACAAACAGAAACACATATATACTGTATATAATATACATATATATATTATAAATAATATAGATTGAGATTAAATATTCAATAATTTAATACACAAACACTTACACACACCTTGTATTCACACTCTACCACTATTACACAAACATCTAAACACACATCTATTCACATCTATTCACACTCTACCACTATTACACACATATCTAAACACACATCTAAACACCTACACATAAACACCTACATCTAAATACCTATACACATACACCTACATACCTAAACACCTGCATACCTAAATACCTACACCAACAACTACACATCTAAACCTATACACTTACATCTACATCTACACATCTGAACCTACATACCTATAAACCTACACCTATACACATCCACACACACATACCTACACACACATACACATACCTACACACACATACCTACACACACCTACCTACACACACCTATACACCTATACCTACATTCATAACTACACAACCAATCAGACGCCAGCATTTGGCAGAACATTCTGGATCTTCTCTGTGATCTTCTTCTTCGGTCAGATTGCGTTCTCGCCCATCTTCAACCTCATAGACGCCGTGACCTATGACTTCCTCGGGGAGAAGAGACATCTCTGGGGTAAACAAAGACTATGGGGTACCGTGGGTAACGGTATGTTTGCCATCTCTAGTGGACTGCTCATGGACTTCTTTAGGTTGGGGTATGCATGTGTGTGTGTGTGTGTGTGTGTGTAAATAGGGTATTATATATGTGTCTACTATTTACTCATTATTAGTGGGCTGTTGTTTATTTATAGATTGTATATTCATGTAGAAATATATTAACTCTAAATAAAACAGATAGATTTATAACTAATAATTTTATATATATATATATATATATATATATATATGTAGACTATATTTTTTTTATCTAAAAATAACAATAGATAATAAAAATTAATAGAAATTGAAGTAATATTTATGATAGGAATTATTAATAGCATACCAATATATTATATTATAATTAATTATATTTCATTTTTGTGATGATTTTTAATATAGTGGTTATAAATATTAATAATAAATTATATTATTTGAAAATAGTGAAAAGTGTAATGAAAATTAATAATAAACGATTTTATAAATATGATTAATTTCATTTATTAGAATCTTGCCAATTATGCACTAACTATATTAAGACTACCAACTCAATAAACTCTTATAGAATACAATGTAGCTATATTAGTTGTGATTTATTACCACCAAACGATCCTCAGACGTATTTATCTAATTCAGTAGCCTCCAATTAAACCATCACTCCACTGAAATAGAAATAATAATAATTGTAAAACTATTTCCACGTACAAAACTATCTACATACTTCCACCGTTCCCGAACCCTCCCCCTACTCTACCCCTCCTGCGCCCCC
Source organism: Osedax fenrisi (assembly GCA_964019155.1). NCBI lineage: Eukaryota > Metazoa > Annelida > Polychaeta > Sabellida > Siboglinidae > Osedax > Osedax fenrisi. The sequence continues at coordinate 10,233,835 of OZ025243.1, forward strand.
ACAGTCAAGGACAGGACAAAACAGATTACACCGCTGCCTTCGGTTTATTCGTTGCCTGCGAGGTGTTGTGTGCGGTGTGCTGCGCTTTCTACCGCGTCAGTAAAGATGTTCACTGCAAGGCGCCGCGTTTCTCAGAGGTTCTCACCCTGATGGCGAGGGGCGATATGCTACTACTGCTCATCATGGTGGTGCTGTTCGGCATGTGGCACGGTTAGACCCATACCGCACCCCTCCCCCCACCGCACACCCCTATTTTTCTATAGTGTCCTATCTGTATCAGTCACCCCTCTTTACATGCAAACTATTGTATCGGTACTTCATCCAAATTAGTAGATATTCTATTGGTAATAACTATTTTGGATCAAGTGAATACGATCGTAATATTGATTATTTAGTAATAAATTAGTATATTTTTCAACGATTAATATTTTATTATGAGATACTAATATAATATATAGAATATGTATATAATTTAATGTAAGTATATTTTAAATAAATGATAAATATTTGAAATAAAATGTAAATATATATTGTAACATTTCAATAACGCGTTATATTAATTGTGGGGCCTGGGTAGTAGTAATAAATGTTTTCGAACGTGACATAATACCTATGAATGAAATCTATTCTATAGTATGACTAAAATACTATAATATAACTACTGTTTAATATTACTGAAGAATATAAATAAGTTATGTTTGGTATGTATGAATTGTTCATCTTTATAATCATGAAGCAATACAATAGATATAGATAGAATGATCTATCAATATCTATGAATAATACCTATAAACTATAGACAGTACTATTAATGTCACCAATAACACGAGGGAAGTTTAGTGTATGAAAAAATCATAGAGAATTACAAATAACATCGATTTTTTCTTTATGAAATAGTACATTACACTAGAAAAATTTACTAGTGTAACCAGATTTATATATTATCGGAGTCAGCATATGAATTGCATACTTTACCCGACGATGTTACTATCAGGAATACAGGAGACATTCTTGTTTCTGCACCTGGAGAAGATAAAACCTGAAGTTGAGACCCCCCGTATCCTGTTCGGGCTGTGTCTGCTCATGAACTCACTACCCCAGGTTAACTAATGGGCACACCCCCTCGAGATAACAATGAGACCAGTGTACAGTTCTATAGAATTATAAGTAGGTTAAAGATATTTAGTAATTAATGGCACAAAATTAATTATTATAAAGTTAAATATCTATCTCTAAGTATTATCTTTATGTTTATCGATATACATATATCACTGAAACCTAATAGTACAATTGTAATATTTAATCATCACCATCATTATCATCACCACCATCATCATCATCACCATCACCACCATCCTCACCATCATTATAACTACCCTCATCATCACCACCATCTTTATTATCACCACCCTCATCATCACCATCATCATCATCATCATCTCCATCATCATAATCATGACCACCACCATCACCACCACCACCCTCATCATCATCATTATCACCACCACCATCACCACCCTCACTACCATTATCATCATCATCACCATGGTTACCGCAGATTGTATTATTCTTCTTCTCCGGAGACATCATCAAGAAGTTCGGCCACGTGAACTGCATAGCGCTGGCTACGTTCTGTTTCGGTGTACGTCAAGTTGGCTACACTATTGTCCCTGATCCATGGTCAGTGTTATGTCCCCATCCCATCCCATTGTCTATGTTCACATATTGTATATATGTGAAAATTATATATTTTATTCATATCTTTATAGTATGTCCCCTCCCATTGTCCCCTCCCATTGTCTCCTCCCATTGTCTCCTCCCATTATTCTCTCCCATTGTCCTCTCCCATTGTCCCTTCCCTTGTTATCTCCACCCCATTGTCTCTCCTTATATTATATCTCTAGAGAGCATTTATGTAAACATTAATAGTAAAGGTTTGTAACCAAATCTACATATATATTATGATATTTAGTCGATTGATATGTGATAAATGCGATATTTTCTAGTATACTCATACTGATGGGTTTCATAATTGAATGCAACAAAAAGCATGTAATTACTATATATAATTACCAGGTTATTTCCTATAGTTACATTTTTTTTTAAATTGTATAATTGATATCATAAACAATCATAATAAACAGACTATATTTAGATTTTAGATTTAATTTAATGGAATTTAAAATATCACATAAATTAATATTTAATTAGTCGTCTATCTATTAAGATTAATTATAAATAGATTTTTTTTAAATTTTAATTAACGAGTATAATAAACTATCTAGATATTATGTTATGTAGTAATAGCATCATTTTTGAAATCACATATAATATTACCCTAAGATATCATTACGTTGAAATCGGATACTATTTATTAAATGATATTACATATATAACATTTCTATTTATATGTTGTGGACAAGATTTTTTTATTTCACACGTAACTATAATTTACAACATTTTCACTCTCATTGATATACGATTGCGATCATTACACCGATAATAGATTATAGACTATTGTGCGTGACCTTCAAGCGTAATCATGATGACCTTCCTTCCTTCCTATTCCAAACATTAAATATGAGGGATGCATTAACCTTCCGATATAACTGGCTGCTTATTAATAGTCACTAAACACTACGAGAATACATATTCAACTTATATACCTATTACATCTACACTACCTTGTATATCTGCTTCCATGCATACCCATTAGCATAACTAGCTACTATTAGAATACTGACATGCCCACCTTTATATGTATGGTCTACCTCCTTAGGTGGTACCACCATATATAACTGATTCCTTACTAACCTGATATTATACCTAACTACCCTTACACCCCACCCCTATAGGTACGTGCTACCCTTTGAAGGACTTAACGCCCTCACGTTCGGTCTATTCTACGCCGCTGTCTCAGCTTACGGGTCCATCATCACCCCAGCGGGGCTCCACGGGTCTGTGCAGGGTATCATCGGCTCACTGTACTTCGGTGTAGGTCAGTAGTTGACCTTGGTAACCTCTAGTCATGAGTATGATGATATGTCGTCGTTGTTATTGAATCTATTCGCACTTTGTATACATACTTATATTAATATTCAGTAAATACAATTCATCAAACTACAATTATTTTATATTAAAAGTATCCATTATTACTTTTAACTAATTAACTAATACATCTAATTTGAATTTTTATAAATTCTGATATTTGTATTCGTTCAATATAATTCATTAAACCATAATTTAATAATATTAGTTTATTATCTTTTACAAGTTCATTTAATTTGAACTTTACATTTTTTTTAAAACTTTCCTTCAGTAAATTCGATTCATACAAACCGCAATTAATAACATTAAAGTATTCATAAAGCTACGTATCGTATTGACCATCCCTACATCGTTCACTGTTACCAGGGCGTGGCCTGGGATGTCTGGAGGCGGGACCCCTCATAGAGTCTATCGGTACTAGTGACATGTTCCGTTACCACGGTTACTCCGCCTTCCTGGCCGCAGCTGTCTACATCTACGTTCAGAAGTGTCACATCGACCCTTCCATGGTGAAACAGGCAAATAAATTAGTCGGTTAGTCGCACAGCACGGGGGCAGTAGGGGCCGGGTCATGGGGGATAAGGAGTTGGGGTCATGAACTCTGCGAATGATTATTAGTCGTGATTTTCGAATTCATTAATTTATATCGATTTCACTCTTACGCTATATAGTGTATAGTTTCAATAGTAGACAATGATTTGTGAAACAAAGATATATACACACACTAGGATGTGATTTGTAAGTTAACAATTACATTGTATGTAATCAAATTGCTTAAAGCTCTTATCAAAATACATATGTTATTCATCATTATGTAAATATTACTGATTAATTCCAGTATATGACACTATTACTATAATGGTAGTATACCAGTATAGAACTAGAATCTACTGAATAATGACCTATTTCCAAGTAATCCTTATAGAAGTCTTAATTATTGTAAATTGATTATAATAAAATTTATATTTTGTATTATTATAAATAAAATAATGTTATTAAATAAGGCTGATGAATTGTTCTTTATAGGGATGGTATTATTTAAGAATGGCATAAGTAATAAAATCGATTTCTCTATAGATACGATGCATTTATTTAAGTCATATTTGCTTAAATTAATTTACTAATCAATTAAATAATATATATATTTACCAATCTAAATTTACTAATTAATTAATCACTATTTATTATTATGTATATTATTTATTATTCAGCTATAATTATGTTAAAATATTATTATAAATTTGAAATATATTCCATTAATTTATGTTATAATTAATTTTATTGGATGCAAATATACAATATTAATAAAAATAATATGTAACCTCTATAATCAATATAATATTTATATCAATATCTTCAGTGGAAAGAAATAAATTATTAAAGGGTTTGTATACGAAGTGTTGTTTTTTTCTCATTTTTTTCTATATTTCTAATAATAAACCGATATCTCTATTATTGGTTTTATTATCTTCTGGCATGATGACATTCTTGTTTTCCTTCCTATTGATCATGCATGTGTAGTATTTCATTTTCTCGGATTTGCGTGATATTTTATTTTCTTATTTTGTAAATTAAATAATATAATTTGTACATATATAATATATATAATTATATAGTGTATTTAGTCTACGGTTGTACAATGTACAATATTGAATGGTTTGTATACACTATATGTTGTTTCTATGTTGTTTCTATATTGTTTTCTATTCGCACTATTATCTTTCTTATTTTTCATAATAACCAATTTCTCATATGTAGGTTTTAGTTCTATTTTGCATGCTTTTGTATTTTATTATTGATTTCTAATTTTGTATTAGTTATTAGATCCTTCTATAAATGATCGTTCACTTTTACATTACTATAATATATATATGCATTTATGATACTGCTTTATAATGAATACTTTCATTAAACTATCTGCGATGCCTATACGAATGTGTGTATTTCTATTTACTATTGCCTATTACTGTAAATATTCGCAATATAATCATGATCGTACTCAAATTATTAATCTCGTAATATTCCTGTTTCAGATGATACAAAGGAGGTCGGTATGACTGAGATGAAAGATGACGTAAATCCTGACGCAGTGATAATACAGGATAAGAAATACTAAGATGCCATGCGTTTAATCAATGAATGTACAGTTTTTATATGAATTATTTTCCTACTATATTCCCGTTTTATATATTTGTCAAGAATCTTTAATCACAATTATTTTGTATTTGTTGATGCTATTTTTATATTTCACATACGATGCATTCTATTTTAGAAATTTTCTCATTCTAAATATTAAGTCACATATTTTATTATGAATATATATATATATATATATATATTTATTGTTATTGCGTACTATCATATTTAATATCCATTAATTATTTTATATAATTAATATAATTATTTGTGATATGATATCACTGATATCATTTAATTATTTTTTATTATTACACAATTATTACATACTATATTATTATTGAAGTTTATGGGACCGACATTGTAAACTATTGCAATACATTCTAATTCAGATATCAATTTATTGTTATTATTATAGAAATTATTTATATAAATATACAACTGCATCATGTATGTAAATGTATCAAGTAAACTAGTGTATAATATACATTGTATATAATTATAATCAATATATTTAAAAATTAAGTTATTTATAATATATTATATATATTACTACATTTATATATTGAATACATAATATATATATATATGTATTTATATATTTTTTGTTATAAAACCGGTACTAGTATTAGAAATATTTTCATTAATAAATAAAATAAATGAAAACATATCAGTTTTTATTTACATAATAACAACAGAGATAAGATGCTTCAATCACAGATTCATTCTATATTCATTGCCTAGTAGTTCTTATCAACAGGGAGAGCTGTAGGGTCAAGGGAGGTCGTCAATATTGATATGATATCAAATAATGTATATAACAAATATATAATATAGATCATACATGTTTAGTTAAAATAATACTCCTATTTACTATTTCATTTATACACATTAGTGATTAAACATATAACATTAATCAGTACTTTACACAATTAATGAGTTGTCCTTCACAAACACCTGTAAGTTTACCTATCAGTATTCATTAATACTTACTAATGTCTATATAATACAAGCATTATACAATTATAAACAATAGTAATCACATGATACAACTATTACTAATAGTGTTAACTGACTGTGTGGCTCAGTTGGCTAAGGCACCATACAGTAAGGCAATAGGACGTGGGCTCGAGCCTCGTTAAGACCAATAAAATAGGCTTACAATACTATTTAGAAGTGATCTTAAATAATTGTGTATAAAATAATGATCACTTTTGTTAAAACCATGGATGCCTTAACATGAGAGAGGTTTCGAAGTGACATTAGAGCCATATATGGTTATAAGTGAACACTTCATCTAAGTTCCTGGATTTAATAAAGCACTCCACCAAAATATAATAAAAAACTAAAGAACAGTAAAGAACAGTAAAGAACAATATTAAATACCCCCTTTACATAATATTTACAAATAGCCAATTATGTAATAATAAACTTCTGAATCTCACATCCAACATTTACTATTGTTTCGATAATAAGCTGTTAAACACATTATAAGGTATAATAAGGTATAAACCCCTTATAAATGTGTAACTCATATCATTTATTAACCTTACCTAATTTTAATATTTTAATTTACATCTATAATGTTTAATTAAATATAGCAATAAATACAGAATGTAAGGATAGGTTATATATTTGCCGTCTGACATAACCCCTGATCTAAATATAGCAATAAATTCAGAACTTAGGGGTAGATCATTTGAATAATTCAAATTTATTAATAACATACAACATATAATATCACCAACTTTTTAATTTAATTAAATATCTGTACTGATTTCGTATTTATTTAATATGTTGTTTGTTTCTATAATGTCGTATGAATAAAAAGCATGTTTTAAATGACATGAAATGTATTATATATATAACAAAACTTTATTATACTAGATAGATAGATAGATAGATAGATCATAAGTGTATTGTATTACTAGTTATATATGAACAAAAGAAAAAAATACCATATTTATCAAATATAACATATATATACTAATTTAGATTTTGCCACCATTTTCCTCCTAGGCTTTCGCAAAGTTAAATCAATCACTATAAACTCGACGTGGTAATGAGAAACTTAGTTACAAATAGAGAAAATGTATCAATTATTGAAACCAATATAGTACCTAATTATATTGTAATCACTGAATTAGACTACACACTTTAATCATAATGTAAAATTGTTTAGCCTACCTAAATCAATATTGAAATAAGAATGTGATTTATATCATAAATAACTTAACAACAGTTAATATATTGATCAAAAATAGAAGTATTTATGAGTGTTCAATAAATATCCGTATTTTAAGTTCATTATTATTGGTCAAAAAAATTATAATTTTGATCTCATATATATAATTTTGGCTCAAAATGTTATTAAATATTATAAAATCTAAACCTTAAATCTCAGATCAAAGTATATTATCTGTTCTTATAAATGTAAATTTCTTATGTCTTAAAAATAAATTTAGTTAGAAATTAAACTGATTTTTAAATGTATCCATAGATTAACTTATTATTGTAAAACTTGCATTGTCTTAAGTGGCCGGGGAAACCTTAGCATTTTGTTGTTGTTGTTAAAAAATATTATATAAATATTTTAAAATATACAGATTTATCTTTAAAATGGTATATAAAGTTTAAAAGTATTTAAAAGTATTTCAAATTTAGTTTTTAAACATAGTCCTGTAAAAAATATTTGATAACATTTGAGTAATATTTGTGTTCAAATATTCAGTTATGATACGTTTATTTTCATTATTTATAATATTAATATTTATCTGTGGCGAATTACAATAAAATTATATATAATAATAAAATGTATAAATATCATAAATATATTATTATTTATTCAAAACAATATTGATAACACTTTAGAAGGCTATATCTCAGAACTTTTTTTTTTTATTTTTTTTTTCAAACTACTACTACTTTTATCCAATTGCTTCAATTATTATAAAAAATGCCTGAGTATATATATATATGATATAACTGATAATAAGCTATCCTATTAGAATATCATAATTTTATTTTTAAATATACTAATTAGGGGAAAGTAACCGAATACGGACACTCTCGGTATCTCAGAAACCATAAATCCTACAAAAAAATGTTTAATGAATAACATATTCATAATCATATAAATAGTCTAAAAAAGTATTTTTTATTTTTTTATTATTCAAAATAATGCTGATATATCCAATAAACTGATTTTTTTATTACGATTTTAAATTTATCAAAAAAAATTTCAACTTAAAACCTTCTCAAGTATATATAAATGTATTAATATAAAATATAACAATATATTATTAAAAACTAAAGCATTCTAAAAATTGTATTTTTAATTTCTATATATGTTATCAAATATTCATTAAGTTATAAGCATATATCTAGATGTCATATAAGTTCCTAATACGGACACTCTAAATGTCTTAATACGGACACCCTATAACCAATCAACGCACACTGTGCGTCGCACAGCGTATGAATTATTCTGATTTTCATAAAAATCGCGTGCGTTATAATATTAATACTACCAATAAAGCTAATTCTAAAAAAAATTATTATTTAGACACTTAAATTGTATTATTAATTAAAAATTAATAAAAATAAATAAAATATTAACTAATTAAATTACAATATATTTTTCATAAAATTAATTATAAATAACGTAATTGTAATTTGTCTGATTGATTCATCAATAATATATAGTTTATCTAGTGGTATAGGGTGTCCGTATTATAACATAGGGTGTCCGTATTCGGACATGGGTACCGAATACGGACACCCCAGTTATCTATGGAATTAAAAGATTAAATAAAATTTTAAAATTACAATAATATCTATAATCATATAATATGAATATATTGTAATTTTTGAATACTAATAATGAGTCATAAAAAGTTAAGTCCATTTATTGTTAAAGTGTCCGTATTAGGTTACTTTCCCCTATAAATATTGTAAAAAAAGTAGATGAAAAAAAAAAATACAAAAATAAAATATTGGTGGTAACCGTTAACTTGTAGCTGATTATATATTTAGATATAGGATAGGTTTTATAGATATGTTATTTAGTTAACTAAAAGTAACAACATTAGGTATTTATATGCATTTGTTTAAAAGTAGTAGTCTTTTTAGTGACCCTCATTTTCCCTATCTTTTACATGTAAACTCGGCAAGGTTACTAATTAAAATAGTGATCAATATCTCATAATTGTCGCATTGAATTACACATTTTCGCCTGATCTGAAGTGTATGTATTTATTTCAAAACTTCTGTTCTCAAACCCACTATATCCTATATATATATATATATATATAGGTGATATATGATATATGATATGTTTTATATGACCCACTACATTAGGTGCATCCATGGATACACATGTATTGACATCGTCGTCTAAAGTATACAGTATACGCTGCAGTGATACACCGGAAGTGACGTCATCTAATACGTAATACCTTAAAGAAGTTGAGTAACCTAGCAAAAAAACATGATTTCACATTGTTAACAACGTAGAAAATAAATGAAAAATAAATATCATATCGCTAGAAAATATCTTTAGATTTGCTTTAAGGATTCGAACACTCGTGTATCATGTGTATCATGTGTATTACGTTTATTACGTTTATTACGTGTATTATTAATATTTAAAGCGATTCGTAATTATTAAGCTATAGCCATAGATAACGAAGTGGTCACTTCGTTCTCTATGGCTATAGGATATATCCTATGTTCAGTGAGATATTATCGATAATGTTGTCACGTGACATGTATGGTGATTTTATTATATGAAACCTAAGAACTCCCCGTCCTGATCAATAAATAGGTATTTAATAATATGTAAACTGATCATGCAAATTGAGTAATTGAATATACAATTTGTTCGACTTTCGTTAAAACTTAAATGTCTCAATACGAGAACGGATTCGAATAGAAATTAGAAAACAGTTAGATTTGTTAGTAAAAACCTCAGCTAAGTTCCTGGGTGTGAATAAAATGACCTCAATATAATACTACAATACTATAATACTATAATACAAAAATATTATAAAGAATACTAGAACATACTATACTATATAATAAAATACTATATATATATAATAATATAGTACTATGGTAGTACTATATAGGTACTACTGCTACAATAATACCAAAGATTTTGCTATGCAATCCTTAGACAAATATTTGATAATAAAATAGTAGGTATAATTATTTAATTATTTAATTATTTAATATTAGGTCCTATTATGTATAATATAATGTATAGAGTATATTTCAGTAAACTACTTACTATTATAATAACACACTACTATTACATATTGTACTACAGTACTACTACTACACTACTTCTATAGTATAGTACAGCCATGGAATCCGTTAGCTTCAAGCAAAAGGAGGCCATGGTACATCTGGCCACTTACCCTACGATGCCGATAACGCAGTCCATGCCGACATTATCACAGCGGTAACACTTCACACATCTATCTTCGACCAGCTCGCTAGGGAAACTTTTACCCCTAGCGACCGCAAACTTCACAGAATCACCTACGTAGATACACTCGTAGTCCACTATCGGGGCCCGGAATCTACCCGCTGATGGGGTGGGTAGTGGTGTTGTAGTGGTGTTGTAGTGGTGTTGTAGTGGTGTTGTAGTGGTGTTGTAGTGGTGTTGTAGTGGTGTTGTAGTGGTGTTGTAGTGGTGTTGTAGTTGTGTTGTAGTGGTGTTGTAGTGGTGTTGTAGTGGTGTTGTAGTGGTGTTGTAGTGGTGCTGTAGTGGTGTTGTAGTGGTGTTGTAGTGGTGTTGTAGTGGTGTTGTAGTTGTGTTGTAGTGGTGTTGTAGTTGTGTTGTAGTGGTGTTGTAGTGGTGTTGTAGTGGTGTTGTAGTGGTGTTGTAGTGGTGTTGTAGTGGTGTTGTAGTGGTGTTGTAGTAGTGTTGTAGTGGTGTTGTAGTGGTGTTGTAGTGGTGTTGTAGTGGTGTTGTAGTGGTATTGTAGTGGTGTTGTAGTGGTGTTGTAGTGGTGTTGTAGTGGTGTTGTAGTGGTGTTGTAGTGGTGTTGTAGTTGTATTGTAGTGGTGTTGTAGTGGTGTTGTAGTGGTGTTGTAGTGGTGTTGTAGTGGTGTTGTAGTGGTGTTGTAGTGGTGTTGTAGTGGTGTTGTAGTGGTGTTGTAGTGGGGTTGTAGTGGTGTTGTAGTGGTGTTGTAGTGGTGTTGTAGTGGTGTTGTAGTGGTGTTGTAGTGGTGTTGTTGTGGTGTTGTAATGTGTTGTAGTGGTGTTGTAGTGGTATCGTAGTGGTGTCGTAGTGGTGTTGTAGTGGTGTTGTAGTGGTGTTGTAGAGGTGTTGTAGTGGTGTTGTAGTGGTGTTGTAGTGGTGTTATAGTGGTGTTGTAGTGGTGTTGTAGTGGTGTTGTAGTGGTGTTGTAGTGGTGTTGTAGTGGAGTTGTAGTGGTGTTGTAGTGGTGTTGTAGTGGTGTTGTAGTGGTGTTGTAGTGGTGTTGTAGTGGTGTTGTAGTGGTGTTGTAGTGGTGTTGTAGTGGTGTTGTAGTGGTGTTGTAGTGGTGTTGTAGTGGTGTTGTAGTGGTGTTGTAGTGGTGTTGTAGTGGTGTTGTAGTTGTGTTGTAGTTGTGTTGTAGTGGTGTTGTAGAGGTGTTGTAGTGGTGTTGTAGTAGTGTTGTAGTGGTGTTGTAGTGGTGTTGTAGTGGTGTTGTAGTGGTGTTGTAGTGGTGTTGTAGTGGTGGTCGTTGGGTGCAATATCGTATAGAGTTTACGTGAAAGGTGTTATCAATAATTATTGATAATTATAATTAATATATTAATATTTACGATACAATGAAAAATCGTTGGTAGTAGTAGTAATAGTATTTATTTATACACCAAGATTAATATAATATTCTACAATGTGTTTTACTGTTTGTCGAACAGTTTACAGGTGTGGGTTCCGTGATTTAACGATCATCCGTAAAAATAATATAATAAAATAAAATACATTCTTAAATATAATAATATAATAATAATATAATAACACGATTACATTTCAAAGAGGGTTAGATATGTGGTATTTTAGTGGGGAACGTTTGAATAGCTCCTTGAGTTTATATTTGAAAGTGGTGATTGAGATATCTTCTTTGCGTATGGATTGGGGAAGTTTATTCCAGAGAGTTGCACCTCTCCAGCTAAATCGTTTGTTACCGTACTTTCGTAGTCGTGTAGTCGGTATGTCAAGTCTATATGTTTGTCTCAGTTGTCTGTTAGTGGTTTGTTTGTGAAGTAAAGTATGTAAATTATGAGGTTGAGTTGTTTTTGTAGTTTTGTAAAGTATAGTTAGTAGTTTAATGTTGATGTTGTCAATTGTAGGTAGCCAGTTTAGTGAATTCCGTAAGTTCGTAATGCTAGTAGTGTAATCTGTGTTTTTTAGATTAAAAATAATTCTAGTAGTTCTATTTACTAATCGGTCAATATTTTTAGTAACTGTTTTATTTTCTCCGGCTAGTAAAGAGTTACAGTATAGAAATCTAGACATTATCAGTGAATTTGATAGAATTATAGCTGTATGTTTGGTTAAGTATGGTCTTAGTTTTTTTAAATTATATATATGAAAGGAAGAAGTTTGTTTCATTTTACTGATATGTTTAGTAAAGTCGAGTTTGTTAGTAAAGTGGAAACCTAAGTATTTTGTATTTTCAGTCGGTATTATATTTATGTTATTTATATTTATTAGTGGAACTGTAGTATTGATCGTGGAATTGGTTATAAAGTTGATTAGTTCAGTTTTTGTTGGATTTAGTAAAAAATTATTTTTTGTAAGCCAAATTTGCAGTGAGGTTAAACATGATTGTAAGTTAATTGAGTGAATGAATTGGGCGTGTAATTCTATGTCGTCAGCGTAAAGATTATAGTTCATGTGTGGGAAGTTAGTCAGTAGTTTGTTGAGTGGAAGTAAATAAATGGAAAATAGTATGGGAGAAAGAGTGGAACCCTGTGGGACTCCATATTTAATAGCATAAGGTTGTGATAATGTTTCGTTTATTTTAATAGAAAAACTCCGACCCCGGATAAAATTTGAAAACCATTTGATAGGTACCTTCCCTATACCGATAAATCTAAGTCTTTCTATTAAAATGTCAAAGTCGATAGTGTCAAAAGCGGCAGATAAGTCCAGTAGTATCAGTTGTATCGGTAAGTTGCTGTCTAGTGATTTGTATAAGTCGCCAAAGAGTGATAGTAGTGTCGTTTCTGTACTGTGATTCTTGCGGAATGCATTTTGTCTTCTGTCTAGTAAGTCGTAAGTATTTAAATATGATATTATTTGTTTGTTTACAATTTTTTCTAGAATTTTAGAAAGTAATGGAAGTTGAGATACTGGTCTATAATTACTCAGTACTTCAACATGTAAATCTGGTTTTTTTAAGTAAGGATTGATAATTGCGTATTTTAAATTATTGGGTATTTCACCAGTCATTAATGAAGTATCAATTATTTGTTTATAAATGGGAGCTAGTGTAGAAGCCAGTATTTTAGTCATTTTCAGTGGAATAGGGTCAGAAGGAGATGTTGTCTTTGCTGTGACAATTAAGTTATAGTCAATCAGTTATAGTAGGTCTTTCAAATTCTGTAAATGTATGTTTGCAGGTTGTAGTTAGGATTGTCGTATCAGTTGGTAGTAATTGTCGTTGTAAATCTAGATTATAGCAAAGTTTTTCTACTTTTTCAGAGAAAAAATCACCAAATCTAGTGCAGAGTGTTTTATCTAGATTTGTAGTGGGAAGACTTATTTTATTTAGTAGATATACATATAAAATCTTTAGTTTACTAAATAAATATAATTTACTAAATACTAGGGAAAATATTACCAAGGACATGTATATATGGACATATATATATACAAGGACATATATATATATATATATATATATATATATATATATATATATATATATGTCCTTGATACTAACTCTACTCTAGTAGAGTTAGTATAGGTAGATCCTGATAGGTGTATATAGTATATATATATATATATATATATATAGTTATATATGTCCCTATCAGGGGTATATATACTAACTGTACTAGTAGATAGTATATAGTATATACCCATGTATACCTACTACCCGGGTATATACCTATATATTATATAGTATATAGCATATACTACTTTTTAAAGTGAATCGTACGAGACGGAAGCCACTAACTTTGGGGGTCGAACACCCTGGGGATAATGATGGACACGGTACCGAAATGTTCGATCACAGCACTGACGCAAGATGTCACCACCAGTAGTGAGAATATAACACGTAAGTACGCCATTTTATCTGCAGTAGTGGATAGTAATAATGAGTATGTTGATGTTGGAATGTGTATTATATATATTTGAAATAATTCAATAACATGCATGCGTAAAGACTATAGTCTATTAAATATATATATATATATATATATATATATATATATATATACTTGCAGCTATTCCCTGTGTATTTATTACATATTTACTTTTGTATATGCACTTGTTGCTAATTGCATTTTAGTTAGCCAATATAACTATAGTTATATTGTCTAAACTATATATATATATATATATATATATATATATATATATAGTTCATGTAATCAAACTATATAATCAAAATATAGTTTAATAATTCATTCGTGAATTTTCAAACTACTATCATTTATTGTTATCTGTAGGGCTCGGTTTAAATATTTTCAGCTCAGCTCAGGCTTAAAGTTTATTTTGCCAAAAATGAAATACTGCTCGCGGGATCAATGGCCAGAATTCTCGGATCGGCATCAAAGTGGTCGGCATCACTTACATTATTTACATAATTAATATATGTATATGTACGGTAATATAAATGTGATATATAAATACATGTGTCATATGTACAAAGTATTTGAATATCATATATCGTATACTTATGAGGTACCTATAGGTATCGTGTATACACGATGTATATTACCATGTATATTACTATCAGAATATCTTCGATCGAAAATAGTGAATTATTGTGAACGAACGAATGATTATAATAGGTCTATTATAATATGAACGTGCGCACCTACATACACGCGTTCGTATCCACATCACACTCGCCAATACCAAGACCCCCATTAACATCATTATAGGTTATAGGTTAAAGGAGGTATTGCCAACACCCTTATATAGGCATATCAATACGAACGTACCATTATAGTTTATACTATATAGAATATATAGAATATAGAATATATATATGGAGAGAGAGATATATCTATAGCCTATAGGCTCATATATGATTTATATAATATATGAGATATATAAATATGACATATATAATATAATATAAACACACATTCCACTAACCTATAGTTATCACGTGGTAAGCTCTTCCCTTGCCCCTCTGCGCGCTAGTGAAGTTTATATACCGCCTCCGTGATGTGATGTAGCCGCGCGGTGACAACATCCGGGTATTATGTAACCTGTTACGTAACCGCGTGCGATGACTCATCATCACCGGGGGTAACAGTAGGTATCGTCGTTAACGCGGCGGCGTCGTTAATGGCGACTTTATTATGTCACGTGACGTGGCGATGTATTACGTAACGGCTCAGTGAGTGTTGCCGAGTCATTAAACACGTTGCAGTATACAATAAATTAGGTATTGTTTTAATAATTTTATCGAAATATATTTATTTATAAATCTATATATCCTATATATATCATATAGGATAATACAGAATTTGTTAAATTTGTTGATAATTTATTTTGAACGGTAAACTTATTATATATATATATATATATATATATATATATATAAAATACTTACATATATAAAACATATCTCAAATGTGTATAGGTAATGTAATTCTAAATAATAACAAATCAATAATTATAATTATAATCAGAAAACACAGTATATATTAATATATATATATAATGCGTACAATATGAGTTTAACGTTCAAAATCAATGTTCAAAAAATATAATAAATTCCGTATTATATGTGTAGTTATATAGTAGTATCATAATACTATATTACTATTATATTAATAACTATAGTTATTAACATATGTATTATCCCATAGGACATGTAAGTCCTATTAATTAAATAGCGCATATGTTAGCGTGTTTTCCTTGAATTTGTTGTAAATAATATTGGTTTAAAAAATAAAATAAAAGGTTACCCGAGAAAGTGGGGTAACCTTTTATATTATTTTGTAAACCAATATTATTTAACTATAGTATATATATAGTTATATAAATTTTATAAATAATTTATATAAAACATATAAATAATTACCCTTTTAAAAGCATGTAAAGCCGTGTATACACACCGCTAGCATCAAGTATACTTAGTATTCTGTATACAGCATCAATCGAAGTAACAAGTCGCCAGCCTCTATTAACAAGTCGCCAGCCTCTAGTAACAAGTCGCTAGCCTCTAGTAACAAGTCGCTAGCCTCTAGTAACAAGTCGCCAGCCTCTAGTAACAAGTCGCCAGCCTCTAGTAACAAGTCGCCAGCCTCTAGTAACAAGTCGCCAGCCTCTAGTAACAAGTCGCTAGCCTCTAGTAACAAGTCGCCAGCCTCTAGTAACAAGTCGCCAGCCTCTAGTAACAAGTCGCCAGCCTCTAGTAACAAGTCGCCAGCCTCTAGTAACAAGTCGCTAGCCTCTAGTAACAAGTCGCTAGCCTCTAGTAACAAGTCGCCAGCCTCTAGTAACAAGTCGCCAGCCTCTAGTAACAAGTCGCCAGCCTCTAGTAACAAGTCGCTAGCCTCTAGTAACAAGTCACTAGCCTCTAGTAACAAGTCGCCAGCCTCTAGTAACAAGTCGCCAGCCTCTAGTAACAAGTCTCCAGCCTCTAGTAACAAGTCTCCAGCCTCTAGTAACAAGTCGCCAGCCTCTAGTAACAAGTCGCTAGCCTCTAGTAACAAGTCACTAGCCTCTAGTAACAAGTCGCCAGCCTCTAGTAACAAGTCGCCAGCCTCTAGTAACAAGTCGCCAGCCTCTAGTAACAAGTCGCCAGCCTCTAGTAACAAGTCGCTAGCCTCTAGTAACAGTCGCCAGCCTCTAGTAACAAGTCGCCAGCCTCTAGTAACAAGTCGCCAGCCTCTAGTAACAAGTCGCTAGCCTCTAGTAACAAGTCGCCAGCCTCTAGTAACAAGTCGCTAGCCTCTAGTAACAAGTCGCCAGCCTCTAGTAACAAGTCGCCAGCCTCTAGTAACAAGTCTCCAGCCTCTAGTAACAAGTCTCCAGCCTCTAGTAACAAGTCGCCAGCCTCTAGTAACAAGTCGCTAGCCTCTAGTAACAAGTCGCCAGCCTCTAGTAACAAGTCGCCAGCCTCTAGTAACAAGTCTCCAGCCTCTAGTAACAAGTCTCCAGCCTCTAGTAACAAGTCGCCAGCCTCTAGTAACAAGTCGCTAGCCTCTAGTAACAAGTCGCCAGCCTCTAGTAACAAGTCGCCAGCCTCTAGTAACAAGTCGCCAGCCTCTAGTAACAAGTCGCCAGCCTCTAGTAACAAGTCGCCAGCCTCTAGTAACAAGTCGCTAGCCTCTAGTAACAAGTCGCCGTGCTTGATGCTCGCTATGTGAACAGCTAATTTGCTCGGTAACAAGCGCAGTAACAAGTCGCCAGCCTCTAGTAACAAGTCGCCAGCCTCTAGTAACAAGTCGCCAGCCTCTAGTAACAAGTCGCCAGCCTCTAGTAACAAGTCGCCAGCCTCTAGTAACAAGTCGCCAGCCTCTAGTAACAAGTCGCTAGCCTCTAGTAACAAGTCGCCAGCCTCTAGTAACAAGTCGCCAGCCTCTAGTAACAAGTCGCTAGCCTCTAGTAACAAGTCTCTAGCCTCTAGTAACAAGTCGCTAGCCTCTAGTAACAAGTCGCTAGCCTCTAGTAACAAGTCGCCAGCCTCTAGTAACAAGTCGCTAGCCTCTAGTAACAAGTCGCCAGCCTCTAGTAACAAGTCGCCAGCCTCTAGTAACAAGTCGCTAGCCTCTAGTAACAAGTCTCTAGCCTCTAGTAACAAGTCGCTAGCCTCTAGTAACAAGTCGCCAGCCTCTAGTAACAAGTCGCCAGCCTCTAGTAACAAGTCGCTAGCCTCTAGTAACAAGTCGCCAGCCTCTAGTAACAAGTCGCCAGCCTCTAGTAACAAGTCGCTAGCCTCTAGTAACAAGTCTCTAGCCTCTAGTAACAAGTCGCCAGCCTCTAGTAACAAGTCGCCAGCCTCTAGTAACAAGTCGCCAGCCTCTAGTAACAAGTCGCTAGCCTCTAGTAACAAGTCGCCAGCCTCTAGTAACAAGTCGCCAGCCTCTAGTAACAAGTCGCCAGCCTCTAGTAACAAGTCGCCAGCCTCTAGTAACAAGTCGCTAGCCTCTAGTAACAAGTCGCCAGCCTCTAGTAACAAGTCGCTAGCATCTAGTAACAAGTCGCCAGCCTCTAATAACAAGTCGCTAGCATCTAGTAACAAGTCGCCAGCCTCTAGTAACAAGTCGCTAGCCTCTAGTAACAAGTCGCTAGCCTCTAGTAACAAGTCGCTAGCCTCTAGTAACAAGTCGCCAGCCTCTAGTAACAAGTCGCTAGCCTCTAGTAACAAGTCGCTAGCCTCTAGTAACAAGTCGCCAGCCTCTAGTAACAAGTCGCCAGCCTCTAGTAACAAGTCTCCAGCCTCTAGTAACAAGTCTCCAGCCTCTAGTAACAATTCGCCAGCCTCTAGTAACAAGTCGCTAGCCTCTAGTAACAAGTCGCCAGCCTCTAGTAACAAGTCGCCAGCCTCTAGTAACAAGTCGCCAGCCTCTAGTAACAAGTCGCCAGCCTCTAGTAACAAGTCGCCGTGCTTGATGCTCGCTATGTGAACAGCTAATTTGCTCGGTAACAAGCGCAGTAACAAGTCGCCAGCCTCTAGTAACAAGTCGCCAGCCTCTAGTAACAAGTCGCCAGCCTCTAGTAACAAGTCGCCAGCCTCTAGTAACAAGTCGCCAGCCTCTAGTAACAAGTCGCCAGCCTCTAGTAACAAGTCGCCAGCCTCTAGTAACAAGTCGCCAGCCTCTAGTAACAAGTCGCTAGCCTCTAGTAACAAGTCGCCAGCCTCTAGTAACAAGTCGCCAGCCTCTAGTAACAAGTCGCTAGCCTCTAGTAACAAGTCTCTAGCCTCTAGTAACAAGTCGCTAGCCTCTAGTAACAAGTCGCTAGCCTCTAGTAACAAGTCGCCAGCCTCTAGTAACAAGTCGCTAGCCTCTAGTAACAAGTCGCCAGCCTCTAGTAACAAGTCGCCAGCCTCTAGTAACAAGTCGCTAGCCTCTAGTAACAAGTCTCTAGCCTCTAGTAACAAGTCGCTAGCCTCTAGTAACAAGTCGCCAGCCTCTAGTAACAAGTCGCTAGCCTCTAGTAACAAGTCGCTAGCCTCTAGTAACAAGTCGCCAGCCTCTAGTAACAAGTCGCCAGCCTCTAGTAACAAGTCGCTAGCCTCTAGTAACAAGTCTCTAGCCTCTAGTAACAAGTCGCCAGCCTCTAGTAACAAGTCGCCAGCCTCTAGTAACAAGTCGCCAGCCTCTAGTAACAAGTCGCTAGCCTCTAGTAACAAGTCGCCAGCCTCTAGTAACAAGTCGCCAGCCTCTAGTAACAAGTCGCCAGCCTCTAGTAACAAGTCGCCAGCCTCTAGTAACAAGTCGCTAGCATCTAGTAACAAGTCGCCAGCCTCTAATAACAAGTCGCTAGCATCTAGTAACAAGTCGCCAGCCTCTAGTAACAAGTCGCTAGCCTCTAGTAACAAGTCGCTAGCCTCTAGTAACAAGTCGCCAGCCTCTAGTAACAAGTCGCTAGCCTCTAGTAACAAGTCGCCAGCCTCTAGTAACAAGTCGCCAGCCTCTAGTAACAAGTCGCCAGCCTCTAGTAACAAGTCGCCAGCCTCTAGTAACAAGTCGCCAGCCTCTAGTAACAAGTCGCCAGCCTCTAGTAACAAGTCGCCAGCCTCTAGTAACAAGTCGCTAGCCTCTAGTAACAAGTCGCCGTGCTTGATGCTCGCTATGTGAACAGCTAATTTGCTCGGTAACAAGCGCAGTAACAAGTCGCTAGCCTCTAGTAACAAGTCGCCAGCCTCTAGTAACAAGTCGCCAGCCTCTAGTAACAAGTCGCCAGCCTCTAGTAACAAGTCGCCAGCCTCTAGTAACAAGTCGCCAGCCTCTAGTAACAAGTCGCCAGCCTCTAGTAACAAGTCGCCAGCCTCTAGTAACAAGTCGCTAGCCTCTAGTAACAAGTCGCCAGCCTCTAGTAACAAGTCGCTAGCTTCTAGTAACAAGTCGCTAGCCTCTAGTAACAAGTCGCCAGCCTCTAGTAATAAGTCGCCGTGCTTGATGCTCGCTATGTGAACAGCTAATTTGCTCGGTAACAAGCGCAGTAACAAGTCGCCAGCCTCTAATAACAAGTCGCCAGCCTCTAGTAACAAGTCGCCAGCCTCTAGTAACAAGTCGCCAGCCTCTAGTAACAAGTCGCCAGCCTCTAGTAACAAGTCGCTAGCCTCTAGTAACAAGTCGCTAGCCTCTAGTAACAAGTCGCCAGCCTCTAGTAACAAGTCGCCAGCCTCTAGTAACAAGTCGCCAGCCTCTAGTAACAAGTCGCTAGCCTCTAGTAACAAGTCGCTAGCCTCTAGTAACAAGTCGCCAGCCTCTAGTAACAAGTCGCCAGCC
The DNA here is from genome assembly GCA_964019155.1 of Osedax fenrisi. NCBI lineage: Eukaryota > Metazoa > Annelida > Polychaeta > Sabellida > Siboglinidae > Osedax > Osedax fenrisi. The sequence continues at coordinate 10,254,674 of OZ025243.1, forward strand.
TCTAGTAACAAGTCGCCAGCCTCTAGTAACAAGTCGCCAGCCTCTAGTAACAAGTCGCTAGCATCTAGTAACAAGTCGCCAGCCTCTAATAACAAGTCGCTAGCATCTAGTAACAAGTCGCCAGCCTCTAGTAACAAGTCGCTAGCCTCTAGTAACAAGTCGCTAGCCTCTAGTAACAAGTCGCCAGCCTCTAGTAACAAGTCGCTAGCATCTAGTAACAAGTCGCCAGCCTCTAGTAACAAGTCGCTAGCCTCTAGTAACAAGTCGCTAGCCTCTAGTAACAAGTCGCTAGCCTCTAGTAACAAGTCGCCAGCCTCTAGTAACAAGTCGCCAGCCTCTAGTAACAAGTCGCCAGCCTCTAGTAACAATTCGCCAGCCTCTAGTAACAAGTCGCCAGCCTCTAGTAACAAATCGCCAGCCTCTAGTAACAAGTCGCCAGCCTCTAGTAACAAGTCGCCAGCCTCTAGTAACAAGTCGCTAGCCTCTAGTAACAAGTCGCTAGCCTCTAGTAACAAGTCGCTAGCCTCTAGTAACAAGTCGCCAGCCTCTAGTAACAAGTCGCCAGCCTCTAGTAACAAGTCGCCAGCCTCTAGTAACAAGTCGCTAGCCTCTAGTAACAAGTCGCTAGCCTCTAGTAACAAGTCGCCAGCCTCTAGTAACAAGTCGCCAGCCTCTAGTAACAAGTCGCCAGCCTCTAGTAACAAGTCGCCAGCCTCTAGTAACAAGTCGCCAGCCTCTAGTAACAAGTCGCCAGCCTCTAGTAACAAGTCGCTAGCCTCTAGTAACAAGTCGCCGTGCTTGATGCTCGCTATGTGAACAGCTAATTTGCTCGGTAACAAGCGCAGTAACAAGTCGCCAGCCTCTAGTAACAAGTCGCTAGCCTCTAGTAACAAGTCGCCAGCCTCTAGTAACAAGTCGCCAGCCTCTAGTAACAAGTCGCCAGCCTCTAGTAACAAGTCGCCAGCCTCTAGTAACAAGTCTCCAGCCTCTAGTAACAAGTCGCTAGCCTCTAGTAACAAGTCGCCAGCCTCTAGTAACAAGTCGCTAGCATCTAGTAACAAGTCGCCAGCCTCTAGTAACAAGTCGCTAGCATCTAGTAACAAGTCGCCAGCCTCTAATAACAAGTCGCTAGCATCTAGTAACAAGTCGCCAGCCTCTAGTAACAAGTCGCTAGCCTCTAGTAACAAGTCGCTAGCCTCTAGTAACAAGTCGCCAGCCTCTAGTAACAAGTCGCTAGCATCTAGTAACAAGTCGCCAGCCTCTAGTAACAAGTCGCTAGCCTCTAGTAACAAGTCGCTAGCCTCTAGTAACAAGTCGCTAGCCTCTAGTAACAAGTCGCCAGCCTCTAGTAACAAGTCGCCATCCTCTAGTAACAAGTCGCCAGCCTCTAGTAACAAGTCGCCAGCCTCTAGTAACAAGTCGCCAGCCTCTAGTAACAAGTCGCCAGCCTCTAGTAACAAGTCGCCATCCTCTAGTAACAAGTCGCCAGCCTCTAGTAACAAGTCGCTAGCCTCTAGTAACAAGTCGCTAGCCTCTAGTAACAAGTCGCTAGCCTATAGTAACAAGTCGCCAGCCTCTAGTAACAAGTCGCCAGCCTCTAGTAACAAGTCGCCAGCCTCTAGTAACAAGTCGCCAGCCTCTAGTAACAAGTCGCCAGCCTCTAGTAACAAGTCGCCAGCCTCTAGTAACAAGTCGCTAGCCTCTAGTAACAAGTCGCTAGCCTCTAGTAACAAGTCGCCAGCCTCTAGTAACAAGTCGCCAGCCTCTAGTAACAAGTCGCCAGCCTCTAGTAACAAGTCGCCAGCCTCTAGTAACAAGTCGCCAGCCTCTAGTAACAAGTCGCTAGCCTCTAGTAACAAGTCGCCGTGCTTGATGCTCGCTATGTGAACAGCTAATTTGCTCGGTAACAAGCGCAGTAACAAGTCGCTAGCCTCTAGTAACAAGTCGCCAGCCTCTAGTAACAAGTCGCTAGCCTCTAGTAACAAGTCGCCAGCCTCTAGTAACAAGTCGCCAGCCTCTAGTAACAAGTCGCCAGCCTCTAGTAACAAGTCGCCAGCCTCTAGTAACAAGTCGCCGTGCTTGATGCTCGCTATGTGAACAGCTAATTTGCTCGGTAACAAGCGCAGTAACAAGTCGCCAGCCTCTAGTAACAAGTCGCTAGCCTCTAGTAACAAGTCGCCAGCCTCTAGTAACAAGTCGCCAGCCTCTAGTAACAAGTCGCCAGCCTCTAGTAACAAGTCGCCAGCCTCTAGTAACAAGTCTCCAGCCTCTAGTAACAAGTCGCTAGCCTCTAGTAACAAGTCGCCAGCCTCTAGTAACAAGTCGCTAGCATCTAGTAACAAGTCGCCAGCCTCTAGTAACAAGTCGCTAGCATCTAGTAACAAGTCGCCAGCCTCTAATAACAAGTCGCTAGCATCTAGTAACAAGTCGCCAGCCTCTAGTAACAAGTCGCTAGCCTCTAGTAACAAGTCGCTAGCCTCTAGTAACAAGTCGCCAGCCTCTAGTAACAAGTCGCTAGCATCTAGTAACAAGTCGCCAGCCTCTAGTAACAAGTCGCTAGCCTCTAGTAACAAGTCGCTAGCCTCTAGTAACAAGTCGCTAGCCTCTAGTAACAAGTCGCCAGCCTCTAGTAACAAGTCGCCATCCTCTAGTAACAAGTCGCCAGCCTCTAGTAACAAGTCGCCAGCCTCTAGTAACAAGTCGCCAGCCTCTAGTAACAAGTCGCCAGCCTCTAGTAACAAGTCGCCATCCTCTAGTAACAAGTCGCCAGCCTCTAGTAACAAGTCGCTAGCCTCTAGTAACAAGTCGCTAGCCTCTAGTAACAAGTCGCTAGCCTATAGTAACAAGTCGCCAGCCTCTAGTAACAAGTCGCCAGCCTCTAGTAACAAGTCGCCAGCCTCTAGTAACAAGTCGCCAGCATCTAGTAACAAGTCGCCAGCCTCTAGTAACAAGTCGCCAGCCTCTAGTAACAAGTCGCCAGCCTCTAGTAACAAGTCGCCAGCCTCTAGTAACAAGTCGCCAGCCTCTAGTAACAAGTCGCCAGCCTCTAGTAACAAGTCGCCAGCCTCTAGTAACAAGTCGCTAGCCTCTAGTAACAAGTCGCTAGCCTCTAGTAACAAGTCGCCAGCCTCTAGTAACAAGTCGCCAGCCTCTAGTAACAAGTCGCCAGCCTCTAGTAACAAGTCGCCAGCCTCTAGTAACAAGTCGCTAGCATCTAGTAACAAGTCGCCAGCCTCTAATAACAAGTCGCTAGCATCTAGTAACAAGTCGCCAGCCTCTAGTAACAAGTCGCTAGCCTCTAGTAACAAGTCGCTAGCCTCTAGTAACAAGTCGCCAGCCTCTAGTAACAAGTCGCTAGCATCTAGTAACAAGTCGCCAGCCTCTAGTAACAAGTCGCTAGCCTCTAGTAACAAGTCGCTAGCCTCTAGTAACAAGTCGCTAGCCTCTAGTAACAAGTCGCCAGCCTCTAGTAACAAGTCGCCAGCCTCTAGTAACAAGTCGCCAGCCTCTAGTAACAAGTCGCCAGCCTCTAGTAACAAGTCGCCAGCCTCTAGTAACAAATCGCCAGCCTCTAGTAACAAGTCGCCAGCCTCTAGTAACAAGTCGCCAGCCTCTAGTAACAAGTCGCTAGCCTCTAGTAACAAGTCGCTAGCCTCTAGTAACAAGTCGCTAGCCTCTAGTAACAAGTCGCCAGCCTCTAGTAACAAGTCGCCAGCCTCTAGTAACAAGTCGCCAGCCTCTAGTAACAAGTCGCTAGCCTCTAGTAACAAGTCGCTAGCCTCTAGTAACAAGTCGCCAGCCTCTAGTAACAAGTCGCCAGCCTCTAGTAACAAGTCGCCAGCCTCTAGTAACAAGTCGCCAGCCTCTAGTAACAAGTCGCCAGCCTCTAGTAACAAGTCGCCAGCCTCTAGTAACAAGTCGCTAGCCTCTAGTAACAAGTCGCCGTGCTTGATGCTCGCTATGTGAACAGCTAATTTGCTCGGTAACAAGCGCAGTAACAAGTCGCTAGCCTCTAGTAACAAGTCGCCAGCCTCTAGTAACAAGTCGCTAGCCTCTAGTAACAAGTCGCCAGCCTCTAGTAACAAGTCGCCAGCCTCTAGTAACAAGTCGCCAGCCTCTAGTAACAAGTCGCCAGCCTCTAGTAACAAGTCGCCGTGCTTGATGCTCGCTATGTGAACAGCTAATTTGCTCGGTAACAAGCGCAGTAACAAGTCGCCAGCCTCTAGTAACAAGTCGCTAGCCTCTAGTAACAAGTCGCCAGCCTCTAGTAACAAGTCGCCAGCCTCTAGTAACAAGTCGCCAGCCTCTAGTAACAAGTCGCCAGCCTCTAGTAACAAGTCGCCAGCCTCTAGTAACAAGTCGCTAGCCTCTAGTAACAAGTCGCCAGCCTCTAGTAACAAGTCGCTAGCATCTAGTAACAAGTCGCCAGCCTCTAGTAACAAGTCGCTAGCATCTAGTAACAAGTCGCCAGCCTCTAATAACAAGTCGCTAGCATCTAGTAACAAGTCGCCAGCCTCTAGTAACAAGTCGCTAGCCTCTAGTAACAAGTCGCTAGCCTCTAGTAACAAGTCGCCAGCCTCTAGTAACAAGTCGCTAGCATCTAGTAACAAGTCGCCAGCCTCTAGTAACAAGTCGCTAGCCTCTAGTAACAAGTCGCTAGCCTCTAGTAACAAGTCGCTAGCCTCTAGTAACAAGTCGCCAGCCTCTAGTAACAAGTCGCCATCCTCTAGTAACAAGTCGCCAGCCTCTAGTAACAAGTCGCCAGCCTCTAGTAACAAGTCGCCAGCCTCTAGTAACAAGTCGCCAGCCTCTAGTAACAAGTCGCCATCCTCTAGTAACAAGTCGCCAGCCTCTAGTAACAAGTCGCTAGCCTCTAGTAACAAGTCGCTAGCCTCTAGTAACAAGTCGCTAGCCTATAGTAACAAGTCGCCAGCCTCTAGTAACAAGTCGCCAGCCTCTAGTAACAAGTCGCCAGCCTCTAGTAACAAGTCGCCAGCATCTAGTAACAAGTCGCCAGCCTCTAGTAACAAGTCGCCAGCCTCTAGTAACAAGTCGCCAGCCTCTAGTAACAAGTCGCCAGCCTCTAGTAACAAGTCGCCAGCCTCTAGTAACAAGTCGCCAGCCTCTAGTAACAAGTCGCTAGCCTCTAGTAACAAGTCGCTAGCCTCTAGTAACAAGTCGCCAGCCTCTAGTAACAAGTCGCCAGCCTCTAGTAACAAGTCGCCAGCCTCTAGTAACAAGTCGCTAGCCTCTAGTAACAAGTCGCCAGCCTCTAGTAACAAGTCGCTAGCCTCTAGTAACAAGTCGCTAGCCTCTAGTAACAAGTCGCCAGCCTCTAGTAACAAGTCGCCAGCCTCTAGTAACAAGTCGCTAGCCTCTAGTAACAAGTCGCCAGCCTCTAGTAACAAGTCGCCAGCCTCTAGTAACAAGTCGCTAGCCTCTAGTAACAAGTCGCTAGCCTCTAGTAACAAGTCGCCAGCCTCTAGTAACAAGTCGCCAGCCTCTAGTAACAAGTCGCCAGCCTCTAGTAACAAGTCGCCAGCCTCTAGTAACAAGTCGCCAGCCTCTAGTAACAAGTCGCCAGCCTCTAGTAACAAGTCGCTAGCCTCTAGTAACAAGTCGCTAGCCTCTAGTAACAAGTCGCTAGCCTCTAGTAACAAGTCGCCAGCCTCTAGTAACAAGTCGCCAGCCTCTAGTAACAAGTCGCCAGCCTCTAGTAACAAGTCGCCAGCCTCTAGTAACAAGTCGCCAGCCTCAAGTAACAAGTCGCCAGCCTCTAGTAACAAGTCGCCAGCCTCTAGTAACAAGTCGCCAGCCTCTAGTAACAAGTCGCCAGCCTCTAGTAACAAGTCGCTAGCCTCTAGTAACAAGTCGCTAGCCTCTAGTAACAAGTCGCCAGCCTCTAGTAACAAGTCGCCAGCCTCTAGTAACAAGTCGCCAGCCTCTAGTAACAAGTCGCCAGCCTCTAGTAACAAGTCGCCAGCCTCTAGTAACAAGTCGCTAGCCTCTAGTAACAAGTCGCTAGCCTCTAGTAACAAGTCGCTAGCCTCTAGTAACAAGTCGCCAGCCTCTAGTAACAAGTCGCCAGCCTCTAGTAACAAGTCGCTAGCCTCTAGTAACAAGTCGCCAGCCTCTAGTAACAAGTCGCTAGCCTCTAGTAACAAGTCGCTAGCCTCTAGTAACAAGTCGCCAGCCTCTAGTAACAAGTCGCCAGCCTCTAGTAACAAGTCGCTAGCCTCTAGTAACAAGTCGCCGTGCTTGATGCTCGCTATGTGAACAGCTAATTTGCTCGGTAACAAGCGCAGTAACAAGTCGCTAGCCTCTAGTAACAAGTCGCCAGCCTCTAGTAACAAGTCGCCAGCCTCTAGTAACAAGTCGCCAGCCTCTAGTAACAAGTCGCCAGCCTCTAGTAACAAGTCGCTAGCCTCTAGTAACAAGTCGCCAGCCTCTAGTAACAAGTCGCCAGCCTCTAGTAACAAGTCGCTAGCCTCTAGTAACAAGTCGCCGTGCTTGATGCTCGCTATGTGAACAGCTAATTTGCTCGGTAACAAGCGCAGTAACAAGTCGCTAGCCTCTAGTAACAAGTCGCCAGCCTCTAGTAACAAGTCGCCAGCCTCTAGTAACAAGTCGCCAGCCTCTAGTAACAAGTCGCCAGCCTCTAGTAACAAGTCGCCAGCCTCTAGTAACAAGTCGCCAGCCTCTAGTAACAAGTCGCTAGCCTCTAGTAACAAGTCGCCAGCCTCTAGTAACAAGTCGCCAGCCTCTAGTAACAAGTCGCTAGCATCTAGTAACAAGTCGCCAGCCTCTAGTAACAAGTCGCTAGCATCTAGTAACAAGTCGCCAGCCTCTAATAACAAGTCGCTAGCATCTAGTAACAAGTCGCCAGCCTCTAGTAACAAGTCGCTAGCCTCTAGTAACAAGTCGCCAGCCTCTAGTAACAAGTCGCCAGCCTCTAGTAACAAGTCGCCAGCCTCTAATAACAAGTCGCTAGCATCTAGTAACAAGTCGCCAGCCTCTAGTAACAAGTCGCTAGCCTCTAGTAACAAGTCGCCAGCCTCTAGTAACAAGTCGCCAGCCTCTAGTAACAAGTCGCCAGCCTCTAGTAACAAGTCGCCAGCCTCTAGTAACAAGTCGCCAGCCTCTAGTAACAAGTCGCCAGCCTCTAGTAACAAGTCGCTAGCCTCTAGTAACAAGTCGCCAGCCTCTAGTAACAAGTCGCCAGCCTCTAGTAACAAGTCGCCAGCCTCTAGTAACAAGTCGCCAGCCTCTAGTAACAAGTCGCTAGCCTCTAGTAACAAGTCGCCAGCCTCTAGTAACAAGTCGCTAGCATCTAGTAACAAGTCGCCAGCCTCTAGTAACAAGTCGCTAGCATCTAGTAACAAGTCGCAAGCCTCTAATAACAAGTCGCTAGCATCTAGTAACAAGTCGCCAGCCTCTAGTAACAAGTCGCTAGCCTCTAGTAACAAGTCGCCAGCCTCTAGTAACAAGTCGCCAGCCTCTAGTAACAAGTCGCCAGCCTCTAGTAACAAGTCGCCAGCCTCTAGTAACAAGTCGCCAGCCTCTAGTAACAAGTCTCCAGCCTCTAGTAACAAGTCGCCAGCCTCTAGTAACAAGTCGCCAGCCTCTAGTAACAAGTCGCCAGCATCTAGTAACAAGTCGCCAGCCTCTAGTAACAAGTCGCCAGCCTCTAGTAACAAGTCGCCAGCCTCTAGTAACAAGTCGCCAGCCTCTAGTAACAAGTCGCCAGCCTCTAGTAACAAGTCGCCAGCCTCTAGTAACAAGTCGCCAGCCTCTAGTAACAAGTCGCTAGCCTCTAGTAACAAGTCGCCAGCCTCTAGTAACAAGTCGCTAGCCTCTAGTAACAAGTCGCCAGCCTCTAGTAACAAGTCGCCAGCCTCTAGTAACAAGTCGCCAGCCTCTAGTAACAAGTCGCCAGCCTCTAGTAACAAGTCGCCAGCCTCTAGTAACAAGTCGCCAGCCTCTAGTAACAAGTCGCCAGCCTCTAGTAACAAGTCGCTAGCCTCTAGTAACAAGTCGCCAGCCTCTAGTAACAAGTCGCCAGCCTCTAGTAACAAGTCGCCAGCCTCTAGTAACAAGTCGCCAGCCTCTAGTAACAAGTCGCCAGCCTCTAGTAACAAGTCGCTAGCCTCTAGTAACAAGTCGCCGTGCTTGATGCTCGCTATGTGAACAGCTAATTTGCTCGGTAACAAGCGCAGTAACAAGTCGCTAGCCTCTAGTAAAAAGTCGCTAGCCTCTAGTAACAAGTCGCTAGCCTCTAGTAACAAGTCGCCAGCCTCTAGTAACAAGTCGCTAGCATCTAGTAATAAGTCGCCAGCCTCTAGTAACAAGTCGCTAGCCTCTAGTAACAAGTCGCCAGCCTCTAGTAACAAGTCGCCAGCCTCTAGTAACAAGTCGCTAGCCTCTAGTAACAAGTCTCCAGCCTCTAGTAACAAGTCGCCAGCCTCTAGTAACAAGTCGCCAGCCTCTAGTAACAAGTCGCCAGCCTCTAGTAACAAGTCGCCAGCCTCTAGTAACAAGTCTCCAGCCTCTAGTAACAAGTCGCCAGCCTCTACTAACAAGTCGCCAGCCTCTAGTAACAAGTCGCTAGCATCTAGTAATAAGTCGCTAGCCTCTAGTAACAAGTCGCCAGCCTCTAGTAACAAGTCTCCAGCCTCTAGTAACAAGTCGCCAGCCTCTACTAACAAGTCGCCAGCCTCTAGTAACAAGTCGCTAGCATCTAGTAATAAGTCGCTAGCCTCTAGTAACAAGTCGCCAGCCTCTACTAACAAGTCGCCAGCCTCTAGTAACAAGTCGCTAGCATCTAGTAATAAGTCGCTAGCCTCTAGTAACAAGTCGCCAGCCTCTAGTAACAAGTCGCTAGCCTCTAGTAACAAGTCGCCAGCCTCTACTAACAAGTCGCCAGCCTCTAGTAACAAGTCGCTAGCATCTAGTAATAAGTCGCTAGCCTCTAGTAACAAGTCGCCAGCCTCTAGTAACAAGTCGCTAGCCTCTAGTAACAAGTCGCCGGCCTCTAGTAACAAGTCGCTAGCCTCTAGTAACAAGTCGCCAGCCTCTAGTAACAAGTCTCCAGCCTCTAGTAACAAGTCGCTAGCCTCTAGTAACAAGTCGCCAGCCTCTAGTAACAAGTCTCCAGCCTCTAGTAACAAGTCTCCAGCCTGTAGTAACAAGTCGCCAGCCTCTAGTAACAAGTCGCTAGCTTCTAGTAACAAGTCGCCGTGCTTGATGCTCGCTATGTGAACAGCTAATTTGCTCGGTAACAAGCGCAGTAACAAGTCGCCAGCCTCTAGTAACAAGTCACTAGCCTCTAGTAACAAGTCGCCAGCCTCTAGTAACAAGTCGCCAGCCTCTAGTAACAAGTCGCCAGCCTCTAGTAACAAGTCTCCAGCCTCTAGTAACAAGTCGCTAGCCTCTAGTAACAAGTCGCCAGCCTCTAGTAACAAGTCTCCAGCCTCTAGTAACAAGTCTCCAGCCTCTAGTAACAAGTCGCCAGCCTCTAGTAACAAGTCGCTAGCCTCTAGTAACAAGTCGCCAGCCTCTAGTAACAAGTCTCCAGCCTCTAGTAACAAGTCGCTAGCCTCTAGTAACAAGTCGCCAGCCTCTAGTAACAAGTCGCCAGCCTCTAGTAACAAGTCGCCAGCCTCTAGTAACAAGTCGCCGTGCTTGATGCTCGCTATGTGAACAGCTAATTTGCTCGGTAACAAGCGCAGTAACAAGTCGCTAGCCTCTAGTAACAAGTCGCCAGCCTCTAGTAACAAGTCGCTAGCCTCTAGTAACAAGTCGCCGGCCTCTAGTAACAAGTCGCCAGCCTCTAGTAACAAGTCGCCAGCCTCTAGTAACAAGTCATCCAGTCTCTAGTAACAAGTCGCCAGCCTCTAGTAACAAGTCGCTAGCCTCTAGTAACAAGTCGCCAGCCTCTAGTAACAAGTCGCCAGCCTCTAGTAACAAGTCGCCAGCCTCTAGTAACAAGTCGCCGTGCTCTAGTAACAAGTCGCTAGCCTCTAGTAACAAGTCATCCAGTCTCTAGTAACAAGTCGCCAGCCTCTAGTAACAAGTCGCCAGCCTCTAGTAACAAGTCGCCAGCCTCTAGTAACAAGTCGCTAGCCTCTAGTAACAAGTCGCCAGCCTCTAGTAACAAGTCGCCAGCCTCTAGTAACAAGTCGCCGTGCTTGATGCTCGCTATGTGAACAGCTAATTTGCTCGGTAACAAGCGCAGTAACAAGTCGCTAGCCTCTAGTAACAAGTCGCCAGCCTCTAGTAACAAGTCGCTAGCCTCTAGTAACAAGTCGCTAGCCTCTAGTAACAAGTCGCTAGCCTCTAGTAACAAGTCGATAGCCTCTAGTAACAAGTCGCCAGCCTCTAGTAACAAGTCGCCAGCCTCTAGTAACAAGTCGCCAGCCTCTAGTAACAAGTCGCTAGCCTCTAGTAACAAGTCGCCAGCCTCTAGTAACAAGTCGTCAGCCTCTAGTAACAAGTCGCTAGCCTCTAGTAACAAGTCGCCAGCCTCTAGTAACAAGTCGCTAGCCTCTACTAACAAGTCGCCAGCCTCTAGTAACAAGTCGCCAGCCTCTAGTAACAAGTCGCTAGCCTCTAGTAACAAGTCGCTAGCCTCTACTAACAAGTCGCCAGCCTCTAGTAACAAGTCGCCAGCCTCTAGTAACAAGTCGCCAGCCTCTAGTAACAAGTCGCCAGCCTCTAGTAACAAGTCGCCAGCCTCTAGTAACAAGTCGCTAGCCTCTAGTAACAAGTCGCCAGCCTCTAGTAACAAGTCGCTAGCCTCTACTAACAAGTCGCCAGCCTCTAGTAACAAGTCGCCAGCCTCTAGTAACAAGTCGCTAGCCTCTAGTAACAAGTCGCTAGCCTCTACTAACAAGTCGCCAGCCTCTAGTAACAAGTCGCCAGCCTCTAGTAACAAGTCGCCAGCCTCTAGTAACAAGTCGCCAGCCTCTAGTAACAAGTCGCCAGCCTCTAGTAACAAGTCGCCAGCCTCTAGTAACAAGTCGCCAGCCTCTAGTAACAAGTCGCCAGCCTCTAGTAACAAGTCGCTAGCCTCTAGTAACAAGTCGCCAGCCTCTAGTAACAAGTCGCCAGCCTCTAGTAACAAGTCGCTAGCCTCTACTAACAAGTCGCCAGCCTCTAGTAACAAGTCGCCAGCCTCTAGTAACAAGTCGCCAGCCTCTAGTAACAAGTCATCCAGTCTCTAGTAACAAGTCGCCAGCCTCTAGTAACAAGTCGCCAGCCTCTAGTAACAAGTCGCCAGCCTCTAGTAACAAGTCGCTAGCCTCTAGTAACAAGTCGCCAGCCTCTAGTAACAAGTCGCCAGCCTCTAGTAACAAGTCGCCGTGCTTGATGCTCGCTATGTGAACAGCTAATTTGCTCGGTAACAAGCGCAGTAACAAGTCGCTAGCCTCTAGTAACAAGTCGCCAGCCTCTAGTAACAAGTCGCTAGCCTCTAGTAACAAGTCGCTAGCCTCTAGTAACAAGTCGCTAGCCTCTAGTAACAAGTCGATAGCCTCTAGTAACAAGTCGCCAGCCTCTAGTAACAAGTCGCCAGCCTCTAGTAACAAGTCGCCAGCCTCTAGTAACAAGTCGCTAGCCTCTAGTAACAAGTCGCCAGCCTCTAGTAACAAGTCGTCAGCCTCTAGTAACAAGTCGCTAGCCTCTAGTAACAAGTCGCCAGCCTCTAGTAACAAGTCGCTAGCCTCTACTAACAAGTCGCCAGCCTCTAGTAACAAGTCGCCAGCCTCTAGTAACAAGTCGCTAGCCTCTAGTAACAAGTCGCTAGCCTCTACTAACAAGTCGCCAGCCTCTAGTAACAAGTCGCCAGCCTCTAGTAACAAGTCGCCAGCCTCTAGTAACAAGTCGCCAGCCTCTAGTAACAAGTCGCCAGCCTCTAGTAACAAGTCGCTAGCCTCTAGTAACAAGTCGCCAGCCTCTAGTAACAAGTCGCCAGCCTCTAGTAACAAGTCGCTAGCCTCTAGTAACAAGTCGCCAGCCTCTAGTAACAAGTCGCTAGCCTCTAGTAACAAGTCGCCAGCCTCTAGTAACAAGTCGCTAGCCTCTACTAACAAGTCGCCAGCCTCTAGTAACAAGTCGCCAGCCTCTAGTAACAAGTCGCTAGCCTCTACTAACAAGTCGCCAGCCTCTAGTAACAAGTCGCCAGCCTCTAGTAACAAGTCGCTAGCCTCTACTAACAAGTCGCCAGCCTCTACTAACAAGTCGCCAGCCTCTAGTAACAAGTCGCCAGCCTCTAGTAACAAGTCGCTAGCCTCTACTAACAAGTCGCCAGCCTCTAGTAACAAGTCGCCAGCCTCTAGTAACAAGTCGCCAGCCTCTAGTAACAAGTCGCCAGCCTCTAGTAACAAGTCGCTAGCCTCTACTAACAAGTCGCCAGCCTCTAGTAACAAGTCGCCAGCCTCTAGTAACAAGTCGCCAGCCTCTAGTAACAAGTCGCCAGCCTCTAGTAACAAGTCGCCAGCCTCTAGTAACAAGTCGCTAGCCTCTAGTAACAAGTCGCCAGCCTCTAGTAACAAGTCGCCAGCCTCTAGTAACAAGTCGCTAGCCTCTACTAACAAGTCGCCAGCCTCTAGTAACAAGTCGCCAGCCTCTAGTAACAAGTCGCCAGCCTCTAGTAACAAGTCGCCAGCCTCTAGTAACAAGTCGCCAGCCTCTAGTAACAAGTCGCTAGCCTCTAGTAACAAGTCGCCAGCCTCTAGTAACAAGTCGCCAGCCTCTAGTAACAAGTCGCTAGCCTCTAGTAACAAGTCGCTAGCCTCTACTAACAAGTCGCCAGCCTCTAGTAACAAGTCGCCAGCCTCTAGTAACAAGTCGCTAGCCTCTACTAACAAGTCGCCAGCCTCTAGTAACAAGTCGCCAGCCTCTAGTAACAAGTCGCCAGCCTCTAGTAACAAGTCGCCAGCCTCTAGTAACAAGTCGCCAGCCTCTAGTAACAAGTCGCCAGCCTCTAGTAACAAGTCGCCAGCCTCTAGTAACAAGTCGCCAGCCTCTAGTAACAAGTCGCCAGCCTCTAGTAACAAGTCGCCAGCCTCTAGTAACAAGTCGCCAGCCTCTAGTAACAAGTCGCTAGCCTCTAGTAACAAGTCGCCAGCCTCTAGTAACAAGTCGCCAGCCTCTAGTAACAAGTCGCCAGCCTCTAGTAACAAGTCGCCGGCCTCTAGTAACAAGTCGCTAGCCTCTAGTAACAAGTCGCTAGCCTCTAGTAACAAGTCGCCAGCCTCTAGTAACAAGTCGCCAACCTCTAGTAACAAGTCGCCAGCCTCTAGTAACAAGTCGCCAGCCTCTAGTAACAAGTCGCCAGCCTCTAGTAACAAGTCGCCAGCCTCTAGTAACAAGTCGCCAGCCTCTAGTAACAAGTCGCCAGCCTCTAGTAACAAGTCGCCAGCCTCTAGTAACAAGTCGCCAGCCTCTAGTAACAAGTCGCCAGCCTCTAGTAACAAGTCGCTAGCCTCTAGTAACAAGTCGACAGCCTCTAGTAACAAGTCGCCAGCCTCTAGTAACAAGTCGCCAGCCTCTAGTAACAAGTCGCCAGCCTCTAGTAACAAGTCGCCAGCCTCTAGTAACAAGTCGCCAGCCTCTAGTAACAAGTCGCCAGCCTCTAGTAACAAGTCGCTAGCCTCTAGTAACAAGTCGCCAGCCTCTAGTAACAAGTCGCTAGCCTCTAGTAACAAGTCGCCAGCCTCTAGTAACAAGTCGACAGCCTCTAGTAACAAGTCGCCGTGCTTGATGCTCGCTACGTGAACAGCTAATTTGCTCGGTAACAAGCGCAGTAACAAGTCGCTAGCCTCTAGTAACAAGTCGACAGCCTCTAGTAACAAGTCGCCAGCCTCTAGTAATAAGTCGCCGTGCTTGATGCTCGCTATGTGAACAGCTAACTTGCTCGGTAACAAGCGCAGTAACAAGTCGCTAGCCTCTAGTAACAAGTCGCCAGCCTCTAGTAACAAGTCGCCAGCCTCTAGTAACAAGTCACCGTGCTTAATGCTCGCTATGTGAACAGCTAATTTGCTCGGTAACAAGCGCAGTAACAAGTCGCTAGCATCTAGTAATAAGTCGCCGGCCTCTAGTAACAAGTCGCTAGCCTCTAGTAACAAGTCGCCGTGCTTGATGCTCGCTATGTGAACAGCTAATTTGCTCGGTAACAAGCGCAGTAACAAGTCGCTAGCCTCTAGTAATAAGTCGCCGGCCTCTAGTAACAAGTCGCTGCCTCTAGTAACAAGTCGCCAGCCTCTAGTAACAAGTCGCTAGCCTCTAGTAACAAGTCGCTAGCCTCTAGTAACAAGTCGCCGTGCTTGATGCTCGCTATGTGAACAGCTAATTTGCTCGGTAACAAGCGCAGTAACAAGTCGCCAGCCTCTAGGAACAAGTCGCCAGCCTCTAGTAACAAGTCGCTAGCCTCTAGTAACAAGTCGCTAGCCTCTAGTAACAAGTCGCCAGCCTCTAGTAACAAGTCGCCAGCCTCTAGTAACAAGTCGCTAGCCTCTAGTAACAAGTCGCTAGCCTCTAGTAACAAGTCGCCAGCCTCTAGTAACAAGTCGCCAGCCTCTAGTAACAAGTCGCCAGCCTCTAGTAACAAGTCGCTAGCCTCTAGTAACAAGTCGCTAGCCTCTAGTAACAAGTCGCCAGCATCTAGTAACAAGTCGCCAGCCTCTAGTAACAAGTCGCCAGCCTCTAGTAACAAGTCGCCAGCCTCTAGTAACAAGTCGCCAGCCTCTAGTAACAAGTCACCGTGCTTAATGCTCGCTATGTGAACAGCTAATTTGCTCGGTAACAAGCGCAGTAACAAGTCGCTAGCATCTAGTAATAAGTCGCCGGCCTCTAGTAACAAGTCGCTAGCCTCTAGTAACAAGTCGCCAGCCTCTAGTAACAAGTCGCTAGCCTCTAGTAACAAGTCGCCAGCCTCTAGTAACAAGTCGCTAGCCTCTAGTAACAAGTCGCCAGCCTCTAGTAACAAGTCGCCAGCCTCTAGTAACAAGTCGCCAGCCTCTAGTAACAAGTCGCCAGCCTCTAGTAACAAGTCACCGTGCTTAATGCTCGCTATGTGAACAGCTAATTTGCTCGGTAACAAGCGCAGTAACAAGTCGCCAGTCTCTAGTAACAAGTCGCTAGCCACTAGTAACAAGTCGCCAGCCTCTAGTAACAAGTCGCCAGCCTCTAGTAACAAGTCGCCAGCCTCTAGTAACAAGTCGCCAGCCTCTAGTAACAAGTCGCCAGCCTCTAGTAACAAGTCGCCAGCCTCTAGTAACAAGTCGTTAGCCTCTAGTAACAAGTCGCCAGCCTCTAGTAACAAGTCGCCAGCCTCTAGTAACAAGTCGCTAGCCTCTAGTAACAAGTCGCCAGCCTTTAGTAACAAGTCGCCAGCCTCTAGTAACAAGTCGCCAGCCTCTAGTAACAAGTCGCCGTGCTCGATGCTCGCTACGTGAACAGCTAATTTGCTCGGTAACAAGCGCAGTAACAAGTCGCCAGTCTCTAGTAACAAGTCGCTAGCCTCTAGTAACAAGTCGCCAGCCTCTAGTAACAAGTCGCCAGCCTCTAGTAACAAGTCGCCAGCCTCTAGTAACAAGTCGCCAGCCTCTAGTAACAAGTCGCCAGCCTCTAGTAACAAGTCGCCAGCCTCTAGTAACAAGTCGCCAGCCTCTAGCAACAAGTCGCTAGCCTCTAGTAACAAGTCGCCAGCCTTTAGTAACAAGTCGCCAGCCTCTAGTAATAAGTCGCTAGCCTCTAGTAACAAGTCGCTAGCCTCTAGTAACAAGTCGCCAGCCTCTAGTAACAAGTCGCCAGCCTCTAGTAACAAGTCGCCAGCCTCTAGTAACAAGTCGCCAGCCTCTAGCAACAAGTCGCTAGCCTCTAGTAACAAGTCGCCAGCCTTTAGTAACAAGTCGCCAGCCTCTAGTAATAAGTCGCTAGCCTCTAGTAACAAGTCGCTAGCCTCTAGTAACAAGTCGCCAGCCTCTAGCAACAAGTCGCTAGCCTCTAGTAACAAGTCGCCAGCCTCTAGTAACAAGTCGCCAGCCTCTAGTAACAAGTCGCTAGCCTCTAGTAACAAGTCGCCAGCCTCTAGTAAAAAGTCGCTAGCCTCTAGTAACAAGTCGCCAGCCTTTAGTAACAAGTCGCCAGCCTCTAGTAATAAGTCGCTAGCCTCTAGTAACAAGTCGCTAGCCTCTAGTAACAAGTCGCCAGCCTCTAGCAACAAGTCGCTAGCCTCTAGTAACAAGTCGCCAGCCTCTAGTAACAAGTCGCCAGCCTCTAGTAACAAGTCGCCAGCCTCTAGTAACAAGTCGCCAGCCTCTAGTAACAAGTCGCCAGCCTCTAGTAACAAGTCGCCAGCCTCTAGTAACAAGTCGCCAGCCTCTAGTAACAAGTCGCCAGCCTCTAGCAACAAGTCGCTAGCCTCTAGTAACAAGTCGCCAGCCTTTAGTAACAAGTCGCCAGCCTCTAGTAATAAGTCGCTAGCCTCTAGTAACAAGTCGCTAGCCTCTAGTAACAAGTCGCCAGCCTCTAGTAACAAGTCGCCAGCCTCTAGTAACAAGTCGCTAGCCTCTAGTAACAAGTCGCCAGCCTCTAGCAACAAGTCGCTAGCCTCTAGTAACAAGTCGCCAGCCTCTAGTAACAAGTCGCCAGCCTCTAGTAACAAGTCGCTAGCCTCTAGTAACAAGTCGCCAGCCTCTAGTAACAAGTCGCCAGCCTCTAGTAACAAGTCGCCAGCCTCTAGTAACAAGTCGCTAGCCTCTAGTAACAAGTCGCCGTGCTTGATGCTCGCTATGTGAACAGCTAATTTGCTCGGTAACAAGCGCAGTAACAAGTCGCTAGCATCTAGTAATAAGTCGCCGGCCTCTAGTAACAAGTCGCCAGCCTCTAGTAACAAGTCGCCGTGCTTGATGCTCGCTATGTGAACAGCTAATTTGCTCGGTAACAAGCGCAGTAACAAGTCGCTAGCATCTAGTAATAAGTCGCCGGCCTCTAGTAACAAGTCGCTAGCCTCTAGTAACAAGTCGCCAGCCTCTAGTAACAAGTCGCCAGCCTCTAGTAACAAGTCGCCAGCCTCTAGTAACAAGTCGCCAGCCTCTAGTAACAAGTCGCCAGCCTCTAGTAACAAGTCGTTAGCCTCTAGTAACAAGTCGCCAGCCTCTAGTAACAAGTCGCCAGCCTCTAGTAACAAGTCGCCAGCCTCTAGTAACAAGTCGCCAGCCTCTAGTAACAAGTCACCGTGCTTAATGCTCGCTATGTGAACAGCTAATTTGCTCGGTAACAAGCGCAGTAACAAGTCGCTAGCATCTAGTAACAAGTCGCCAGCCTCTAGTAACAAGTTGCCGTGCTTGAAGTCGCTATGTGAACAGCTAATTTGCTCGGTAACAAGCGCAGTAACAAGTCGCCAGCCTCTAGTAACAAGTCGCCAGCCTCTAGTAACAAGTCGCCAGCCTCTAGTAACAAGTCACCGTGCTTAATGCTCGCTATGTGAACAGCTAATTTGCTCGGTAACAAGCGCAGTAACAAGTCATCAGCCTCTAGTAACAAGTCGCTAGCCTCTAGTAACAAGTCGCCAGCCTCTAGTAACAAGTCGCTAGCCTCTAGTAACAAGTCGCCAGCCTCTAGTAACAAGTCGCTAGCCTCTAGTAACAAGTCGCCAGCCTCTAGTAACAAGTCGCCAGCCTCTAGTAACAAGTCGCCAGCCTCTAGTAACAAGTCGCCAGCCTCTAGTAACAAGTCGCTAGCCTCTAGTAACAAGTCGCCAGCCTCTAGTAACAAGTCGCCAGCCTCTAGTAACAAGTCGCCAGCCTCTAGTAACAAGTCGCCAGCCTCTAGTAACAAGTCGCCAGCCTCTAGTAACAAGTCGCTAGCCTCTAGTAACAAGTCGCCAGCCTCTAGTAACAAGTCGCCAGCCTCTAGTAACAAGTCGCTAGCCTCTAGTAACAAGTCGCCAGCCTCTAGTAACAAGTCGCCAGCCTCTAGTAACAAGTCGCCAGCCTCTAGTAACAAGTCGCCAGCCTCTAGTAACAAGTCGCCAGCCTCTAGTAACAAGTCGCTAGCCTCTAGTAACAAGTCGCCAGCCTCTAGTAACAAGTCGCCAGCCTCTAGTAACAAGTCGCCAGCCTCTAGTAACAAGTCGCCAGCCTCTAGTAACAAGTGACCGTGCTTAATGCTCGCTATGTGAACAGCTAATTTGCTCGGTAACAAGCGCAGTAACAAGTCGCCAGCCTCTAGTAACAAGTCGCCAGCCTCTAGTAACAAGTCGCCAGCCTCTAGTAACAAGTCGCCAGCCTCTAGTAACAAGTCACCGTGCTTAATGCTCGCTATGTGAACAGCTAATTTGCTCGGTAACAAGCGCAGTAACAAGTCGCTAGCATCTAGTAACAAGTCGCCAGCCTCTAGTAACAAGTTGCCGTGCTTGAAGTCGCTATGTGAACAGCTAATTTGCTCGGTAACAAGCGCAGTAACAAGTCGCCAGCCTCTAGTAACAAGTCGCCAGCCTCTAGTAACAAGTCGCCAGCCTCTAGTAACAAGTCACCGTGCTTAATGCTCGCTATGTGAACAGCTAATTTGCTCGGTAACAAGCGCAGTAACAAGTCACCAGCCTCTAGTAACAAGTCGCTAGCCTCTAGTAACAAGTCGCCAGCCTCTAGTAACAAGTCGCCAGCCTCTAGTAACAAGTCGCTAGCCTCTAGTAACAAGTCGCCAGCCTCTAGTAACAAGTCGCCAGCCTCTAGTAACAAGTCGCCAGCCTCTAGTAACAAGTCGCCAGCCTCTAGTAACAAGTCGCTAGCCTCTAGTAACAAGTCGCCAGCCTCTAGTAACAAGTCGCCAGCCTCTAGTAACAAGTCGCCAGCCTCTAGTAACAAGTCGCCAGCCTCTAGTAACAAGTCGCCAGCCTCTAGTAACAAGTCGCTAGCCTCTAGTAACAAGTCGCCAGCCTCTAGTAACAAGTCGCCAGCCTCTAGTAACAAGTCGCCAGCCTCTAGTAACAAGTCGCCAGCCTCTAGTAACAAGTCACCGTGCTTAATGCTCGCTATGTGAACAGCTAATTTGCTCGGTAACAAGCGCAGTAACAAGTCGCTAGCCTCTAGTAACAAGTCGCCAGCCTCTAGTAACAAGTCGCCAGCCTCTAGTAACAAGTCGCCAGCCTCTAGTAACAAGTCGCTAGCCTCTAGTAACAAGTCGCCAGCCTCTAGTAACAAGTCTCCAGCCTCTAGTAACAAGTCGCTAGCCTCTAGTAACAAGTCGCTAGCCTCTAGTAACAAGTCGCCAGCCTCTAGTAACAAGTCGCCGTGCTTGATGCTCGCTATGTGAACAGCTAATTTGCTCGGTAACAAGCGCAGTAACAAGTCGCTAGCCTCTAGTAACAAGTCGCTAGCCTCTAGTAACAAGTCGCCAGCCTCTAGTAACAAGTCGCTAGCATCTAGTAACAAGTCGCTAGCCTCTAGTAACAAGTCGCCAGCCTCTAGTAACAAGTCGCCAGCCTCTAGTAACAAGTCGCCAGCCTCTAGTAACAAGTCGCCAGCCTCTAGTAACAAGTCGCCAGCCTCTAGTAACAAGTCGCCAGCCTCTAGTAACAAGTCGCTAGCCTCTAGTAACAAGTCGCCAGCCTCTAGTAACAAGTCGCCAGCCTCTAGTAACAAGTCGCCAGCCTCTAGTAACAAGTCGCCAGCCTCTAGTAACAAGTGGCCGTGCTTGATGCTCGCTATGTGAACAGCTAATTTGCTCGGTAACAAGCGCAGTAACAAGTCGCTAGCCTCTAGTAACAAGTCGCTAGCCTCTAGTAACAAGTCGCCAGCCTCTAGTAACAAGTCGCTAGCATCTAGTAACAAGTCGCTAGCCTCTAGTAACAAGTCGCCAGCCTCTAGTAACAAGTCGCCAGCCTCTAGTAACAAGTCGCCAGCCTCTAGTAACAAGTCGCCAGCCTCTAGTAACAAGTCGCCAGCCTCTAGTAACAAGTCGCCAGCCTCTAGTAACAAGTGGCCGTGCTTGATGCTCGCTATGTGAACAGCTAACTTGCTCGGTAACAAGCGCAGTAACAAGTCGCCAGCCTCTAGTAACAAGTCGCCAGCCTCTAGTAACAAGTGGCCGTGCTTGATGATCGCTATGTGAACAGCTAATTTGCTCGGTAACAAGCGCAGTAACAAGTCGCCAGCCTCTATTAACAAGTCGCCAGCCTCTAGTAACAAGTCGCTAGCCTCTAGTAACAAGTCGCCAGCCTCTAGTAACAAGTCGCCAGCCTCTGGTAACAAGTCACCAGCCTCTAGTAACAAGTCGCCAGCCTCTGGTAACAAGTCGCCGTGCTTGATGCTCGCTATGTGAACAGCTAATTTGCTCGGTAACAAGCGCAGTAACAAGTCGCTAGCCTCTAGTAACAAGTCGCCAGCCTCTAGTAACAAGACGCCAGCCTCTAGTAACAAGTCGCCAGCCTCTAGTAACAAGTCGCCAGCCTCTAGTAACAAGTCGCTAGCCTCTAGTAACAAGTCGCCAGCCTCTAGTAACAAGTCGCTAGCCTCTAGTAACAAGTCGCCAGCCTCTAGTAACAAGTCGCCAGCCTCTAATAACAAGTCGCTAGCCTCTACTAACAAGTCGCCAGCCTCTAGTAACAAGTCGCTAGCCTCTAGTAACAAGTCGCTAGCCTCTAGTAACAAGTCGCCAGCCTCTAGTAACAAGTCGCCAGCCTCTAGTAACAAGTCGCCAGCCTCTAGTAACAAGTCGCCAGCCTCTAGTAACAAGTCGCCAGCCTCTAGTAACAAGTCGCTAGCCTCTAGTAACAAGTCGCCAGCCTCTAGTAACAAGTCGCTAGCCTCTAGTAACAAGTCGCCAGCCTCTAGTAACAAGTCGCCAGCCTCTAGTAACAAGTCGCTAGCCTCTAGTAACAAGTCGCCAGCCTCTAGTAACAAGTCGCTAGCCTCTAGTAACAAGTCGCCAGCCTCTAGTAACAAGTCGCCAGCCTCTAGTAACAAGTCGCCAGCCTCTAGTAACAAGTCGCTAGCCTCTAGTAACAAGTCGCTAGCCTCTAGTAACAAGTCGCCAGCCTCTAGTTACAAGTCGCCAGCCTCTAGTAACAAGTGGCTAGCCTCTAGTAACAAGTCGCCAGCCTCTAGTAACAAGTCGCCAGCCTCTAGTAACAAGTCGCTAGCCTCTAGTAACAAGTCGCCAGCCTCTAGTAACAAGTCGCTAGCCTCTAGTAACAAGTCGCTAGCCTCTAGTAACAAGTCGCCAGCCTCTAGTAACAAGTCGCCAGCCTCTAGTAACAAGTCGCTAGCCTCTAGTAACAAGTCGCCAGCCTCTAGTAACAAGTCGCTAGCCTCTAGTAACAAGTCGCCAGCCACTAGTAACAAGTCGCCAGCCTCTAGTAACAAGTCGCTAGCCTCTAGTAACAAGTCGCCAGCCTCTAGTAACAAGTCTCCAGCCTCTAGTAACAAGTCGCCAGCCTCTAGTAACAAGTCGCCAGCCTCTAGTAACAAGTCGCCAGCCTCTAGTAACAAGTCTCCAGCCTCTAGTAACAAGTCGCTAGCCTCTAGTAACAAGTCGCTAGCCTCTAGTAACAAGTCGCCAGCCTCTAGTAACAAGTCGCCAGCCTCTAATAACAAGTCGCCAGCCTCTAGTAACAAGTCGCCAGCCTCTAGTAACAAGTCTCCAGCCTCTAGTAACAAGTCGCCAGCCTCTAGTAACAAGTCGCCAGCCTCTAGTAACAAGTCGCCAGCCTCTAGTAACAAGTCGCCAGCCTCTAGTAACAAGTCGCCAGCCTCTAATAACAAGTCGCCAGCCTCTAGTAACAAGTCGCCAGCCTCTAGTAACAAGTCTCCAGCCTCTAGTAACAAGTCGCCAGCCTCTAGTAACAAGTCGCCAGCCTCTAGTAACAAGTCGCCAGCCTCTAGTAACAAGTCGCTAGCCTCTAGTAACAAGTCGCCGGCCTCTAGTAACAAGTCGCCAGCCTCTAGTAACAAGTCGCTAGCCTCTAGTAACAAGTCGCCAGCCTCTAGTAACAAGTCGCCAGCCTCTAGTAACAAGTCGCCAGCCTCTAATAACAAGTCGCCAGCCTCTAGTAACAAGTCGCCAGCCTCTAGTAACAAGTCTCCAGCCTCTAGTAACAAGTCGCCAGCCTCTAGTAACAAGTCGCCAGCCTCTAGTAACAAGTCGCTAGCCTCTAGTAACAAGTCGCTAGCCTCTAGTAACAAGTCGCCAGCCTCTAGTAACAAGTCGCCAGCCTCTAGTAACAAGTCGCTAGCCTCTAGTAACAAGTCGCCAGCCTCTAGTAACAAGTCGCTAGCCTCTAGTAACAAGTCGCCAGCCACTAGTAACAAGTCGCCAGCCTCTAGTAACAAGTCGCTAGCCTCTAGTAACAAGTCGCCAGCCTCTAGTAACAAGTCTCCAGCCTCTAGTAACAAGTCGCCAGCCTCTAGTAACAAGTCGCCAGCCTCTAGTAACAAGTCGCCAGCCTCTAGTAACAAGTCTCCAGCCTCTAGTAACAAGTCGCTAGCCTCTAGTAACAAGTCGCTAGCCTCTAGTAACAAGTCGCCAGCCTCTAGTAACAAGTCGCCAGCCTCTAATAACAAGTCGCCAGCCTCTAGTAACAAGTCGCCAGCCTCTAGTAACAAGTCTCCAGCCTCTAGTAACAAGTCGCCAGCCTCTAGTAACAAGTCGCCAGCCTCTAGTAACAAGTCGCCAGCCTCTAGTAACAAGTCGCCAGCCTCTAGTAACAAGTCGCCAGCCTCTAGTAACAAGTCGCCAGCCTCTAGTAACAAGTCTCCAGCCTCTAGTAACAAGTCGCCAGCCTCTAGTAACAAGTCTCCAGCCTCTAGTAACAAGTCGCCAGCCTCTAGTAACAAGTCGCCAGCCTCTAGTAACAAGTCTCCAGCCTCTAGTAACAAGTCGCCAGCCTCTAGTAACAAGTCGCCAGCCTCTAGTAACAAGTCGCCAGCCTCTAGTAACAAGTCGCCAGCCTCTAGTAACAAGTCGCCAGCCTCTAATAACAAGTCGCCAGCCTCTAGTAACAAGTCGCCAGCCTCTAGTAACAAGTCTCCAGCCTCTAGTAACAAGTCGCCAGCCTCTAGTAACAAGTCGCCAGCCTCTAGTAACAAGTCGCCAGCCTCTAGTAACAAGTCGCTAGCCTCTAGTAACAAGTCGCCGGCCTCTAGTAACAAGTCGCCAGCCTCTAGTAACAAGTCGCCAGCCTCTAGTAACAAGTCGCTAGCCTCTAGTAACAAGTCGCTAGCCTCTAGTAACAAGTCGCCAGCCTCTAGTAACAAGTCGCCAGCCTCTAATAACAAGTCGCCAGCCTCTAGTAACAAGTCGCCAGCCTCTAGTAACAAGTCTCCAGCCTCTAGTAACAAGTCGCCAGCCTCTAGTAACAAGTCGCCAGCCTCTAGTAACAAGTCGCCAGCCTCTAGTAACAAGTCGCTAGCCTCTAGTAACAAGTCGCCGGCCTCTAGTAACAAGTCGCCAGCCTCTAGTAACAAGTCGCTAGCCTCTAGTAACAAGTCGCCGTGCTTGATGCTCGCTATGTGAACAGCTAATTTGCTCGGTAACAAGCGCAGTAACAAGTCGCTAGCCTCTAGTAACAAGTCGCCAGCCTCTAGTAACAAGTCTCCAGCCTCTAGTAACAAGTCGCTAGCCTCTAGTAACAAGTCGCTAGCCTCTAGTAACAAGTCGCCAGCCTCTAGTAACAAGTCGCCAGCCTCTAATAACAAGTCGCCAGCCTCTAGTAACAAGTCGCCAGCCTCTAGTAACAAGTCTCCAGCTTCTAGTAACAAGTCGCCAGCCTCTAGTAACAAGTCGCCAGCCTCTAGTAACAAGTCGCCAGCCTCTAATAACAAGTCGCCAGCCTCTAGTAACAAGTCGCCAGCCTCTAGTAAAAAGTCTCCAGCCTCTAGTAACAAGTCGCCAGCCTCTAGTAACAAGTCGCCAGCCTCTAGTAAAAAGTCGCTAGCCTCTAGTAACAAGTCGCCGTGCTTGATGCTCGCTATGTGAACAGCTAATTTGCTCGGTAACAAGCGCAGTAACAAGTCGCCAGCCTCTAGTAACAAGTCGCCAGCCTCTAGTAACAAGTCGCTAGCCTCTAGTAACAAGTCGCCAGCCTCTAGTAACAAGTCGCTAGCCTCTAGTAACAAGTCGCTAGCCTCTAGTAACAAGTCGCCAGCCTCTAGTTACAAGTCGCCAGCCTCTAGTAACAAGTGGCTAGCCTCTAGTAACAAGTCGCCAGCCTCTAGTAACAAGTCGCCAGCCTCTAGTAACAAGTCGCTAGCCTCTAGTAACAAGTCGCCAGCCTCTAGTAACAAGTCGCCAGCCTCTAGTAACAAGTCGCCAGCCTCTAGTAACAAGTCGCCAGCCTCTAGTAACAAGTCGCCAGCCTCTAGTAACAAGTCGCCAGCCTCTAGTAACAAGTCGCTAGCCTCTAGTAACAAGTCGCCAGCCTCTAGTAACAAGTCGCTAGCCTCTAGTAACAAGTCTCCAGCCTCTAGTAACAAGTCGCCAGCCTCTAGTAACAAGTCGCCAGCCTCTAGTAACAAGTCGCCAGCCTCTAGTAACAAGTCGCTAGCCTCTAGTAACAAGTCGCTAGCCTCTAGTAACAAGTCGCCAGCCTCTAGTTACAAGTCGCCAGCCTCTAGTAACAAGTGGCTAGCCTCTAGTAACAAGTCGCCAGCCTCTAGTAACAAGTCGCCAGCCTCTAGTAACAAGTCGCTAGCCTCTAGTAACAAGTCGCCAGCCTCTAGTAACAAGTCGCTAGCCTCTAGTAACAAGTCGCCAGCCTCTAGTAACAAGTCGCCAGCCTCTAGTAACAAGTCGCTAGCCTCTAGTAACAAGTCGCCAGCCTCTAGTAACAAGTCGCCAGCCTCTAGTAACAAGTCGCCAGCCTCTAGTAACAAGTCGCTAGCCTCTAGTAACAAGTCGCCAGCCTCTAGTAACAAGTCGCTAGCCTCTAGTAACAAGTCTCCAGCCTCTAGTAACAAGTCGCCAGCCTCTAGTAACAAGTCGCCAGCCTCTAGTAACAAGTCGCCAGCCTCTAGTAACAAGTCGCTAGCCTCTAGTAACAAGTCGCTAGCCTCTAGTAACAAGTCGCCAGCCTCTAGTAACAAGTCGCTAGCCTCTAGTAACAAGTCGCTAGCCTCTAGTAACAAGTCGCCAGCCTCTAGTAACAAGTCGCTAGCCTCTAGTAACAAGTCTCCAGCCTCTAGTAACAAGTCGCCAGCCTCTAGTAACAAGTCGCCAGCCTCTAGTAACAAGTCGCCAGCCTCTAGTAACAAGTCGCTAGCCTCTAGTAACAAGTCGCTAGCCTCTAGTAACAAGTCGCCAGCCTCTAGTAACAAGTCGCCAGCCTCTAGTAAAAAGTCGCTAGCCTCTAGTAACAAGTCGCCGTGCTTGATGCTCGCTATGTGAACAGCTAATTTGCTCGGTAACAAGCGCAGTAACAAGTCGCCAGCCTCTAGTAACAAGTCGCCAGCCTCTAGTAACAAGTCGCTAGCCTCTAGTAACAAGTCGCCAGCCTCTAGTAACAAGTCGCTAGCCTCTAGTAACAAGTCGCCAGCCTCTAGTAACAAGTCGCTAGCCTCTAGTAACAAGTGGCTAGCCTCTAGTAACAAGTCTCCAGCCTCTAGTAACAAGTCGCCAGCCTCTAGTAACAAGTCGCTAGCCTCTAGTAACAAGTGGCTAGCCTCTAGTAACAAGTCTCCAGCCTCTAGTAACAAGTCGCCAGCCTCTAGTAACAAGTCGCCAGCCTCTAGTAACAAGTCGCCAGCCTCTAGTAACAAGTCGCCAGCCTCTAGTAACAAGTCGCCAGCCTCTAGTAACAAGTGGCTAGCCTCTAGTAACAAGTCGCCAGCCTCTAGTAACAAGTCGCCAGCCTCTAGTAACAAGTCGCCAGCCTCTAGTAACAAGTCGCTAGCCTCTAGTAACAAGTCGCCAGCCTCTAGTAACAAGTCGCTAGCCTCTAGTAACAAGTCGCCAGCCTCTAGTAACAAGTCGCCAGCCTCTAGTAACAAGTGGCTAGCCTCTAGTAACAAGTCGCCAGCCTCTAGTAACAAGTCGCCAGCCTCTAGTAACAAGTCGCCAGCCTCTAGTAACAAGTCGCTAGCCTCTAGTAACAAGTCGCTAGCCTCTAGTAACAAGTCGCCAGCCTCTAGTTACAAGTCGCCAGCCTCTAGTAACAAGTGGCTAGCCTCTAGTAACAAGTCGCCAGCCTCTAGTAACAAGTCGCCAGCCTCTAGTAACAAGTCGCTAGCCTCTAGTAACAAGTCGCCAGCCTCTAGTAACAAGTCGCTAGCCTCTAGTAACAAGTCGCCAGCCTCTAGTAACAAGTCGCCAGCCTCTAGTAACAAGTCGCTAGCCTCTAGTAACAAGTCGCCAGCCTCTAGTAACAAGTCGCCAGCCTCTAGTAACAAGTCGCTAGCCTCTAGTAACAAGTCGCCAGCCTCTAGTAACAAGTCGCCAGCCTCTAGTAACAAGTCGCCAGCCTCTAGTAACAAGTCGCTAGCCTCTAGTAACAAGTCGCCAGCCTCTAGTAACAAGTCGCCAGCCTCTAGTAACAAGTCGCTAGCCTCTAGTAACAAGTCGCCAGCCTCTAGTAACAAGTCGCTAGCCTCTAGTAACAAGTCACTAGCCTCTAGTAACAAGTCGCCAGCCTCTAGTAACAAGTCGCCAGCCTCTAGTAACAAGTCTCCAGCCTCTAGTAACAAGTCTCCAGCCTCTAGTAACAAGTCGCTAGCCTCTAGTAACAAGTCGCCAGCCTCTAGTAACAAGTCGCCAGCCTCTAGTAACAAGTGGCTAGCCTCTAGTAACAAGTCGCCAGCCTCTAGTAACAAGTCACTAGCCTCTAGTAACAAGTCGCCAGCCTCTAGTAACAAGTCGCTAGCCTCTAGTAACAAGTCGCCAGCCTCTAGTAACAAGTCGCTAGCCTCTAGTAACAAGTCGCCAGCCTCTAGTAACAAGTCGCCAGCCTCTAGTAACAAGTGGCTAGCCTCTAGTAACAAGTCGCCAGCCTCTAGTAACAAGTCGCCAGCCTCTAGTAACAAGTCGCCAGCCTCTAGTAACAAGTCGCTAGCCTCTAGTAACAAGTCGCTAGCCTCTAGTAACAAGTCGCCAGCCTCTAGTTACAAGTCGCCAGCCTCTAGTAACAAGTGGCTAGCCTCTAGTAACAAGTCGCCAGCCTCTAGTAACAAGTCGCCAGCCTCTAGTAACAAGTCGCTAGCCTCTAGTAACAAGTCGCCAGCCTCTAGTAACAAGTCGCTAGCCTCTAGTAACAAGTCGCTAGCCTCTAGTAACAAGTCGCCAGCCTCTAGTTACAAGTCGCCAGCCTCTAGTAACAAGTGGCTAGCCTCTAGTAACAAGTCGCCAGCCTCTAGTAACAAGTCGCTAGCCTCTAGTAACAAGTCGCTAGCCTCTAGTAACAAGTCGCCGGCCTCTAGTAACAAGTCGCCAGCCTCTAGTAACAAGTCGCTAGCCTCTAGTAACAAGTCGCTAGCCTCTAGTAACAAGTCGCTAGCCTCTAGTAACAAGTCGCCAGCCTCTAGTTACAAGTCGCCAGCCTCTAGTAACAAGTGGCTAGCCTCTAGTAACAAGTCGCCAGCCTCTAGTAACAAGTCGCCAGCCTCTAGTAACAAGTCGCTAGCCTCTAGTAACAAGTCGCCAGCCTCTAGTAACAAGTCGCTAGCCTCTAGTAACAAGTCGCCAGCCTCTAGTAACAAGTCGCCAGCCTCTAGTAACAAGTCGCTAGCCTCTAGTAACAAGTCGCCAGCCTCTAGTTACAAGTCGCCAGCCTCTAGTAACAAGTGGCTAGCCTCTAGTAACAAGTCGCCAGCCTCTAGTAACAAGTCGCCAGCCTCTAGTAACAAGTCGCTAGCCTCTAGTAACAAGTCGCCAGCCTCTAGTAACAAGTCGCTAGCCTCTAGTAACAAGTCGCCAGCCTCTAGTAACAAGTCGCCAGCCTCTAGTAACAAGTCGCTAGCCTCTAGTAACAAGTCGCCAGCCTCTAGTAACAAGTCGCCAGCCTCTAGTAACAAGTCGCTAGCCTCTAGTAACAAGTCGCCGGCCTCTAGTAACAAGTCGCCAGCCTCTAGTAACAAGTCGCTAGCCTCTAGTAACAAGTCGCTAGCCTCTAGTAACAAGTCGCCAGCCTCTAGTAACAAGTCGCCAGCCTCTAGTAACAAGTCGCTAGCCTCTAGTAACAAGTCGCTAGCCTCTAGTAACAAGTCGCCGGCCTCTAGTAACAAGTCGCCAGCCTCTAGTAACAAGTCGCTAGCCTCTAGTAACAAGTCGCTAGCCTCTAGTAACAAGTCGCTAGCATCTAGTAACAAGTCGCCAGCCTCTAGTAACAAGTCGCTAGCCTCTAGTAACAAGTCGCTAGCCTCTAGTAACAAGTCGCCGGCCTCTAGTAACAAGTCGCCAGCCTCTAGTAACAAGTCGCTAGCCTCTAGTAACAAGTCGCCAGCCTCTAGTAACAAGTCGCCAGCCTCTAGTAACAAGTCGCTAGCCTCTAGTAACAAGTCGCCAGCCTCTAGTAACAAGTCGCCAGCCTCTAGTAACAAGTCGCCAGCCTCTAGTAACAAGTCGCTAGCCTCTAGTAACAAGTCGCCAGCCTCTAGTAACAAGTCGCCAGCCTCTAGTAACAAGTCGCCGTGCTTAATGCTCGCTATGTGAACAGCTAATTTGCTCGGTAACAAGCGCAGTAACAAGTCGCTAGCCTCTAGTAACAAGTCGCTAGCCTCTAGTAACAAGTCGCTAGCCTCTAGTAACAAGTCGCTAGCATCTAGTAACAAGTCGCCAGCCTCTAGTAACAAGTCGCCAGCCTCTAGTAACAAGTCGCCGTGCTTGATGCTCGCTATGTGAACAGCTAATTTGCTCGGTAACAAGCGCAGTAACAAGTCGCTAGCCTCTAGTAACAAGTCGCCAGCCTCTAGTAACAAGTCGCTAGCCTCTAGTAACAAGTCGCTAGCCTCTAGTAACAAGTCGCTAGCATCTAGTAACAAGTCGCCAGCCTCTAGTAACAAGTCGCCAGCCTCTAGTAACAAGTCTCCAGCCTCTAGTAACAAGTCGCCAGCCTCTAGTAACAAGTCGCCGGCCTCTAGTAACAAGTCGCCGTGCTTGATGCTCGCTATGTGAACAGCTAATTTGCTCGGTAACAAGCGCAGTAACAAGTCGCCAGCCTCTAGTAACAAGTCGCTAGCCTCTAGTAACAAGTCGCCAGCCTCTAGTAACAAGTCGCCAGCCTCTAGTAACAAGTCGCCAGCCTCTAGTAACAAGTCTCCAGCCTCTAGTAACAAGTCGCTAGCCTCTAGTAACAAGTCGCCAGCCTCTAGTAACAAGTCGCCAGCCTCTAGTAACAAGTCGCCGGCCTCTAGTAACAAGTCGCCGTGCTTGATGCTCGCTATGTGAACAGCTAATTTGCTCGGTAACAAGCGCAGTAACAAGTCTCCAGCCTCTAGTAACAAGTCGCTAGCCTCTAGTAACAAGTCGCCAGCCTCTAGTAACAAGTCGCCAGCCTCTAGTAACAAGTCGCCAGCCTCTAGTAACAAGTCGCCAGCCTCTAGTAACAAGTCGCCAGCCTCTAGTAACAAGTCGCCGTGCTTGATGCTCGCTATGTGAACAGCTAATTTGCTCGGTAACAAGCGCAGTAACAAGTCGCTAGCCTCTAGTAACAAGTCGCCAGCCTCTAGTAACAAGTCGCTAGCCTCTAGTAACAAGTCGCTAGCCTCTAGTAACAAGTCGCTAGCATCTAGTAACAAGTCGCTAGCCTCTAGTAACAAGTCGCTAGCCTCTAGTAACAAGTCGCCGGCCTCTAGTAACAAGTCGCCAGCCTCTAGTAACAAGTCGCTAGCCTCTAGTAACAAGTCGCTAGCCTCTAGTAACAAGTCGCTAGCATCTAGTAACAAGTCGCCAGCCTCTAGTAACAAGTCGCCAGCCTCTAGTAACAAGTCGCCGTGCTTGATGCTCGCTATGTGAACAGCTAATTTGCTCGGTAACAAGCGCAGTAACAAGTCGCTAGCCTCTAGTAACAAGTCGCCAGCCTCTAGTAACAAGTCGCTAGCCTCTAGTAACAAGTCGCTAGCCTCTAGTAACAAGTCGCTAGCATCTAGTAACAAGTCGCTAGCCTCTAGTAACAAGTCGCTAGCATCTAGTAACAAGTCGCCAGCCTCTAGTAACAAGTCGCCAGCCTCTAGTAACAAGTCGCCGTGCTTGATGCTAGCTATGTGAACAGCTAATTTGCTCGGTAACAAGCGCAGTAACAAGTCGCCAGCCTCTAGTAACAAGTCGCCAGCCTCTAGTAACAAGTCGCTAGCCTCTAGTAACAAGTCGCCAGCCTCTAGTAACAAGTCGCTAGCCTCTAGTAACAAGTCGCCAGCCTCTAGTAACAAGTCGCTAGCCTCTAGTAACAAGTCGCTAGCCTCTAGTAACAAGTCGCTAGCATCTAGTAACAAGTCGCCAGCCTCTAGTAACAAGTCGCCAGCCTCTAGTAACAAGTCGCCGTGCTTGATGCTCGCTATGTGAACAGCTAATTTGCTCGGTAACAAGCGCAGTAACAAGTCGCTAGCCTCTAGTAACAAGTCTCCAGTCTCTAGTAACAAGTCGCCAGCCTCTAGTAACAAGTCGCCAGCCTCTAGTAACAAGTCGCCGTGCTTGATGCTCGCTATGTGAACAGCTAATTTGCTCGGTAACAAGCGCAGTAACAAGTCGCCAGCCTCTAGTAACAAGTCGCTAGCCTCTAGTAACAAGTCGCCAGCCTCTAGTAACAAGTCGCTAGCCTCTAGTAACAAGTCGCTAGCCTCTAGTAACAAGTCGCTAGCATCTAGTAACAAGTCGCCAGCCTCTAGTAACAAGTCGCCAGCCTCTAGTAACAAGTCGCCGTGCTTAATGCTCGCTATGTGAACAGCTAATTTGCTCGGTAACAAGCGCAGTAACAAGTCGCTAGCCTCTAGTAACAAGTCGCCAGCCTCTAGTAACAAGTCGCTAGCCTCTAGTAACAAGTCGCTAGCCTCTAGTAACAAGTCGCTAGCATCTAGTAACAAGTCTCCAGCCTCTAGTAACAAGTCGCCAGCCTCTAGTAACAAGTCGCCAGCCTCTAGTAACAAGTCGCCAGCCTCTAGTAACAAGTCGCCAGCCTCTAGTAACAAGTCGCCAGCCTCTAGTAACAAGTCGCCAGCCTCTAGTAACAAGTGGCTAGCCTCTAGTAACAAGTCGCCAGCCTCTAGTAACAAGTCGCCAGCATCTAGTAACAAGTCGCTAGCCTCTAGTAACAAGTGACTAGCCTCTAGTAACAAGTCGCCAGCCTCTAGTAACAAGTCGCTAGCCTCTAGTAACAAGTCGCTAGCCTCTAGTAACAAGTCGCTAGCATCTAGTAACAAGTCGCCAGCCTCTATTAACAAGTCGCCAGCCTCTAGTAACAAGTCGCCGTGCTTAATGCTCGCTATGTGAACAGCTAATTTGCTCGGTAACAAGCGCAGTAACAAGTCGCTAGCCTCTAGTAACAAGTCGCCAGCCTCTAGTAACAAGTCGCTAGCCTCTAGTAACAAGTCGCTAGCCTCTAGTAACAAGTCGCTAGCATCTAGTAACAAGTCTCCAGCCTCTAGTAACAAGTCGCCAGCCTCTAGTAACAAGTCGCCAGCCTCTAGTAACAAGTCGCCAGCCTCTAGTAACAAGTCGCCAGCCTCTAGTAACAAGTCGCCAGCCTCTAGTAACAAGTCGCCAGCCTCTAGTAACAAGTGGCTAGCCTCTAGTAACAAGTCGCCAGCCTCTAGTAACAAGTCGCCAGCATCTAGTAACAAGTCGCTAGCCTCTAGTAACAAGTGACTAGCCTCTAGTAACAAGTCTCCAGCCTCTAGTAACAAGTCGCCAGCCTCTAGTAACAAGTCGCCAGCCTCTAGTAACAAGTCGCCAGCCTCTAGTAACAAGTGGCTAGCCTCTAGTAACAAGTCGCCAGCCTCTAGTAACAAGTCGCCAGCCTCTAGTAACAAGTCGCTAGCCTCTAGTAACAAGTGGCTAGCCTCTAGTAACAAGTCGCCAGCCTCTAGTAACAAGTCGCTAGCCTCTAGTAACAAGTGGCTAGCCTCTAGTAACAAGTCTCCAACCTCTAGTAACAAGTCGCCAGCCTCTAGTAACAAGTCGCCAGCCTCTAGTAACAAGTCGCCAGCCTCTAGTAACAAGGAGCCAGCCTCTAGTAACAAGTCGCTAACCTCTAGTAACAAGTCGCCAGCTTCTAGTAACAAGTCGCCAGCCTCTAGTAACAAGTCGCCAGCCTCTAGTAACAAGTCGCCAGCCTCTAGTAACAAGTCG
This sequence comes from Osedax fenrisi, assembly GCA_964019155.1. Lineage (NCBI taxonomy): Eukaryota > Metazoa > Annelida > Polychaeta > Sabellida > Siboglinidae > Osedax > Osedax fenrisi. The sequence continues at coordinate 10,286,945 of OZ025243.1, forward strand.
CCAGCCTCTAGTAACAAGTCGCCAGCCTCTAGTAACAAGTCGCCAGCCTCTAGTAACAAGTCGCCAGCCTCTAGTAACAAGTCGCTAGCCTCTAGTAACAAGTGGCTAGCCTCTAGTAACAAGTCTCCAGCCTCTAGTAACAAGTCGCCAGCCTCTAGTAACAAGTCGCTAGCCTCTAGTAACAAGTGGCTAGCCTCTAGTAACAAGTCTCTAGCCTCTAGTAACAAGTCGCCAGCCTCTAGTAACAAGTCGCCAGCCTCTAGTAACAAGTCGCCAGCCTCTAGTAACAAGTGGCTAGCCTCTAGTAACAAGTCACCAGCCTCTAGTAACAAGTCGCCAGCCTCTAGTAACAAGTGGCTAGCCTCTGGTAACAAGTCGCCAGCCTCTAGTAACAAGTCGCCAGCCTCTAGTAACAAGTCGCTAGCCTCTAGTAACAAGTGGCTAGCCTCTAGTAACAAGTCTCCAGCCTCTAGTAACAAGTCGCCAGCCTCTAGTAACAAGTCGCTAGCCTCTAGTAACAAGTGGCTAGCCTCTAGTAACAAGTCTCCAGCCTCTAGTAACAAGTCGCCAGCCTCTAGTAACAAGTCGCCAGCCTCTAGTAACAAGTCGCCAGCCTCTAGTAACAAGTCGCTAGCCTCTAGTAACAAGTCGCCAGCCTCTAGTAACAATTCGCCAGCCTCTAGTAACAAGTGGCTAGCCTCTAGTAACAAGTCGCCAGCCTCTAGTAACAAGTCGCCAGCCTCTAGTAACAAGTCGCCAGCCTCTAGTAACAAGTGGCTAGCCTCTAGTAACAAGTCGCCAGCCTCTAGTAACAAGTCGCTAGCCTCTAGTAACAAGTGGCTAGCCTCTAGTAACAAGTCTCCAGCCTCTAGTAACAAGTCGCCAGCCTCTAGTAACAAGTCGCTAGCCTCTAGTAACAAGTGGCTAGCCTCTAGTAACAAGTCTCCAGCCTCTAGTAACAAGTCGCCAGCCTCTAGTAACAAGTCGCCAGCCTCTAGTAACAAGTCGCCAGCCTCTAGTAACAAGTCGCCAGCCTCTAGTAACAAGTCGCCAGCCTCTAGTAACAAGTGGCTAGCCTCTAGTAACAAGTCGCCAGCCTCTAGTAACAAGTCGCCAGCCTCTAGTAACAAGTCGCCAGCCTCTAGTAACAAGTCGCTAGCCTCTAGTAACAAGTCGCCAGCCTCTAGTACCAAGTCGCTAGCCTCTAGTAACAAGTCGCCAGCCTCTAGTAACAAGTCGCCAGCCTCTAGTAACAAGTGGCTAGCCTCTAGTAACAAGTCGCCAGCCTCTAGTAACAAGTCGCCAGCCTCTAGTAACAAGTCGCCAGCCTCTAGTAACAAGTCGCTAGCCTCTAGTAACAAGTCGCCGTGTTTGATGCTCGCTATGTGAACAGCTAATTTGCTCGGTAACAAGCGCAGTAACAAGTCGCCAGCCTCTAGTAACAAGTCGCCAGCCTCTAGTAACAAGTCGCCAGCCTCTAGTAACAAGTCGCCAGCCTCTAGTAACAAGTCGCCAGCCTCTAGTAACAAGTCGCCAGCCTCTAGTAACAAGTCTCCAGCCTCTAGTAACAAGTCGCTAGCCTCTAGTAACAAGTCGCCAGCCTCTAGTAACAAGTCGCCAGCCTCTAGTAACAAGTCGCCAGCCTCTAGTAACAAGTCGCTAGCATCTAGTAACAAGTCGCCAGCCTCTAATAACAAGTCGCTAGCATCTAGTAACAAGTCGCCAGCCTCTAGTAACAAGTCGCTAGCCTCTAGTAACAAGTCGCCAGCCTCTAGTAACAAGTCGCTAGCCTCTAGTAACAAGTCGCCGTGCTTGATGCTCGCTATGTGAACAGCTAATTTGCTCGGTAACAAGCGCAGTAACAAGTCGCTAGCCTCTAGTAACAAGTCGCCAGCCTCTAGTAACAAGTCGCCAGCCTCTAGTAACAAGTCGCCAGCCTCTAGTAACAAGTCGCCAGCCTCTAGTAACAAGTCGCCAGCCTCTAGTAACAAGTCGCCAGCCTCTAGTAACAAGTCGCCAGCCTCTAGTAACAAGTCGCTAGCCTCTAGTAACAAGTCGCCAGCCTCTAGTAACAAGTCGCTAGCTTCTAGTAACAAGTCGCTAGCCTCTAGTAACAAGTCGCCAGCCTCTAGTAATAAGTCGCCGTGCTTGATGCTCGCTATGTGAACAGCTAATTTGCTCGGTAACAAGCGCAGTAACAAGTCGCCAGCCTCTAATAACAAGTCGCCAGCCTCTAGTAACAAGTCGCCAGCCTCTAGTAACAAGTCGCCAGCCTCTAGTAACAAGTCGCCAGCCTCTAGTAACAAGTCGCTAGCCTCTAGTAACAAGTCGCTAGCCTCTAGTAACAAGTCGCCAGCCTCTAGTAACAAGTCGCCAGCCTCTAGTAACAAGTCGCCAGCCTCTAGTAACAAGTGGCTAGCCTCTAGTAACAAGTCTCCAGCCTCTAGTAACAAGTCTCCAGCCTCTAGTAACAAGTCGCTAGCCTCTAGTAACAAGTCGCCAGCCTCTAGTAACAAGTCGCCAGCCTCTAGTAACAAGTCGCCAGCCTCTAGTAACAAGTCGCCAGCCTCTAGTAACAAGTCGCCAGCCTCTAGTAACAAGTCTCCAGCCTCTAGTAACAAGTCGCTAGCCTCTAGTAACAAGTCGCCAGCCTCTAGTAACAAGTCGCTAGCCTCTAGTAACAAGTCGCCAGCCTCTAGTAACAAGTCGCTAGCCTCTAGTAACAAGTCGCTAGCCTCTAGTAACAAGTCGCCAGCCTCTAGTAACAAGTCGCCAGCCTCTAGTAACAAGTCGCTAGCCTCTAGTAACAAGTCGCTAGCCTCTAGTAACAAGTCGCCAGCCTCTAGTAACAAGTCGCCAGCCTCTAGTAACAAGTCGCTAGCCTCTAGTAACAAGTCGCTAGCCTCTAGTAACAAGTCGCTAGCCTCTAGTAACAAGTCTCCAGCCTCTAGTAACAAGTCGCCAGCCTCTAGTAACAAGTCGCCAGCCTCTAGTAACAAGTCGCTAGCCTCTAGTAACAAGTCGCCAGCCTCTAGTAACAAGTCGCCAGCCTCTAGTAACAAGTCGCCAGCCTCTAGTAACAAGTCGCCAGCCTCTAGTAACAAGTCGCTAGCCTCTAGTAACAAGTCGCTAGCCTCTAGTAACAAGTCGCCAGCCTCTAGTAACAAGTCGCCAGCCTCTAGTAACAAGTCGCTAGCCTCTAGTAACAAGTCGCTAGCCTCTAGTAACAAGTCGCTAGCCTCTAGTAACAAGTCTCCAGCCTCTAGTAACAAGTCGCCAGCCTCTAGTAACAAGTCGCCAGCCTCTAGTAACAAGTCGCCAGCCTCTAGTAACAAGTCGCCAGCCTCTAGTAACAAGTCGCCAGCCTCTAGTAACAAGTCGCTAGCCTCTAGTAACAAGTCGCTAGCCTCTAGTAACAAGTCGCTAGCCTCTAGTAACAAGTCGCCAGCCTCTAGTAACAAGTCGCCAGCCTCTAGTAACAAGTCGCTAGCCTCTAGTAACAAGTCGCCAGCCTCTAGTAACAAGTCGCCAGCCTCTAGTAACAAGTCGCCTGCCTCTAGTAACAAGTCGCCAGCCTCTAGTAACAAGTCGCTAGCCTTTAGTAACAAGTCGCTAGCCTCTAGTAACAAGTCGCCAGCCTCTATTAACAAGTCGCCAGCCTCTAGTAACAAGTCGCCAGCCTCTAGTAACAAGTCGCCAGCCTCTAGTAACAAGTCGCCGTGCTTGATGCTCGCTATGTGAACAGCTAATTTGCTCGGTAACAAGCGCAGTAACAAGTCGCTAGCATCTAGTAACAAGTCGCCAGCCTCTAGTAACAAGTCGCCAGCCTCTAGTAACAAGTCGCCAGCCTCTAGTAACAAGTCGCCAGCCTCTAGTAACAAGTCGCCAGCCTCTAGTAACAAGTCGCTAGCCTCTAGTAACAAGTCGCCAGCCTCTAGTAACAAGTCGCCAGCCTCTAGTAACAAGTCGCTAGCCTCTAGTAACAAGTCTCTAGCCTCTAGTAACAAGTCGCTAGCCTCTAGTAACAAGTCGCTAGCCTCTAGTAACAAGTCGCCAGCCTCTAGTAACAAGTCGCTAGCCTCTAGTAACAAGTCGCCAGCCTCTAGTAACAAGTCGCCAGCCTCTAGTAACAAGTCGCTAGCCTCTAGTAACAAGTCTCTAGCCTCTAGTAACAAGTCGCTAGCCTCTAGTAACAAGTCGCCAGCCTCTAGTAACAAGTCGCCAGCCTCTAGTAACAAGTCGCTAGCCTCTAGTAACAAGTCGCCAGCCTCTAGTAACAAGTCGCCAGCCTCTAGTAACAAGTCGCTAGCCTCTAGTAACAAGTCTCTAGCCTCTAGTAACAAGTCGCCAGCCTCTAGTAACAAGTCGCCAGCCTCTAGTAACAAGTCGCCAGCCTCTAGTAACAAGTCGCTAGCCTCTAGTAACAAGTCGCCAGCCTCTAGTAACAAGTCGCCAGCCTCTAGTAACAAGTCGCCAGCCTCTAGTAACAAGTCGCCAGCCTCTAGTAACAAGTCGCTAGCATCTAGTAACAAGTCGCCAGCCTCTAATAACAAGTCGCTAGCATCTAGTAACAAGTCGCCAGCCTCTAGTAACAAGTCGCTAGCCTCTAGTAACAAGTCGCTAGCCTCTAGTAACAAGTCGCCAGCCTCTAGTAACAAGTCGCTAGCATCTAGTAACAAGTCGCTAGCCTCTAGTAACAAGTCGCCAGCCTCTAGTAACAAGTCGCCAGCCTCTAGTAACAAGTCGCCAGCCTCTAGTAACAAGTCGCCAGCCTCTAGTAACAAGTCGCCAGCCTCTAGTAACAAGTCGCCAGCCTCTAGTAACAAGTCGCCAGCCTCTAGTAACAAGTCGCTAGCCTCTAGTAACAAGTCGCCGTGCTTGATGCTCGCTATGTGAACAGCTAATTTGCTCGGTAACAAGCGCAGTAACAAGTCGCTAGCCTCTAGTAACAAGTCGCCAGCCTCTAGTAACAAGTCGCCAGCCTCTAGTAACAAGTCGCCAGCCTCTAGTAACAAGTCGCCAGCCTCTAGTAACAAGTCGCCAGCCTCTAGTAACAAGTCGCCAGCCTCTAGTAACAAGTCGCTAGCCTCTAGTAACAAGTCGCCAGCCTCTAGTAACAAGTCGCTAGCTTCTAGTAACAAGTCGCTAGCCTCTAGTAACAAGTCGCCAGCCTCTAGTAATAAGTCGCCGTGCTTGATGCTCGCTATGTGAACAGCTAATTTGCTCGGTAACAAGCGCAGTAACAAGTCGCCAGCCTCTAATAACAAGTCGCCAGCCTCTAGTAACAAGTCGCCAGCCTCTAGTAACAAGTCGCCAGCCTCTAGTAACAAGTCGCCAGCCTCTAGTAACAAGTCGCCAGCCTCTAGTAACAAGTCGCCGTGCTTGATGCTCGCTATGTGAACAGCTAATTTGCTCGGTAACAAGCGCAGTAACAAGTCGCTAGCCTCTAGTAACAAGTCGCCAGCCTCTAGTAACAAGTCGCCAGCCTCTAGTAACAAGTCGCCAGCCTCTAGTAACAAGTCGCCAGCCTCTAGTAACAAGTCGCTAGCCTCTAGTAACAAGTCGCCAGCCTCTAGTAACAAGTCGCTAGCATCTAGTAACAAGTCGCCAGCCTCTAGTAACAAGTCGCTAGCATCTAGTAACAAGTCGCCAGCCTCTAATAACAAGTCGCTAGCATCTAGTAACAAGTCGCCAGCCTCTAGTAACAAGTCGCTAGCCTCTAGTAACAAGTCGCTAGCCTCTAGTAACAAGTCGCCAGCCTCTAGTAACAAGTCGCTAGCATCTAGTAACAAGTCGCCAGCCTCTAGTAACAAGTCGCTAGCCTCTAGTAACAAGTCGCTAGCCTCTAGTAACAAGTCGCTAGCCTCTAGTAACAAGTCGCCAGCCTCTAGTAATAAGTCGCCATCCTCTAGTAACAAGTCGCCAGCCTCTAGTAACAAGTCGCCAGCCTCTAGTAACAAGTCGCCAGCCTCTAGTAACAAGTCGCCAGCCTCTAGTAACAAGTCGCCAGCCTCTAGTAACAAGTCGCCAGCCTCTAGTAACAAGTCGCTAGCCTCTAGTAACAAGTCGCTAGCCTCTAGTAACAAGTCGCTAGCCTATAGTAACAAGTCGCCAGCCTCTAGTAACAAGTCGCCAGCCTCTAGTAACAAGTCGTCAGCCTCTAGTAACAAGTCGCCAGCCTCTAGTAACAAGTCGCCAGCCTCTAGTAACAAGTCGCCAGCCTCTAGTAACAAGTCGCCAGCCTCTAGTAACAAGTCGCCAGCCTCTAGTAACAAGTCGCCAGCCTCTAGTAACAAGTCGCCAGCCTCTAGTAACAAGTCGCTAGCCTCTAGTAACAAGTCGCTAGCCTCTAGTAACAAGTCGCCAGCCTCTAGTAACAAGTCGCCAGCCTCTAGTAACAAGTCGCCAGCCTCTAGTAACAAGTCGCTAGCCTCTAGTAACAAGTCGCCAGCCTCTAGTAACAAGTCGCTAGCCTCTAGTAACAAGTCGCTAGCCTCTAGTAACAAGTCGCCAGCCTCTAGTAACAAGTCGCCAGCCTCTAGTAACAAGTCGCTAGCCTCTAGTAACAAGTCGCCAGCCTCTAGTAACAAGTCGCCAGCCTCTAGTAACAAGTCGCTAGCCTCTAGTAACAAGTCGCTAGCCTCTAGTAACAAGTCGCCAGCCTCTAGTAACAAGTCGCCAGCCTCTAGTAACAAGTCGCCAGCCTCTAGTAACAAGTCGCCAGCCTCTAGTAACAAGTCGCCAGCCTCTAGTAACAAGTCGCCAGCCTCTAGTAACAAGTCGCCAGCCTCTAGTAACAAGTCGCCAGCCTCTAGTAACAAGTCGCTAGCCTCTAGTAACAAGTCGCTAGCCTCTAGTAACAAGTCGCCAGCCTCTAGTAACAAGTCGCCAGCCTCTAGTAACAAGTCGCCAGCCTCTAGTAACAAGTCGCCAGCCTCTAGTAACAAGTCGCCAGCCTCTAGTAACAAGTCGCCAGCCTCTAGTAACAAGTCGCCAGCCACTAGTAACAAGTCGCCAGCCTCTAGTAACAAGTCGCTAGCCTCTAGTAACAAGTCGCTAGCCTCTAGTAACAAGTCGCTAGCCTCTAGTAACAAGTCGCCAGCCTCTAGTAACAAGTCGCCAGCCTCTAGTAACAAGTCGCCAGCCTCTAGTAACAAGTCGCTAGCCTCTAGTAACAAGTCGCTAGCCTCTAGTAACAAGTCGCCAGCCTCTAGTAACAAGTCGCCAGCCTCTAGTAACAAGTCGCCAGCCTCTAGTAACAAGTCGCCAGCCTCTAGTAACAAGTCGCCAGCCTCTAGTAACAAGTCGCCAGCCTCTAGTAACAAGTCGCTAGCCTCTAGTAACAAGTCGCCGTGCTTGATGCTCGCTATGTGAACAGCTAATTTGCTCGGTAACAAGCGCAGTAACAAGTCGCTAGCCTCTAGTAACAAGTCGCCAGCCTCTAGTAACAAGTCGCCAGCCTCTAGTAACAAGTCGCCAGCCTCTAGTAACAAGTCGCCAGCCTCTAGTAACAAGTCGCCAGCCTCTAGTAACAAGTCGCCAGCCTCTAGTAACAAGTCGCCGTGCTTGATGCTCGCTATGTGAACAGCTAATTTGATCGGTAACAAGCGCAGTAACAAGTCGCTAGCCTCTAGTAACAAGTCGCCAGCCTCTAGTAACAAGTCGCCAGCCTCTAGTAACAAGTCGCCAGCCTCTAGTAACAAGTCGCTAGCATCTTGTAACAAGTCGCCAGCCTCTAGTAACAAGTCGCTAGCATCTAGTAACAAGTCGCCAGCCTCTAATAACAAGTCGCTAGCATCTAGTAACAAGTCGCCAGCCTCTAGTAACAAGTCGCTAGCCTCTAGTAACAAGTCGCTAGCCTCTAGTAACAAGTCGCCAGCCTCTAGTAACAAGTCGCTAGCATCTAGTAACAAGTCGCCAGCCTCTAGTAACAAGTCGCTAGCCTCTAGTAACAAGTCGCTAGCCTCTAGTAACAAGTCGCTAGCCTCTAGTAACAAGTCGCCAGCCTCTAGTAACAAGTCGCTAGCCTCTACTAACAAGTCGCCAGCCTCTAGTAACAAGTCGCCAGCCTCTAGTAACAAGTCGCCAGCCTCTAGTAACAAGTCGCCAGCCTCTAGTAACAAGTCGCCAGCCTCTAGTAACAAGTCGCTAGCCTCTAGTAACAAGTCGCCAGCCTCTAGTAACAAGTCGCCAGCTCTAGTAACAAGTCGCTAGCCTCTAGTAACAAGTCGCCAGCCTCTAGTAACAAGTCGCTAGCCTCTACTAACAAGTCGCCAGCCTCTAGTAACAAGTCGCCAGCCTCTAGTAACAAGTCGCTAGCCTCTACTAACAAGTCGCCAGCCTCTAGTAACAAGTCGCCAGCCTCTAGTAACAAGTCGCTAGCCTCTACTAACAAGTCGCCAGCCTCTACTAACAAGTCGCCAGCCTCTAGTAACAAGTCGCCAGCCTCTAGTAACAAGTCGCTAGCCTCTACTAACAAGTCGCCAGCCTCTAGTAACAAGTCGCCAGCCTCTAGTAACAAGTCGCCAGCCTCTAGTAACAAGTCGCCAGCCTCTAGTAACAAGTCGCTAGCCTCTACTAACAAGTCGCCAGCCTCTAGTAACAAGTCGCCAGCCTCTAGTAACAAGTCGCCAGCCTCTAGTAACAAGTCGCCAGCCTCTAGTAACAAGTCGCCAGCCTCTAGTAACAAGTCGCTAGCCTCTAGTAACAAGTCGCCAGCCTCTAGTAACAAGTCGCCAGCCTCTAGTAACAAGTCGCTAGCCTCTACTAACAAGTCGCCAGCCTCTAGTAACAAGTCGCCAGCCTCTAGTAACAAGTCGCCAGCCTCTAGTAACAAGTCGCCAGCCTCTAGTAACAAGTCGCCAGCCTCTAGTAACAAGTCGCTAGCCTCTAGTAACAAGTCGCCAGCCTCTAGTAACAAGTCGCCAGCCTCTAGTAACAAGTCGCTAGCCTCTAGTAACAAGTCGCCAGCCTCTAGTAACAAGTCGCTAGCCTCTACTAACAAGTCGCCAGCCTCTAGTAACAAGTCGCCAGCCTCTAGTAACAAGTCGCTAGCCTCTACTAACAAGTCGCCAGCCTCTAGTAACAAGTCGCCAGCCTCTAGTAACAAGTCGCTAGCCTCTACTAACAAGTCGCCAGCCTCTACTAACAAGTCGCCAGCCTCTAGTAACAAGTCGCCAGCCTCTAGTAACAAGTCGCTAGCCTCTACTAACAAGTCGCCAGCCTCTAGTAACAATTCGCCAGCCTCTAGTAACAAGTCGCCAGCCTCTAGTAACAAGTCGCCAGCCTCTAGTAACAAGTCGCCAGCCTCTAGTAACAAGTCGCCAGCCTCTAGTAACAAGTCGTCAGCCTCTAGTAACAAGTCGCTAGCCTCTAGTAACAAGTCTCCGGCCTCTAGTAACAAGTCGCCAGCCTCTAGTAACAAGTCGCCAGCCTCTAGTAACAAGTCGCCGGCCTCTAGTAACAAGTCGCCAGCCTCTAGTAACAAGTCGCTAGCCTCTAGTAACAAGTCGCCGGCCTCTAGTAACAAGTCGCCAGCCTCTAGTAACAAGTCGCCAGCCTCTAGTAACAAGTCGCCGGCCTCTAGTAACAAGTCGCCAGCCTCTAGTAACAAGTCGCTAGCCTCTAGTAACAAGTCGCCAGCCTCTAGTAACAAGTCGCCGTGCTTGATGCTCGCTATGTGAACAGCTAATTTGCTCGGTAACAAGCGCAGTAACAAGTCGCCAGCCTCTAGTAACAAGCCGCCAGCCTCTAGTAACAAGTCGCCAGCCTCTAGTAACAAGTCGTCAGCCTCTAGTAACAAGTCACCAGCCTCTAGTAACAAGTCACCAGCCTCTAGTAACAAGTCGCCGTGCTTGATGCTCGCTATGTGAACAGCTAATTTGCTCGGTAACAAGCGCAGTAACAAGTCGCCAGCCTCTAGTAACAAGTCGCCAGTCTCTAGTAACAAGTCGCCAGCCTCTAGTAACAAGTCGTCAGCCTCTAGTAACAAGTCGCTAGCCTCTAGTAACAAGTCGCCGGCCTCTAGTAACAAGTCGCCGGCCTCTAGTAACAAGTCGCCAGCCTCTAGTAACAAGTCGCCGGCCTCTAGTAACAAGTCGCCAGCCTCTAGTAACAAGTCGCTAGCCTCTAGTAACAAGTCGCCGGCCTCTAGTAACAAGTCGCCGGCCTCTAGTAACAAGTCGCCAGCCTCTAGTAACAAGTCGCTAGCCTCTAGTAATAAGTCGCCGGCCTCTAGTAACAAGTCGCCAGCCTCTAGTAACAAGTCGCCAGCCTCTAGTAACAAGTCGCCGGCCTCTAGTAACAAGTCGCCAGCCTCTAGTAACAAGTCGCTAGCCTCTAGTAACAAGTCGCCAGCCTCTAGTAACAAGTCGCCAGCCTCTAGTAACAAGTCGCCAGCCTCTAGTAACAAGTCGCTAGCCTCTAGTAACAAGTCGCCAGCCTCTAGTAACAAGTCGCCAGCCTCTAGTAACAAGTCGCTAGCCTCTAGTAACAAGTCGCTAGCCTCTAGTAACAAGTCGCCAGCCTCTAGTAACAAGTCGCCAGCCTCTAGTAACAAGTCGCCAGCCTCTAGTAACAAGTCGCCAGCCTCTAGTAACAAGTCGCTAGCCTCTAGTAACAAGTCGCTAGCCTCTAGTAACAAGTAGCCGTGCTTGATGCTCGCTATGTGAACAGCTAATTTGCTCGGTAACAAGCGCAGTAACAAGTCGCCAGCCTCTAGTAACAAGTCGCTAGCCTCTAGTAACAAGTCGCTAGCCTCTAGTAACAAGTCGCCAGCCTCTAGTAACAAGTCGCCAGCCTTTAGTAACAAGTCGCCAGCCTCTAGTAACAAGTCGCTAGCCTCTAGTAACAAGTCGCTAGCCTCTAGTAACAAGTCGCTAGCCTATAGTAACAAGTCGCCAGCCTATAGTAACAAGTCGCCAGCCTCTAGTAACAAGTCGCCAGCCTCTACTAACAAGTCGCCAGCCTCTAGTAACAAGTCGCTAGCCTCTAGTAACAAGTCGCCAGCCTCTAGTAACAAGTCGCCAGCCTCTAGTAACAAGTCGCTAGCCTCTAGTAACAAGTCGCTAGCCTCTAGTAACAAGTCGCCAGCCTCTAGTAACAAGTCGCCAGCCTCTAGTAACAAGTCGCTAGCCTCTAGTAACAAGTCGCCAGCCTCTAGTAACAAGTCGCTAGCCTCTAGTAACAAGTCGCTAGCCTCTAGTAACAAGTCGCCAGCCTCTAGTAACAAGTCGCCAGCCTCTAGTAACAAGTCGCTAGCCTCTAGTAACAAGTCGCCAGCCTCTAGTAACAAGTCGCCAGCCTCTAGTAACAAGTCGCTAGCCTCTAGTAACAAGTCGCTAGCCTCTAGTAACAAGTCGCCAGCCTCTAGTAACAAGTCGCCAGCCTCTAGTAACAAGTCGCCAGCCTCTAGTAACAAGTCGCCAGCCTCTAGTAACAAGTCGCCAGCCTCTAGTAACAAGTCGCCAGCCTCTAGTAACAAGTCGCCAGCCTCTAGTAACAAGTCGCCAGCCTCTAGTAACAAGTCGCTAGCCTCTAGTAACAAGTCGCTAGCCTCTAGTAACAAGTCGCCAGCCTCTAGTAACAAGTCGCCAGCCTCTAGTAACAAGTCGCCAGCCTCTAGTAACAAGTCGCCAGCCTCTAGTAACAAGTCGCCAGCCTCTAGTAACAAGTCGCCAGCCTCTAGTAACAAGTCGCCAGCCTCTAGTAACAAGTCGCCAGCCTCTAGTAACAAGTCGCTAGCCTCTAGTAACAAGTCGCTAGCCTCTAGTAACAAGTCGCTAGCCTCTAGTAACAAGTCGCCAGCCTCTAGTAACAAGTCGCCAGCCTCTAGTAACAAGTCGCCAGCCTCTAGTAACAAGTCGCTAGCCTCTAGTAACAAGTCGCTAGCCTCTAGTAACAAGTCGCCAGCCTCTAGTAACAAGTCGCCAGCCTCTAGTAACAAGTCGCCAGCCTCTAGTAACAAGTCGCCAGCCTCTAGTAACAAGTCGCCAGCCTCTAGTAACAAGTCGCTAGCCTCTAGTAACAAGTCGCCGTGCTTGATGCTCGCTATGTGAACAGCTAATTTGCTCGGTAACAAGCGCAGTAACAAGTCGCTAGCCTCTAGTAACAAGTCGCCAGCCTCTAGTAACAAGTCGCCAGCCTCTAGTAACAAGTCGCCAGCCTCTAGTAACAAGTCGCCAGCCTCTAGTAACAAGTCGCCAGCCTCTAGTAACAAGTCGCCAGCCTCTAGTAACAAGTCGCCAGCCTCTAGTAACAAGTCGCCGTGCTTGATGCTCGCTATGTGAACAGCTAATTTGCTCGGTAACAAGCGCAGTAACAAGTCGCTAGCCTCTAGTAACAAGTCGCCAGCCTCTAGTAACAAGTCGCCAGCCTCTAGTAACAAGTCGCCAGCCTCTAGTAACACGTCGCTAGCATCTTGTAACAAGTCGCCAGCCTCTAATAACAAGTCGCTAGCATCTAGTAACAAGTCGCCAGCCTCTAGTAACAAGTCGCTAGCCTCTAGTAACAAGTCGCTAGCCTCTAGTAACAAGTCGCCAGCCTCTAGTAACAAGTCGCTAGCATCTAGTAACAAGTCGCCAGCCTCTAGTAACAAGTCGCTAGCCTCTAGTAACAAGTCGCTAGCCTCTAGTAACAAGTCGCTAGCCTCTAGTAACAAGTCGCCAGCCTCTAGTAACAAGTCGCTAGCCTCTACTAACAAGTCGCCAGCCTCTAGTAACAAGTCGCCAGCCTCTAGTAACAAGTCGCCAGCCTCTAGTAACAAGTCGCCAGCCTCTAGTAACAAGTCGCCAGCCTCTAGTAACAAGTCGCTAGCCTCTAGTAACAAGTCGCCAGCCTCTAGTAACAAGTCGCCAGCTCTAGTAACAAGTCGCTAGCCTCTAGTAACAAGTCGCCAGCCTCTAGTAACAAGTCGCTAGCCTCTACTAACAAGTCGCCAGCCTCTAGTAACAAGTCGCCAGCCTCTAGTAACAAGTCGCTAGCCTCTACTAACAAGTCGCCAGCCTCTAGTAACAAGTCGCCAGCCTCTAGTAACAAGTCGCTAGCCTCTACTAACAAGTCGCCAGCCTCTACTAACAAGTCGCCAGCCTCTAGTAACAAGTCGCCAGCCTCTAGTAACAAGTCGCTAGCCTCTACTAACAAGTCGCCAGCCTCTAGTAACAAGTCGCCAGCCTCTAGTAACAAGTCGCCAGCCTCTAGTAACAAGTCGCCAGCCTCTAGTAACAAGTCGCTAGCCTCTACTAACAAGTCGCCAGCCTCTAGTAACAAGTCGCTAGCCTCTACTAACAAGTCGCCAGCCTCTAGTAACAAGTCGCCAGCCTCTAGTAACAAGTCGCTAGCCTCTACTAACAAGTCGCCAGCCTCTAGTAACAAGTCGCCAGCCTCTAGTAACAAGTCGCTAGCCTCTACTAACAAGTCGCCAGCCTCTACTAACAAGTCGCCAGCCTCTAGTAACAAGTCGCCAGCCTCTAGTAACAAGTCGCTAGCCTCTACTAACAAGTCGCCAGCCTCTAGTAACAATTCGCCAGCCTCTAGTAACAAGTCGCCAGCCTCTAGTAACAAGTCGCCAGCCTCTAGTAACAAGTCGCCAGCCTCTAGTAACAAGTCGCCAGCCTCTAGTAACAAGTCGTCAGCCTCTAGTAACAAGTCGCTAGCCTCTAGTAACAAGTCGCCGGCCTCTAGTAACAAGTCGCCAGCCTCTAGTAACAAGTCGCCAGCCTCTAGTAACAAGTCGCCGGCCTCTAGTAACAAGTCGCCAGCCTCTAGTAACAAGTCGCTAGCCTCTAGTAACAAGTCGCCGGCCTCTAGTAACAAGTCGCCAGCCTCTAGTAACAAGTCGCCAGCCTCTAGTAACAAGTCGCCGGCCTCTAGTAACAAGTCGCCAGCCTCTAGTAACAAGTCGCTAGCCTCTAGTAACAAGTCGCCAGCCTCTAGTAACAAGTCGCCGTGCTTGATGCTCGCTATGTGAACAGCTAATTTGCTCGGTAACAAGCGCAGTAACAAGTCGCCAGCCTCTAGTAACAAGTCGCCAGCCTCTAGTAACAAGTCGCCAGCCTCTAGTAACAAGTCGCCAGCCTCTAGTAACAAGTCGCTAGCCTCTAGTAACAAGTCGCTAGCCTCTAGTAACAAGTCGCCAGCCTCTAGTAACAAGTCGCCAGCCTCTAGTAACAAGTCGCTAGCCTCTAGTAACAAGTCGCCAGCCTCTAGTAACAAGTCGCCAGCCTCTAGTAACAAGTCGCTAGCCTCTAGTAACAAGTCGCTAGCCTCTAGTAACAAGTCGCCAGCCTCTAGTAACAAGTCGCCAGCCTCTAGTAACAAGTCGCTAGCCTCTAGTAACAAGTCGCCAGCCTCTAGTAACAAGTCGCCAGCCTCTAGTAACAAGTCGCCAGCCTCTAGTAACAAGTCGCCAGCCTCTAGTAACAAGTCGCCAGCCTCTAGTAACAAGTCGCCAGCCTCTAGTAACAAGTCGCTAGCCTCTAGTAACAAGTCGCTAGCCTCTAGTAACAAGTCGCCAGCCTCTAGTAACAAGTCGCCAGCCTCTAGTAACAAGTCGCCAGCCTCTAGTAACAAGTCGCCAGCCTCTAGTAACAAGTCGCTAGCCTCTAGTAACAAGTCGCTAGCCTCTAGTAACAAGTAGCCGTGCTTGATGCTCGCTATGTGAACAGCTAATTTGCTCGGTAACAAGCGCAGTAACAAGTCGCCAGCCTCTAGTAACAAGTCGCTAGCCTCTAGTAACAAGTCGCTAGCCTCTAGTAACAAGTCGCCAGCCTCTAGTAACAAGTCGCCAGCCTTTAGTAACAAGTCGCCAGCCTCTAGTAACAAGTCGCTAGCCTCTAGTAACAAGTCGCTAGCCTCTAGTAACAAGTCGCTAGCCTATAGTAACAAGTCGCCAGCCTCTAGTAACAAGTCGCCAGCCTCTAGTAACAAGTCGCCAGCCTCTAGTAACAAGTCGCCAGCCTCTAGTAACAAGTCGCCAGCCTCTAGTAACAAGTCGCCAGCCTCTAGTAACAAGTCGCTAGCCTCTAGTAACAAGTCGCTAGCCTCTAGTAACAAGTCGCCAGCCTCTAGTAACAAGTCGCCAGCCTCTAGTAACAAGTCGCCAGCCTCTAGTAACAAGTCGCTAGCCTCTAGTAACAAGTCGCCAGCCTCTAGTAACAAGTCGCTAGCCTCTAGTAACAAGTCGCTAGCCTCTAGTAACAAGTCGCCAGCCTCTAGTAACAAGTCGCCAGCCTCTAGTAACAAGTCGCTAGCCTCTAGTAACAAGTCGCCAGCCTCTAGTAACAAGTCGCCAGCCTCTAGTAACAAGTCGCTAGCCTCTAGTAACAAGTCGCTAGCCTCTAGTAACAAGTCGCCAGCCTCTAGTAACAAGTCGCCAGCCTCTAGTAACAAGTCGCCAGCCTCTAGTAACAAGTCGCCAGCCTCTAGTAACAAGTCGCCAGCCTCTAGTAACAAGTCGCCAGCCTCTAGTAACAAGTCGCCAGCCTCTAGTAACAAGTCGCCAGCCTCTAGTAACAAGTCGCTAGCCTCTAGTAACAAGTCGCTAGCCTCTAGTAACAAGTCGCCAGCCTCTAGTAACAAGTCGCCAGCCTCTAGTAACAAGTCGCCAGCCTCTAGTAACAAGTCGCCAGCCTCTAGTAACAAGTCGCCAGCCTCTAGTAACAAGTCGCCAGCCTCTAGTAACAAGTCGCCAGCCTCTAGTAACAAGTCGCCAGCCTCTAGTAACAAGTCGCTAGCCTCTAGTAACAAGTCGCTAGCCTCTAGTAACAAGTCGCTAGCCTCTAGTAACAAGTCGCCAGCCTCTAGTAACAAGTCGCCAGCCTCTAGTAACAAGTCGCCAGCCTCTAGTAACAAGTCGCTAGCCTCTAGTAACAAGTCGCTAGCCTCTAGTAACAAGTCGCCAGCCTCTAGTAACAAGTCGCCAGCCTCTAGTAACAAGTCGCCAGCCTCTAGTAACAAGTCGCCAGCCTCTAGTAACAAGTCGCCAGCCTCTAGTAACAAGTCGCCAGCCTCTAGTAACAAGTCGCTAGCCTCTAGTAACAAGTCGCCGTGCTTGATGCTCGCTATGTGAACAGCTAATTTGCTCGGTAACAAGCGCAGTAACAAGTCGCTAGCCTCTAGTAACAAGTCGCCAGCCTCTAGTAACAAGTCGCCAGCCTCTAGTAACAAGTCGCCAGCCTCTAGTAACAAGTCGCCAGCCTCTAGTAACAAGTCGCCAGCCTCTAGTAACAAGTCGCCAGCCTCTAGTAACAAGTCGCCAGCCTCTAGTAACAAGTCGCCGTGCTTGATGCTCGCTATGTGAACAGCTAATTTGCTCGGTAACAAGCGCAGTAACAAGTCGCTAGCCTCTAGTAACAAGTCGCCAGCCTCTAGTAACAAGTCGCCAGCCTCTAGTAACAAGTCGCCAGCCTCTAGTAACACGTCGCTAGCATCTTGTAACAAGTCGCCAGCCTCTAATAACAAGTCGCTAGCATCTAGTAACAAGTCGCCAGCCTCTAGTAACAAGTCGCTAGCCTCTAGTAACAAGTCGCTAGCCTCTAGTAACAAGTCGCCAGCCTCTAGTAACAAGTCGCTAGCATCTAGTAACAAGTCGCCAGCCTCTAGTAACAAGTCGCTAGCCTCTAGTAACAAGTCGCTAGCCTCTAGTAACAAGTCGCTAGCCTCTAGTAACAAGTCGCCAGCCTCTAGTAACAAGTCGCTAGCCTCTACTAACAAGTCGCCAGCCTCTAGTAACAAGTCGCCAGCCTCTAGTAACAAGTCGCCAGCCTCTAGTAACAAGTCGCCAGCCTCTAGTAACAAGTCGCCAGCCTCTAGTAACAAGTCGCTAGCCTCTAGTAACAAGTCGCCAGCCTCTAGTAACAAGTCGCCAGCTCTAGTAACAAGTCGCTAGCCTCTAGTAACAAGTCGCCAGCCTCTAGTAACAAGTCGCTAGCCTCTACTAACAAGTCGCCAGCCTCTAGTAACAAGTCGCCAGCCTCTAGTAACAAGTCGCTAGCCTCTACTAACAAGTCGCCAGCCTCTAGTAACAAGTCGCCAGCCTCTAGTAACAAGTCGCTAGCCTCTACTAACAAGTCGCCAGCCTCTACTAACAAGTCGCCAGCCTCTAGTAACAAGTCGCCAGCCTCTAGTAACAAGTCGCTAGCCTCTACTAACAAGTCGCCAGCCTCTAGTAACAAGTCGCCAGCCTCTAGTAACAAGTCGCCAGCCTCTAGTAACAAGTCGCCAGCCTCTAGTAACAAGTCGCTAGCCTCTACTAACAAGTCGCCAGCCTCTAGTAACAAGTCGCTAGCCTCTACTAACAAGTCGCCAGCCTCTAGTAACAAGTCGCCAGCCTCTAGTAACAAGTCGCTAGCCTCTACTAACAAGTCGCCAGCCTCTAGTAACAAGTCGCCAGCCTCTAGTAACAAGTCGCTAGCCTCTACTAACAAGTCGCCAGCCTCTACTAACAAGTCGCCAGCCTCTAGTAACAAGTCGCCAGCCTCTAGTAACAAGTCGCTAGCCTCTACTAACAAGTCGCCAGCCTCTAGTAACAATTCGCCAGCCTCTAGTAACAAGTCGCCAGCCTCTAGTAACAAGTCGCCAGCCTCTAGTAACAAGTCGCCAGCCTCTAGTAACAAGTCGCCAGCCTCTAGTAACAAGTCGTCAGCCTCTAGTAACAAGTCGCTAGCCTCTAGTAACAAGTCGCCGGCCTCTAGTAACAAGTCGCCAGCCTCTAGTAACAAGTCGCCAGCCTCTAGTAACAAGTCGCCGGCCTCTAGTAACAAGTCGCCAGCCTCTAGTAACAAGTCGCTAGCCTCTAGTAACAAGTCGCCGGCCTCTAGTAACAAGTCGCCAGCCTCTAGTAACAAGTCGCCAGCCTCTAGTAACAAGTCGCCGGCCTCTAGTAACAAGTCGCCAGCCTCTAGTAACAAGTCGCTAGCCTCTAGTAACAAGTCGCCAGCCTCTAGTAACAAGTCGCCGTGCTTGATGCTCGCTATGTGAACAGCTAATTTGCTCGGTAACAAGCGCAGTAACAAGTCGCCAGCCTCTAGTAACAAGCCGCCAGCCTCTAGTAACAAGTCGCCAGCCTCTAGTAACAAGTCGTCAGCCTCTAGTAACAAGTCACCAGCCTCTAGTAACAAGTCACCAGCCTCTAGTAACAAGTAGCCGTGCTTGATGCTCGCTATGTGAACAGCTAATTTGCTCGGTAACAAGCGCAGTAACAAGTCGCCAGCCTCTAGTAACAAGTCGCTAGCCTCTAGTAACAAGTCGCTAGCCTCTAGTAACAAGTCGCCAGCCTCTAGTAACAAGTCGCCAGCCTTTAGTAACAAGTCGCCAGCCTCTAGTAACAAGTCGCTAGCCTCTAGTAACAAGTCGCTAGCCTCTAGTAACAAGTCGCTAGCCTATAGTAACAAGTCGCCAGCCTCTAGTAACAAGTCGCCAGCCTCTAGTAACAAGTCGCCAGCCTCTAGTAACAAGTCGCCAGCCTCTAGTAACAAGTCGCCAGCCTCTAGTAACAAGTCGCCAGCCTCTAGTAACAAGTCGCCAGCCTCTAGTAACAAGTCGCCAGCCTCTAGTAACAAGTCGCCAGCCTCTAGTAACAAGTCGCCAGCCTCTAGTAACAAGTCGCTAGCCTCTAGTAACAAGTCGCTAGCCTCTAGTAACAAGTCGCCAGCCTCTAGTAACAAGTCGCCAGCCTCTAGTAACAAGTCGCCAGCCTCTAGTAACAAGTCGCTAGCCTCTAGTAACAAGTCGCCAGCCTCTAGTAACAAGTCGCTAGCCTCTAGTAACAAGTCGCTAGCCTCTAGTAACAAGTCGCCAGCCTCTAGTAACAAGTCGCCAGCCTCTAGTAACAAGTCGCTAGCCTCTAGTAACAAGTCGCCAGCCTCTAGTAACAAGTCGCCAGCCTCTAGTAACAAGTCGCTAGCCTCTAGTAACAAGTCGCTAGCCTCTAGTAACAAGTCGCCAGCCTCTAGTAACAAGTCGCCAGCCTCTAGTAACAAGTCGCCAGCCTCTAGTAACAAGTCGCCAGCCTCTAGTAACAAGTCGCCAGCCTCTAGTAACAAGTCGCCAGCCTCTAGTAACAAGTCGCCAGCCTCTAGTAACAAGTCGCCAGCCTCTAGTAACAAGTCGCTAGCCTCTAGTAACAAGTCGCTAGCCTCTAGTAACAAGTCGCCAGCCTCTAGTAACAAGTCGCCAGCCTCTAGTAACAAGTCGACAGCCTCTAGTAACAAGTCGCCAGCCTCTAGTAACAAGTCGCCAGCCTCTAGTAACAAGTCGCCAGCCTCTAGTAACAAGTCGCCAGCCTCTAGTAACAAGTCGCCAGCCTCTAGTAACAAGTCGCTAGCCTCTAGTAACAAGTCGCTAGCCTCTAGTAACAAGTCGCTAGCCTCTAGTAACAAGTCGCCAGCCTCTAGTAACAAGTCGCCAGCCTCTAGTAACAAGTCGCCAGCCTCTAGTAACAAGTCGCTAGCCTCTAGTAACAAGTCGCTAGCCTCTAGTAACAAGTCGCCAGCCTCTAGTAACAAGTCTCCAGCCTCTAGTAACAAGTCGCCAGCCTCTAGTAACAAGTCGCCAGCCTCTAGTAACAAGTCGCCAGCCTCTAGTAACAAGTCGCCAGCCTCTAGTAACAAGTCGCTAGCCTCTAGTAACAAGTCGCCGTGCTTGATGCTCGCTATGTGAACAGCTAATTTGCTCGGTAACAAGCGCAGTAACAAGTCGCTAGCCTCTAGTAACAAGTCGCCAGCCTCTAGTAACAAGTCGCCAGCCTCTAGTAACAAGTCGCCAGCCTCTAGTAACAAGTCGCCAGCCTCTAGTAACAAGTCGCCAGCCTCTAGTAACAAGTCGCCGTGCTTGATGCTCGCTATGTGAACAGCTAATTTGCTCGGTAACAAGCGCAGTAACAAGTCGCTAGCCTCTAGTAACAAGTCGCCAGCCTCTAGTAACAAGTCGCCAGCCTCTAGTAACAAGTCGCCAGCCTCTAGTAACACGTCGCTAGCATCTTGTAACAAGTCGCCAGCCTCTAATAACAAGTCGCTAGCATCTAGTAACAAGTCGCCAGCCTCTAGTAACAAGTCGCTAGCCTCTAGTAACAAGTCGCTAGCCTCTAGTAACAAGTCGCCAGCCTCTAGTAACAAGTCGCTAGCATCTAGTAACAAGTCGCCAGCCTCTAGTAACAAGTCGCTAGCCTCTAGTAACAAGTCGCTAGCCTCTAGTAACAAGTCGCTAGCCTCTAGTAACAAGTCGCCAGCCTCTAGTAACAAGTCGCTAGCCTCTACTAACAAGTCGCCAGCCTCTAGTAACAAGTCGCCAGCCTCTAGTAACAAGTCGCCAGCCTCTAGTAACAAGTCGCCAGCCTCTAGTAACAAGTCGCCAGCCTCTAGTAACAAGTCGCTAGCCTCTAGTAACAAGTCGCCAGCCTCTAGTAACAAGTCGCCAGCTCTAGTAACAAGTCGCTAGCCTCTAGTAACAAGTCGCCAGCCTCTAGTAACAAGTCGCTAGCCTCTACTAACAAGTCGCCAGCCTCTAGTAACAAGTCGCCAGCCTCTAGTAACAAGTCGCTAGCCTCTACTAACAAGTCGCCAGCCTCTAGTAACAAGTCGCCAGCCTCTAGTAACAAGTCGCTAGCCTCTACTAACAAGTCGCCAGCCTCTACTAACAAGTCGCCAGCCTCTAGTAACAAGTCGCCAGCCTCTAGTAACAAGTCGCTAGCCTCTACTAACAAGTCGCCAGCCTCTAGTAACAAGTCGCCAGCCTCTAGTAACAAGTCGCCAGCCTCTAGTAACAAGTCGCCAGCCTCTAGTAACAAGTCGCTAGCCTCTACTAACAAGTCGCCAGCCTCTAGTAACAAGTCGCCAGCCTCTAGTAACAAGTCGCCAGCCTCTAGTAACAAGTCGCCAGCCTCTAGTAACAAGTCGCCAGCCTCTAGTAACAAGTCGCTAGCCTCTAGTAACAAGTCGCCAGCCTCTAGTAACAAGTCGCCAGCCTCTAGTAACAAGTCGCTAGCCTCTACTAACAAGTCGCCAGCCTCTAGTAACAAGTCGCCAGCCTCTAGTAACAAGTCGCCAGCCTCTAGTAACAAGTCGCCAGCCTCTAGTAACAAGTCGCCAGCCTCTAGTAACAAGTCGCCAGCCTCTAGTAACAAGTCGCTAGCCTCTAGTAACAAGTCGCCAGCCTCTAGTAACAAGTCGCCAGCCTCTAGTAACAAGTCGCTAGCCTCTAGTAACAAGTCGCCAGCCTCTAGTAACAAGTCGCTAGCCTCTACTAACAAGTCGCCAGCCTCTAGTAACAAGTCGCCAGCCTCTAGTAACAAGTCGCTAGCCTCTACTAACAAGTCGCCAGCCTCTAGTAACAAGTCGCCAGCCTCTAGTAACAAGTCGCTAGCCTCTACTAACAAGTCGCCAGCCTCTACTAACAAGTCGCCAGCCTCTAGTAACAAGTCGCCAGCCTCTAGTAACAAGTCGCTAGCCTCTACTAACAAGTCGCCAGCCTCTAGTAACAATTCGCCAGCCTCTAGTAACAAGTCGCCAGCCTCTAGTAACAAGTCGCCAGCCTCTAGTAACAAGTCGCCAGCCTCTAGTAACAAGTCGCCAGCCTCTAGTAACAAGTCGTCAGCCTCTAGTAACAAGTCGCTAGCCTCTAGTAACAAGTCGCCGGCCTCTAGTAACAAGTCGCCAGCCTCTAGTAACAAGTCGCCAGCCTCTAGTAACAAGTCGCCGGCCTCTAGTAACAAGTCGCCAGCCTCTAGTAACAAGTCGCTAGCCTCTAGTAACAAGTCGCCGGCCTCTAGTAACAAGTCGCCAGCCTCTAGTAACAAGTCGCCAGCCTCTAGTAACAAGTCGCCGGCCTCTAGTAACAAGTCGCCAGCCTCTAGTAACAAGTCGCTAGCCTCTAGTAACAAGTCGCCAGCCTCTAGTAACAAGTCGCCGTGCTTGATGCTCGCTATGTGAACAGCTAATTTGCTCGGTAACAAGCGCAGTAACAAGTCGCCAGCCTCTAGTAACAAGCCGCCAGCCTCTAGTAACAAGTCGCCAGCCTCTAGTAACAAGTCGTCAGCCTCTAGTAACAAGTCACCAGCCTCTAGTAACAAGTCACCAGCCTCTAGTAACAAGTCGCCGTGCTTGATGCTCGCTATGTGAACAGCTAATTTGCTCGGTAACAAGCGCAGTAACAAGTCGCCAGCCTCTAGTAACAAGTCGCCAGTCTCTAGTAACAAGTCGCCAGCCTCTAGTAACAAGTCGTCAGCCTCTAGTAACAAGTCGCTAGCCTCTAGTAACAAGTCGCCGGCCTCTAGTAACAAGTCGCCGGCCTCTAGTAACAAGTCGCCAGCCTCTAGTAACAAGTCGCCGGCCTCTAGTAACAAGTCGCCAGCCTCTAGTAACAAGTCGCTAGCCTCTAGTAACAAGTCGCCGGCCTCTAGTAACAAGTCGCCGGCCTCTAGTAACAAGTCGCCAGCCTCTAGTAACAAGTCGCTAGCCTCTAGTAATAAGTCGCCGGCCTCTAGTAACAAGTCGCCAGCCTCTAGTAACAAGTCGCCAGCCTCTAGTAACAAGTCGCCGGCCTCTAGTAACAAGTCGCCAGCCTCTAGTAACAAGTCGCTAGCCTCTAGTAACAAGTCGCCAGCCTCTAGTAACAAGTCGCCAGCCTCTAGTAACAAGTCGCCAGCCTCTAGTAACAAGTCGCTAGCCTCTAGTAACAAGTCGCCAGCCTCTAGTAACAAGTCGCCAGCCTCTAGTAACAAGTCGCCAGCCTCTACTAACAAGTCGCCAGCCTCTAGTAACAAGTCGCTAGCCTCTAGTAACAAGTCGCCAGCCTCTAGTAACAAGTCGCCAGCCTCTAGTAACAAGTCGCTAGCCTCTAGTAACAAGTCGCTAGCCTCTAGTAACAAGTCGCCAGCCTCTAGTAACAAGTCGCCAGCCTCTAGTAACAAGTCGCTAGCCTCTAGTAACAAGTCGCCAGCCTCTAGTAACAAGTCGCCAGCCTCTAGTAACAAGTCGCCAGCCTCTAGTAACAAGTCGCCAGCCTCTAGTAACAAGTCGCCAGCCTCTAGTAACAAGTCGCCAGCCTCTAGTAACAAGTCGCTAGCCTCTAGTAACAAGTCGCTAGCCTCTAGTAACAAGTCGCCAGCCTCTAGTAACAAGTCGCCAGCCTCTAGTAACAAGTCGCCAGCCTCTAGTAACAAGTCGCCAGCCTCTAGTAACAAGTCGCTAGCCTCTAGTAACAAGTCGCTAGCCTCTAGTAACAAGTAGCCGTGCTTGATGCTCGCTATGTGAACAGCTAATTTGCTCGGTAACAAGCGCAGTAACAAGTCGCCAGCCTCTAGTAACAAGTCGCTAGCCTCTAGTAACAAGTCGCTAGCCTCTAGTAACAAGTCGCCAGCCTCTAGTAACAAGTCGCCAGCCTCTAGTAACAAGTCGCTAGCCTCTTGTAACAAGTCGCCAGCCTCTAGTAACAAGTCGCCAGCCTCTAGTAACAAGTCGCCAGCCTCTAGTAACAAGTCGCTAGCCTCTAGTAACAAGTCGCTAGCCTCTAGTAACAAGTCGCCAGCCTCTAGTAACAAGTCGCCAGCCTCTAGTAACAAGTCGCCAGCCTCTAGTAACAAGTCGCCAGCCTCTAGTAACAAGTCGCTAGCCTCTAGTAACAAGTCGCTAGCCTCTAGTAACAAGTAGCCGTGCTTGATGCTCGCTATGTGAACAGCTAATTTGCTCGGTAACAAGCGCAGTAACAAGTCGCCAGCCTCTAGTAACAAGTCGCTAGCCTCTAGTAACAAGTCGCCAGCCTCTAGTAACAAGTCGCCAGCCTCTATTAACAAGTCGCCAGCCTCTAGTAACAAGTCGCCAGCCTCTAGTAACAAGTCTCCAGCCTCTAGTAACAAGTCGCTGTGCTTGATGCTCGCTATGTGAACAGCTAATTTGCTCGGTAACAAGCGCAGTAACAAGTCGCCAGCCTCTAGTAACAAGTCGCCAGCCTCTAGTAACAAGTCGCCAGCCTCTAGTAACAAGTCGCCAGCCTCTAGTAACAAGTCGCCAGCCTCTAGTAACAAGTCGCCAGCCTCTAGTAACAAGTCGCTAACCTCTAGTAACAAGTCGCCAGCCTCTAGTAACAAGTCGCTAGCCTCTAGTAACAAGTCGCTAGCCTCTAGTAACAAGTCTCCAGCCTCTAGTAACAAGTCGCTGTGCTTGATGCTCGCTATGTGAACAGCTAATTTGCTCGGTAACAAGCGCAGTAACAAGTCGCCAGCCTCTAGTAACAAGTCGCTAGCCTCTAGTAACAAGTCGCCAGCCTCTAGTAACAAGTCTCCAGCCTCTAGTAACAAGTCGCTGTGCTTGATGCTCGCTATGTGAACAGCTAATTTGCTCGGTAACAAGCGCAGTAACAAGTCGCCAGCCTCTAGTAACAAGTCGCCAGCCTCTAGTAACAAGTCGCCAGCCTCTAGTAACAAGTCGCCAGCCTCTAGTAACAAGTCGCCAGCCTCTAGTAACAAGTCGCCAGCCTCTAGTAACAAGTCGCTAGCCTCTAGTAACAAGTCGCCAGCCTCTAGTAACAAGTCGCCAGCCTCTAGTAACAAGTCGCCAGCCTCTAGTAACAAGTCGCCAGCCTCTAGTAACAAGTCGCTAGCCTCTAGTAACAAGTCGCCAGCCTCTAGTAACAAGTCGCCAGCCTCTAGTAACAAGTCGCCAGCCTCTAGTAACAAGTCGCTAGCCTCTACTAACAAGTCGCCAGCCTCTAGTAACAAGTCGCCAGCCTCTAGTAACAAGTCGCCAGCCTCTAGTAACAAGTCGCCAGCCTCTAGTAACAAGTCGCCAGCCTCTAGTAACAAGTCGCTAGCCTCTAGTAACAAGTCGCCAGCCTCTAGTAACAAGTCGCCAGCCTCTAGTAACAAGTCGCTAGCCTCTACTAACAAGTCGCCAGCCTCTAGTAACAAGTCGCCAGCCTCTAGTAACAAGTCGCCAGCCTCTAGTAACAAGTCGCCAGCCTCTAGTAACAAGTCGCCAGCCTCTAGTAACAAGTCGCCAGCCTCTAGTAACAAGTCGCTAGCCTCTAGTAACAAGTCGCCAGCCTCTAGTAACAAGTCGCCAGCCTCTAGTAACAAGTCGCTAGCCTCTAGTAACAAGTCGCCAGCCTCTAGTAACAAGTCGCTAGCCTCTACTAACAAGTCGCCAGCCTCTAGTAACAAGTCGCCAGCCTCTAGTAACAAGTCGCTAGCCTCTACTAACAAGTCGCCAGCCTCTAGTAACAAGTCGCCAGCCTCTAGTAACAAGTCGCTAGCCTCTACTAACAAGTCGCCAGCCTCTACTAACAAGTCGCCAGCCTCTAGTAACAAGTCGCCAGCCTCTAGTAACAAGTCGCTAGCCTCTACTAACAAGTCGCCAGCCTCTAGTAACAATTCGCCAGCCTCTAGTAACAAGTCGCCAGCCTCTAGTAACAAGTCGCCAGCCTCTAGTAACAAGTCGCCAGCCTCTAGTAACAAGTCGCCAGCCTCTAGTAACAAGTCGTCAGCCTCTAGTAACAAGTCGCTAGCCTCTAGTAACAAGTCGCCGGCCTCTAGTAACAAGTCGCCAGCCTCTAGTAACAAGTCGCCAGCCTCTAGTAACAAGTCGCCGGCCTCTAGTAACAAGTCGCCAGCCTCTAGTAACAAGTCGCTAGCCTCTAGTAACAAGTCGCCGGCCTCTAGTAACAAGTCGCCAGCCTCTAGTAACAAGTCGCCAGCCTCTAGTAACAAGTCGCCGGCCTCTAGTAACAAGTCGCCAGCCTCTAGTAACAAGTCGCTAGCCTCTAGTAACAAGTCGCCAGCCTCTAGTAACAAGTCGCCGTGCTTGATGCTCGCTATGTGAACAGCTAATTTGCTCGGTAACAAGCGCAGTAACAAGTCGCCAGCCTCTAGTAACAAGCCGCCAGCCTCTAGTAACAAGTCGCCAGCCTCTAGTAACAAGTCGTCAGCCTCTAGTAACAAGTCACCAGCCTCTAGTAACAAGTCACCAGCCTCTAGTAACAAGTCGCCGTGCTTGATGCTCGCTATGTGAACAGCTAATTTGCTCGGTAACAAGCGCAGTAACAAGTCGCCAGCCTCTAGTAACAAGTCGCCAGTCTCTAGTAACAAGTCGCCAGCCTCTAGTAACAAGTCGTCAGCCTCTAGTAACAAGTCGCTAGCCTCTAGTAACAAGTCACCGGCCTCTAGTAACAAGTCGCCGGCCTCTAGTAACAAGTCGCCAGCCTCTAGTAACAAGTCGCCGGCCTCTAGTAACAAGTCGCCAGCCTCTAGTAACAAGTCGCTAGCCTCTAGTAACAAGTCGCCGGCCTCTAGTAACAAGTCGCCGGCCTCTAGTAACAAGTCGCCAGCCTCTAGTAACAAGTCGCTAGCCTCTAGTAATAAGTCGCCGGCCTCTAGTAACAAGTCGCCAGCCTCTAGTAACAAGTCGCCAGCCTCTAGTAACAAGTCGCCGGCCTCTAGTAACAAGTCGCCAGCCTCTAGTAACAAGTCGCTAGCCTCTAGTAACAAGTCGCCAGCCTCTAGTAACAAGTCGCCAGCCTCTAGTAACAAGTCGCCAGCCTCTAGTAACAAGTCGCTAGCCTCTAGTAACAAGTCGCCAGCCTCTAGTAACAAGTCGCCAGCCTCTAGTAACAAGTCGCCAGCCTCTACTAACAAGTCGCCAGCCTCTAGTAACAAGTCGCTAGCCTCTAGTAACAAGTCGCCAGCCTCTAGTAACAAGTCGCCAGCCTCTAGTAACAAGTCGCTAGCCTCTAGTAACAAGTCGCTAGCCTCTAGTAACAAGTCGCCAGCCTCTAGTAACAAGTCGCCAGCCTCTAGTAACAAGTCGCTAGCCTCTAGTAACAAGTCGCCAGCCTCTAGTAACAAGTCGCCAGCCTCTAGTAACAAGTCGCCAGCCTCTAGTAACAAGTCGCCAGCCTCTAGTAACAAGTCGCCAGCCTCTAGTAACAAGTCGCCAGCCTCTAGTAACAAGTCGCTAGCCTCTAGTAACAAGTCGCTAGCCTCTAGTAACAAGTCGCCAGCCTCTAGTAACAAGTCGCCAGCCTCTAGTAACAAGTCGCCAGCCTCTAGTAACAAGTCGCCAGCCTCTAGTAACAAGTCGCTAGCCTCTAGTAACAAGTCGCTAGCCTCTAGTAACAAGTAGCCGTGCTTGATGCTCGCTATGTGAACAGCTAATTTGCTCGGTAACAAGCGCAGTAACAAGTCGCCAGCCTCTAGTAACAAGTCGCTAGCCTCTAGTAACAAGTCGCTAGCCTCTAGTAACAAGTCGCCAGCCTCTAGTAACAAGTCGCCAGCCTCTAGTAACAAGTCGCTAGCCTCTTGTAACAAGTCGCCAGCCTCTAGTAACAAGTCGCCAGCCTCTAGTAACAAGTCGCCAGCCTCTAGTAACAAGTCGCTAGCCTCTAGTAACAAGTCGCTAGCCTCTAGTAACAAGTCGCCAGCCTCTAGTAACAAGTCGCCAGCCTCTAGTAACAAGTCGCCAGCCTCTAGTAACAAGTCGCCAGCCTCTAGTAACAAGTCGCTAGCCTCTAGTAACAAGTCGCTAGCCTCTAGTAACAAGTAGCCGTGCTTGATGCTCGCTATGTGAACAGCTAATTTGCTCGGTAACAAGCGCAGTAACAAGTCGCCAGCCTCTAGTAACAAGTCGCTAGCCTCTAGTAACAAGTCGCCAGCCTCTAGTAACAAGTCGCCAGCCTCTATTAACAAGTCGCCAGCCTCTAGTAACAAGTCGCCAGCCTCTAGTAACAAGTCTCCAGCCTCTAGTAACAAGTCGCTGTGCTTGATGCTCGCTATGTGAACAGCTAATTTGCTCGGTAACAAGCGCAGTAACAAGTCGCCAGCCTCTAGTAACAAGTCGCCAGCCTCTAGTAACAAGTCGCCAGCCTCTAGTAACAAGTCGCCAGCCTCTAGTAACAAGTCGCCAGCCTCTAGTAACAAGTCGCCAGCCTCTAGTAACAAGTCGCTAACCTCTAGTAACAAGTCGCCAGCCTCTAGTAACAAGTCGCTAGCCTCTAGTAACAAGTCGCTAGCCTCTAGTAACAAGTCTCCAGCCTCTAGTAACAAGTCGCTGTGCTTGATGCTCGCTATGTGAACAGCTAATTTGCTCGGTAACAAGCGCAGTAACAAGTCGCCAGCCTCTAGTAACAAGTCGCTAGCCTCTAGTAACAAGTCGCCAGCCTCTAGTAACAAGTCTCCAGCCTCTAGTAACAAGTCGCTGTGCTTGATGCTCGCTATGTGAACAGCTAATTTGCTCGGTAACAAGCGCAGTAACAAGTCGCCAGCCTCTAGTAACAAGTCGCCAGCCTCTAGTAACAAGTCGCCAGCCTCTAGTAACAAGTCGCCAGCCTCTAGTAACAAGTCGCCAGCCTCTAGTAACAAGTCGCCAGCCTCTAGTAACAAGTCGCTAGCCTCTAGTAACAAGTCGCCAGCCTCTAGTAACAAGTCGCCAGCCTCTAGTAACAAGTCGCTAGCCTCTAGTAACAAGTCGCCAGCCTCTAGTAACAAGTCGCCAGCCTCTAGTAACAAGTCGCCAGCCTCTAGTAACAAGTCGCCAGCCTCTAGTAACAAATCGCCGTGCTTGATGCTCGCTATGTGAACAGCTAATTTGCTCGGTAACAAGCGCAGTAACAAGTCGCCAGCCTCTAGTAACAAGTCGCCAGCCTCTAGTAACAAGTCGCCAGCCTCTAGTAACAAGTCGCTAGCCTCTAGTAACAAATCGCCGTGCTTGATGCTCGCTATGTGAACAGCTAATTTTCTCGGTAACAAGCGCAGTAACAAGTCGCTAGCCTCTAGTAACAAGTCGCCAGCCTCTAGTAACAAGTCGCCAGCCTCTAGTAACAAGTCGCTAGCCTCTAGTAACAAGTCGCCAGCCTCTATTAACAAGTCGCTAGCCTCTAGTAACAAGTCGCTAGCCTCTAGTAACAAGTATCTAGCCTCTATTAACAAGTCGCCAGCCTCTAGTAACAAGTCGCTAGCCTCTAGTAACAAGTCGCCAGCCTCTAGTAACAATTTGCCAGCCTCTAGTAACAAGTCGCCAGCCTCTAGTAACAAATCGCCGTGCTTGATGCTCGCTATGTGAACAGCTAATTTGCTCGGTAACAAGCGCAGTAACAAGTCGCTAGCCTCTAGTAACAAGTCGCCAGCCTCTAGTAACAAGTCGCCAGCCTCTAGTAACAAGTCGCTAGCCTCTAGTAACAAGTCGCCAGCCTCTAGTAACAAGTCGCCAGCCTCTAGTAACAAGTCGCTAGCCTCTAGTAACAAGTCGCCAGCCTCTAGTAACAAGTCACTAGCCTCTAGTAACAAGTCGCCAGCCTCTAGTAACAAGTCGCCGTGCTTGATGCTCGCTATGTGAACAGCTAATTTGCTCGGTAACAAGCGCAGTAACAAGTCGCTAGCCTCTAGTAACAAGTCGCCAGCCTCTAGTAACAAGTCGCCAGCCTCTAGTAACAAGTCGCCAGCCTCTAGTAACAAGTCGCCAGCCTCTAGTAACAAGTCGCTAGCCTCTAGTAACAAATCGCCGTGCTTGATGCTCGCTATGTGAACAGCTAATTTGCTCGGTAACAAGCGCAGTAACAAGTCGCTAGCCTCTAGTAACAAGTCGCCAGCCTCTAGTAACAAGTCGCCAGCCTCTAGTAACAAGTCGCTAGCCTCTAGTAACAAATCGCCGTGCTTGATGCTCGCTATGTGAACAGCTAATTTGCTCGGTAACAAGCGCAGTAACAAGTCGCTAGCCTCTAGTAACAAGTCGCCAGCCTCTAGTAACAAGTCGCCAGCCTCTAGTAACAAGTCGCTAGCCTCTAGTAACAAGTCGCCAGCCTCTATTAACAAGTCGCTAGCCTCTAGTAACAAGTCGCTAGCCTCTAGTAACAAGTATCTAGCCTCTATTAACAAGTCGCCAGCCTCTAGTAACAAGTCGCTAGCCTCTAGTAACAAGTCGCCAGCCTCTAGTAACAATTTGCCAGCCTCTAGTAACAAGTCGCCAGCCTCTAGTAACAAATCGCCGTGCTTGATGCTCGCTATGTGAACAGCTAATTTGCTCGGTAACAAGCGCAGTAACAAGTCGCTAGCCTCTAGTAACAAGTCGCCAGCCTCTAGTAACAAGTCGCCAGCCTCTAGTAACAAGTCGCTAGCCTCTAGTAACAAGTCGCCAGCCTCTAGTAACAAGTCGCCAGCCTCTAGTAACAAGTCGCTAGCCTCTAGTAACAAGTCGCCAGCCTCTAGTAACAAGTCACCAGCCTCTAGTAACAAGTCGCCAGCCTCTAGTAACAAATCGCCGTGCTTGATGCTCGCTATGTGAACAGCAAATTTGCTCGGTAACAAGCGCAGTAACAAGTCGCTAGCCTCTAGTAACAAGTCGCTAGCCTCTAGTAACAAGTCGCCAGCCTCTAGTAACAAGTCGCCAGCCTCTAGTAACAAGTCGCTAGCCTCTAGTAACAAGTCGCCAGCCTCTAGTAACAAGTCGCCAGCCTCTAGTAACAAGTCGCCAGCCTCTAGTAACAAGTCGCCAGCCTCTAGTAACAAGTCACCAGCCTCTAGTAACAAGTCGCCAGCCTCTAGTAACAAGTCGCCAGCCTCTAGTAACAAATCGCCGTGCTTGATGCTCGCTATGTGAACAGCTAATTTGCTCGGTAACAAGCGCAGTAACAAGTCGCTAGCCTCTAGTAACAAGTCGCCAGCCTCTATTAACAAGTCGCTAGCCTCTAGTAACAAGTCGCTAGCCTCTAGTAACAAGTATCTAGCCTCTATTAACAAGTCGCCAGCCTCTAGTAACAAGTCGCTAGCCTCTAGTAACAAGTCGCCAGCCTCTAGTAACAATTTGCCAGCCTCTAGTAACAAGTCGCCAGCCTCTAGTAACAAATCGCCGTGCTTGATGCTCGCTATGTGAACAGCTAACTTGCTCGGTAACAAGCGCAGTAACAAGTCGCCAGCCTCTAGTAACAAGTCGCCAGCCTCTAGTAACAAGTCGCCAGCCTCTAGTAACAAGTCGCCAGCCTCTAGTAACAAGTCGCCAGCCTCTAGTAACAAGTCACCAGCCTCTAGTAACAAGTCGCCAGCCTCTAGTAACAAGTCGCCAGCCTCTAGTAACAAATCGCCGTGCTTGATGCTCGCTATGTGAACAGCTAATTTGCTCGGTAACAAGCGCAGTAACAAGTCGCTAGCCTCTAGTAACAAGTCGCCAGCCTCTATTAACAAGTCGCTAGCCTCTAGTAACAAGTCGCTAGCCTCTAGTAACAAGTATCTAGCCTCTAGTAACAATTTGCCAGCCTCTAGTAACAAGTCGCCAGCCTCTAGTAACAAATCGCCGTGCTTGATGCTCGCTATGTGAACAGCTAATTTGCTCGGTAACAAGCGCAGTAACAAGTCGCCAGCCTCTAGTAACAAGTCGCCAGCCTCTAGTAACAAGTCGCCAGCCTCTAGTAACAAGTCGCCAGCCTCTAGTAACAAGTCGCTAGCCTCTAGTAACAAGTCGCCAGCCTCTAGTAACAAGTCGCCAGCCTCTAGTAACAAGTCGCCAGCCTCTAGTAACAAGTCGCTAGCCTCTAGTAACAAGTCGCCAGCCTCTAGTAACAAGTCACCAGCCTCTAGTAACAAGTATCCAGCCTCTAGTAACAAGTCGCCAGCCTCTAGTAACAAGTCGCTAGCCTCTAGTAACAAGTCGCCAGCCTCTAGTAACAAGTCGCCAGCCTCTAGTAACAAGTAGCCGTGCTTGATGCTCGCTATGTGAACAGCTAATTTGCTCGGTAACAAGCGCAGTAACAAGTCGCCAGCCTTTAGTAACAAGTCTCCAGCCTCTAGTAACAAGTCGCCAGCCTCTAGTAACAAGTCGCCAGCCTCTAGTAACAAGTCGCCAGCCTCTAGTAACAAGTCGCCAGCCTCTAGTAACAAGTCGCCAGCCTCTAGTAACAAGTCGCTAGCCTCTAGTAACAAGTCGCCAGCCTCTAGTAACAAGTCGCCAGCCTCTAGTAACAAGTCGCCAGCCTCTAGTAACAAGTCGCTAGCCTCTAGTAACAAGTCGCCAGCCTCTAGTAACAAATCGCCAGCCTCTAGTAACAAGTCGCCAGCCTCTAGTAACAAGTCGCCGTGCTTGATGCTCGCTATGTGAACAGCTAATTTGCTCGGTAACAAGCGCAGTAACAAGTCGCCAGCCTCTAGTAACAAGTCGCTAGCCTCTAGTAACAAGTCGCCAGCCTCTAGTAACAAGTCGCTAGCCTCTAGTAACAAGTCGCCAGCCTCTAGTAACAAGTCGCCAGCCTCTAGTAACAAGTCGCCAGCCTCTAGTAACAAGTCGCTAGCCTCTAGTAACAAGTCGCCAGCCTCTAGTAACAAGTCACCAGCCTCTAGTAACAAGTCTCCAGCCTCTAGTAACAAGTCGCCAGCCTCTAGTAACAAGTCGCTAGCCTCTAGTAACAAGTCGCCAGCCTCTAGTAACAAGTCGCCAGCCTCTAGTAACAAGTAGCCGTGCTTGATGCTCACTATGTGAACAGCTAATTTGCTCGGTAACAAGCGCAGTAACAAGTCGCCAGCCTTTAGTAACAAGTCTCCAGCCTCTAGTAACAAGTCGCCAGCCTCTAGTAACAAGTCGCCAGCCTCTAATAACAAGTCGCCAGCCTCTAGTAACAAGTCGCCAGCCTCTAGTAACAAGTCGCCAGCCTCTAGTAACAAGTCGCTAGCCTCTAGTAACAAGTCGCCAGCCTCTAGTAACAAGTCGCCAGCCTCTAGTAACAAGTCGCCAGCCTCTAGTAACAAGTCGCTAGCCTCTAGTAACAAGTCGCTAGCCTCTAGTAACAAGTCGCTAGCCTCTAGTAACAAGTCGCCAGCCTCTAGTAACAAGTCGCCAGCCTCTAGTAACAAATCGCCAGCCTCTAGTAACAAGTCGCCAGCCTCTAGTAACAAGTCGCCGTGCTTGATGCTCGCTATGTGAACAGCTAATTTGCTCGGTAATAAGCGCAGTAACAAGTCGCCAGCCTCTAGTAACAAGTCGCCAGCCTCTAGTAACAAGTCTCCGTGTTTGATGCTCGCTATGTGAACAGCTAATTTGCTCGGTAACAAGCGCAGTAACAAGTCGCTAGCCTCTAGTAACAAGTCGCTAGCCTCTAGTAACAAGTCGCCAGCCTCTAGTAACAAGTCGCCAGCCTCTAGTAACAAGTCGCCAGCCTCTAGTAACAAGTCGCTAGCCTCTAGTAACAAGTCGCTAGCCTCTAGTAACAAGTCGCTAGCCTCTAGTAACAAGTCGCCAGCCTCTAGTAACAAGTCGCTAGCCTCTAGTAACAAGTCGCCAGCCTCTAGTAACAAGTCGCCAGCCTCTAGTAACAAGTCGCCAGCCTCTAGTAACAAGTCGCCAGCCTCTAGTAACAAGTCGCCAGCCTCTAGTAACAAGTCGCCGGCCTCTAGTAACAAGTCGCCAGCCTCTAGTAACAAGTCGCCAGCCTCTAGTAACAAGTCGCCAGCCTATAGTAACAAGTCGTCAGCCTCTAGTAACAAGTCACCAGCCTCTAGTAACAAGTCGCCAGCCTCTAGTAACAAGTCGCCAGCCTCTAGTAACAAGTCACCAGCCTCTAGTAACAAGTCGCCAGCCTCTAGTAACAAGTCGCCGTGCTTGATGCTCGCTATGTGAACAGCTAATTTGCTCGGTAACAAGCGCAGTAACAAGTCGCCAGCCTCTAGTAACAAGTCGCTAGCCTCTAGTAACAAGTCGCTAGCCTCTAGTAACAAGTCGCCAGCCTCTAGTAACAAGTCGCCAGCCTCTAGTAACAAGTCGCCAGCCTCTAGTAACAAGTAGCCGTGCTTGATGCTCGCTATGTGAACAGCTAATTTGCTCGGTAACAAGCGCAGTAACAAGT
Organism: Osedax fenrisi; assembly: GCA_964019155.1. Lineage (NCBI taxonomy): Eukaryota > Metazoa > Annelida > Polychaeta > Sabellida > Siboglinidae > Osedax > Osedax fenrisi. The sequence goes on from OZ025243.1 coordinate 10,320,749, forward strand.
CGTTAGCCTCTAGTAACAAGTCGCTAGCCTCTAGTAACAAGTCGCCAGCCTTTAGTAACAAGTCTCCAGCCTCTAGTAACAAGTCGCCAGCCTCTAGTAACAAGTCGCCAGCCTTTAGTAACAAGTCTCCAGCCTCTAGTAACAAGTCGCCAGCCTTTAGTAACAAGTCTCCAGCCTCTAGTAACAAGTCGCCAGCCTCTAGTAACAAGTCGCCAGCCTCTAGTAACAAGTCGCCAGCCTATAGTAACAAGTCGTCAGCCTCTAGTAACAAGTCACCAGCCTCTAGTAACAAGTCGCCAGCCTCTAGTAACAAGTCGCTAGCCTCTAGTAACAAGTCGCTAGCCTCTAGTAACAAGTCGCCAGCCTCTAGTAACAAGTCGCCAGCCTCTAGTAACAAGTCGCCAGCCTCTAGTAACAAGTAGCCGTGCTTGATGCTCGCTATGTGAACAGCTAATTTGCTCGGTAACAAGCGCAGTAACAAGTCGCCAGCCTTTAGTAACAAGTCTCCAGCCTCTAGTAACAAGTCGCCAGCCTCTAGTAACAAGTCGCCAGCCTTTAGTAACAAGTCTCCAGCCTCTAGTAACAAGTCGCCAGCCTCTAGTAACAAGTCGCCAGCCTCTAGTAACAAGTCGCCAGCCTCTAGTAACAAGTCGCTAGCCTCTAGTAACAAGTCGCTAGCCTCTAGTAACAAGTCGCCAGCCTCTAGTAACAAGTCGCCAGCCTTTAGTAACAAGTCTCCAGCCTCTAGTAACAAGTCGCCAGCCTCTAGTAACAAGTCGCCAGCCTCTAGTAACAAGTCACCAGCCTCTAGTAACAAGTCGCCAGCCTCTAGTAACAAGTCGCCAGCCTCTAGTAACAAGTCGCCAGCCTATAGTAACAAGTCGTCAGCCTCTAGTAACAAGTCACCAGCCTCTAGTAACAAGTCGCCAGCCTCTAGTAACAAGTCGCCAGCCTCTAGTAACAAGTCGCCAGCCTCTAGTAACAAGTCGCCAGCCTCTAGTAACAAGTCGCTAGCCTCTAGTAACAAGTCGCTAGCCTCTAGTAACAAGTCGCCGTGCTTGATGCTCGCTATGTGAACAGCTAATTTGCTCGGTAACAAGCGCAGTAACAAGTCGCCAGCCTCTAGTAACAAGTCGCTAGCCTCTAGTAACAAGTCGCTAGCCTCTAGTAACAAGTCGCCAGCCTCTAGTAACAAGTCGCCAGCCTCTAGTAACAAGTCGCCAGCCTCTAGTAACAAGTCGCTAGCCTCTAGTAACAAGTCGCCAGCCTCTAGTAACAAGTCGCTAGCATCTAGTAACAAGTCGCCAGCCTCTAGTAACAAGTCGCTAGCATCTAGTAACAAGTCGCCAGCCTCTAGTAATAAGTCGCCGTGCTCGATGCTCGCTATGTGAACAGCTAATTTGCTCGGTAACAAGCGCAGTAACAAGTCGCTAGCCTCTAGTAACAAGTCGCCAGCCTCTAGTAACAAGTCGCCAGCCTCTAGTAACAAGTCGCCAGCCTCTAGTAACAAGTCGCCAGCCTCTAGTAACAAGTCGCTAGCCTCTAGTAACAAGTCGCCAGCCTCTAGTAACAAGTCGCTAGCCTCTAGTAACAAGTCGCCAGCCTCTAGTAACAAGTCGCCAGCCTCTAGTAACAAGTCGCCAGCCTCTAGTAACAAGTCGCTAGCCTCTAGTAACAAGTCGCCAGCCTCTAGTAACAAGTCGCTAGCCTCTAGTAACAAGTCGCCAGCCTCTAGTAACAAGTCGCCAGCCTCTAGTAACAAGTCGGTAGCCTCTAGTAACAAGTCGCTAGCCTCTAGTAACAAGTCGCCAGCCTCTAGTAACAAGTCGCTAGCATCTAGTAACAAGTCGCCAGCCTCTAATAACAAGTCGCTAGCATCTAGTAACAAGTCGCCAGCCTCTAGTAACAAGTCGCTAGCCTCTAGTAACAAGTCGCTAGCCTCTAGTAACAAGTCGCCAGCCTCTAGTAACAAGTCGCTAGCATCTAGTAACAAGTCGCCAGCCTCTAGTAACAAGTCGCTAGCATCTAGTAACAAGTCGCCAGCCTCTAGTAATAAGTCGCCGTGCTCGATGCTCGCTATGTGAACAGCTAATTTGCTCGGTAACAAGCGCAGTAACAAGTCGCCAGCCTCTAGTAACAAGTCGCTAGCCTCTAGTAACAAGTCGCTAGCCTCTAGTAACAAGTCGCCAGCCTCTAGTAACAAGTCGCCAGCCTCTAGTAATAAGTCGCCGTGCTTGATGCTCGCTATGTGAACAGCTAATTTGCTCGGTAACAAGCGCAGTAACAAGTGGCTAGTCTCTAGTAACAAGTCGCTAGCCTCTAGTAACAAGTCGCCAGCCTCTAGTAATAAGTCGCCGTGCTCGATGCTCGCTATGTGAACAGCTAATTTGCTCGGTAACAAGCGCAGTAACAAGTCGCTAGCCTCTAGTAACAAGTCAATAGCATCTAGTAACAAGTCGCCAGCCTCTAGTAACAAGTCGCTAGCCTCTAGTAACAAGTCGCCAGCCTCTAGTAACAAGTCGCTAGCATCTAGTAACAAGTCGCCAGCCTCTAGTAACAAGTCGCTAGCATCTAGTAACAAGTCGCCAGCCTCTAGTAACAAGTCGCTAGCATCTAGTAACAAGTCGCCAGCATCTAGTAACAAGTCGCCAGCCTCTAGTAACAAGTCGCTAGCCTCTAGTAACAAGTCGCCAGCCTCTAGTAACAAGTCGCTAGCCTCTAGTAACAAGTCGCTAGCCTCTAGTAACAAGTCGCCAGCCTCTAGTAACAAGTCGCCAGCCTCTAGTAACAAGTCGCCAGCCTCTAGTAACAAGTCGCTAGCCTCTAGTAACAAGTCGCCAGCCTCTAGTAACAAGTCGCCAGCCTCTAGTAACAAGTCGCCAGCCTCTAGTAACAAGTCGCCAGCCTCTAGTAACAAGTCGCTAGCCTCTAGTAACAAGTCGCCAGCCTCTAGTAACAAGTCGCCAGCCTCTAGTAACAAGTCGCTAGCCTCTAGTAACAAGTCGCTAGCCTCTAGTAACAAGTCGCCAGCCTCTAGTAACAAGTCGCTAGCCTCTAGTAACAAGTCGCCAGCCTCTAGTAACAAGTCGCCAGCCTCTAGTAACAAGTCGCTAGCCTCTAGTAACAAGTCGCCGGCCTCTAGTAACAAGTCGCCAGCCTCTAGTAACAAGTCGCCAGCCTCTAGTAACAAGTCGCCGGCCTCTAATAACAAGTCGCCAGCCTCTAGTAACAAGTCGCCAGCCTCTAGTAACAAGTCGCCAGCCTCTAGTAACAAGTCGCTAGCCTCTAGTAACAAGTCACTAGCCTCTAGTAACAAGTCGCCAGCCTCTAGTAACAAGTCGCTAGCCTCTAGTAACAAGTCGCCAGCCTCTAGTAACAAGTCGCCAGCCTCTAGTAACAAGTCGCTAGCCTCTAGTAACAAGTCGCCGGCCTCTAGTAACAAGTCGCCAGCCTCTAGTAACAAGTCGCCAGCCTCTAGTAACAAGTCGCCGGCCTCTAATAACAAGTCGCCAGCCTCTAGTAACAAGTCGCCAGCCTCTAGTAACAAGTCGCCAGCCTCTAGTAACAAGTCGCCAGCCTCTAGTAACAAGTCGCCAGCCTCTAGTAACAAGTCGCCGTGTTTGATGCTCGCTATGTGAACAGCTAATTTGCTCGGTAACAAGCGCAGTAACAAGTCGCCAGCCTCTAGTAACAAGTCACCAGCCTCTAGTAACAAGTCGCCAGCCTCTAGTAACAAGTCGCCGTGCTTGATGCTCGCTATGTGAACAGCTAATTTGCTCGGTAACAAGCGCAGTAACAAGTCGCCAGCCTCTAGTAACAAGTCGCCAGCCTCTAGTAACAAGTCGCCGGCCTCTAATAACAAGTCGCCAGCCTCTAGTAACAAGTCGCCAGCCTCTAGTAACAAGTCGCCAGCCTCTAGTAACAAGTCGCCAGCCTCTAGTAACAAGTCGCCAGCCTCTAGTAACAAGTCGCCAGCCTCTAGTAACAAGTCGCCGTGCTTGATGCTCGCTATGTGAACAGCTAATTTGCTCGGTAACAAGCGTAGTAACAAGTCGCCGCACTCGTGGTACTTGATGCTCGATACTATCTGAACTCCTTGATAATAAGGTATACTGAGCATCAAGTGCGCCGCACTTAGTGCGCCTCACTTAGTGCGCCTCACTTAGTGCGGTAACACATCGCCGTGCTTGATGCTACCTGCTTAACACATACAACACATTCATGTAATACAAGTGATAATAAGATCAATGGTACACCTATAGGTATAGATAGTTGTCCAAATATATGAATAATATCATAGAAATGTCAAATGTATGGGTGTCTCTATATATAAGTATACTACTATAGTATATAATAGTGCACTTAATATTATAACATGTTATAACATTTCTATGCATTTTTCTATGAATAACGATTGTTATCTATAGCGTATACTATTACCCTACATATATAGGCTATATACTTGAGTATACATAATAATACTCAGAGTTGGCTTAAAAGCCTAGATGAATGAAAAAGCAAAAGATTGTCTGGTCATTCACCTATTTACGAAATTACGAGAAGTATATTAGTAAACCATAATATATAAATAAAATATATATATAAAAATATATAAAAATATAATATTTTATTAAAAATGTATTACATAAAGTGTATATAATATAAAATATTACAAACAATCAATCTATAATACTATTAAATTAAATATAAATGAAATAAACATAATTTTTTTAAAAATAAAATAGATATAAGGCTGCTATTAAATACAACAAAGGATAATGCCATTGCCACCGAGTATACCCAGGATGCGTAGAACATCAACTTTCAGGTAAGGGTGTTCCAAATCCTATATCATTAGGGATTGTACCATTGCCAGAGGTTTAAACGCTGATATCCTTATTCCCCGATGCATACTATACATCACTAATACACCCAATGACTCAAGCATATCCAATCATGTACCTAAACACACCCATACATACTAATATATACTAATATATGATAAAACAAAAAAACAAAAATTATACATTATAATGATAAATATAAAAATTATATAAATTAAATTAGAAATTAAAAAAAAAGAAAATAATTAATAGTACACTACAATAATTTTAAAATAATATTAAATAATATTTCTCGTAATCTCTCTCATCATGTATAAAACATAAATATAAATTGTAAAATAATAGATAACTTATAATAACAAATAGTAAGTAACATAATGCATAACTGTAATATATCCTACATATACCCTATATATATATAATATTATATAAATTAATATATAATATACATGGAATAAAAATAAATCATAGATATATAGAAAACATATAATATATAGAATAAATCAATAAAAATATTACCATGATAAAAAAATAATAAAAGAAACATTTTTTTTAAATCAAAAAAAAAAAGATTATATATTTTTCAGTAGAAATATTATAATGTATGCCACCTAAAAAAACGAATATTATTTAATTATAAAAAATTTAATTAAAAAGAAATATTAAAATGTTATAAATAAAATGATATCTTTAGTTATATATAACTATAGTTGTATAAAAGTAAAAGTAAAAGTAAAAGTTCATAATATGTAATGTAAAAATGTATGTGTAATTATATAAAATATATATCATTAGTCAATTAGATGAAAATGATAATAAAGTAGAATAAAAGTAAGTGTCTATTCAAAATATAATATAATAATTTTTTAATTTGTAAAATTTAACATTAGTCAATAAAATAAAATTGTTAATAAAAGTATATCATTAGTCTTTATATAAACTTATTAAATATTTTTTATAGTTTTTATTAAATTTATTTAGATTATTATTGTATTTCAGATTTATGTTTAGGTTATTCCATAATTTTGGTCCAACATTAGTCAAACAAAAAGCTTTTCTATCTGTTCTAACTTTTATTCTATAAAATAGATTTTTATTATAAGTTTTTATTTTATATAATTTCTGTAAATTTATAGGCAACATTTTATTATTTGCCCTGTTCATAAATTTAACTGTATTATATTTCACAATATCACTAAATTTTAAAATGTTGAATGTTGAATGCAATTTATTATAATGAGAACTATTATACTGTGTACCTAATATGCATTTTAACGCTCGTTTTTGTATAATAGTTATTTTTAATAAACTAGACACAAAAGTATTTCCCCATATATGAACACAATAATTTAGGTGTGAATAAAAAAAATAATTATATAGTAAAATTAATGTTTTTATATCGAATTTATGTTTTACTTTATTTAAAATAGCGATTGCTCTACAAAGTTTTGTTGCTACATAATTTATTTATTTTTTCCAATTAAGCTTGTCGTCAATATATACACCTAACATTTGTATATCAGTTACTTGTTTTAATTTAATATTATTAATATATAAATTTAAGTTTATATTTTCATTTGTATTTCTGATATTAAAAAGTAAGACATTAGTTTTATTGATATTTATAGATAATTTATTTATATTAAGCCATTTAAATAATTTATTTATATCTGTTTGCATTTTATCTTTAAGATTTAAAATTGTTTTATCATAAAATATTAAGTTAGTATCATCTGCGAATAAAATAGGTTTAAAATTATTTGAAATTTTCGGTAAGTCATTAATATATAAAATAAATAAAAGTGGTCCAAGAACAGATCCTTGTGGAACTCCACATGTAATATTATTATAATATGAATATTGTTCCCTTTCAGATAAATAACTTTTTATTAAATTTAAAGCTGTACCTCTAATTCCATATATAAAAAGTTTATTTAACAATATGGTATGATTTAGTGTATCGAATGCTTTTCGTAGATCGATTGAAATAATTGCACATTTTTGTAATGATTCCAATTTATCACTTATCATCTCAATTGTTTCAGAAATAGCATCTGCTGTTGAAATATTATTTCTGAAACCATATTGGCAATCATTAATTATGTTGTGTTTATTTATGAAATTCAAAATTCGATTTTTTATCAATCTTTCTAATATCTTAGATAATTGTGGGAGTAACGATATAGGTATATAGTTCTCTGTTTTTTTTTCTATCTCCTGATTTATATAGTGGTATTACTTTAGATTTTTTTAATATATTCGGAAAATATCCATCTGATAAAGATCGGTTAAATAAATGATTAATAATAGGACACATTTCTGTACTTATATTTTTTATAATATACATATTAATATCATTTAAATCAGTACTATATTTTATTTTTGTATTTGATATTTCTTTTTGTATTTCAGTTAAAGTCGTAGGTAATAAAAACAATGATTCTTTAATATTTTCATTCATTGTTGAATACATAGATTCATTACTAGGTTCATTAATTATTTGTTTAGCCAAATTCGGTCCAATACTACTAAAATAGTCGTTAAATTCTATGGAAGTTGGATTATGTAATGAATTAATTTCTTTTTTTTTGTATTTATAACTTTATTTATAATTTGCCCATGTATTTTTTAAATTATTGTGATTATAATCAACAAATAATTATTTGTTAATTTTGAAGAATAAAACAAATATTCAGATTTTCGTAATAAAGTTGTCAATATATTTTTATATTTTTTTATAATAAATAAATTTTTCTGTAGTTTTGTTTTTTTAAATATTTCTATACAATTTATTTTTGTTATTTATGCATTTATTAGACTAGAATAAATCCATGGTTTTTTAATTTTTTTTATTATCTTTTATTTGTATAATAGGACATTTATCATTATACAATCTTATTAAATCAACATTAAATTTATTAAATATATAATCTATAGTATTATCTGTATAAATATAATCCCAGTTATGTTTGATTATACTATCTTTTAAATTATTTATTGTGGTATCATTAATTTGTCTAACATATTTATATTTCAATTTGTTTTTTTTATAATTTGTTGTTTCACATTCATATACAATTGTATACATATATAGGAAGGTGATCACTTACATTGCTGATTATAATATCGTTGACTATAGGTTAGTAATTACAATGACAATATATATTATCAATTGATGAGTTTATATGTATTTCATATCTTGTTGATTTTGTTATTAATGGATAACAACCTAAACTGTAAATGTTATCTAAAAAATATTTAATTTTATTGTTATTTATTAAAATATTAATATTAAAATCTCTCACAAAAAAAGGTCCCTCTTAGCCGAAATTAATTAAAATGTGTATAAATAAAATCACTAAAATCTATTATATCAGCTTTAGGCGATTTGTATATACCACTAATTAAAATGTTTTTATTATTAAAATGTAAATAAATCGTAAGAATATCCACAAATTCATGTTTTGATATGCATAAATTATCAATAGTAGTACCTATTAGGGGAGGGAAGGGTATTATGGCCGATGTTTTTATTACCTTACAAGAAACAAAATATATCATACTAATATAGGATATTATGATCCAATAAGTTGTATATACAATTACAATATGTTGTTCTAAATAATGGCAATCAACATTTACTCATTTAATTATTTGTATTCAAATTATTTGATTTTTATTAAAAAGCAAATTTTCCGTATAAATAGAGATAAAATACACTAGTATGGCGTCATGTATTCAAATTACTATTTTTATAATTAGAAAATAAAATACATTGTATCAGATATCAAGATACACACGCACTTTTATATTAAATATAAAAATAATTAATCGTTATCCCATTTAGTTTTACTTATATTCAGCTACAAACGTTTTTTTTCGATAAAAATTACGATTATTTGATTTTTTTCTCTAATCAAAAATCAATAATTAATATTGATATAAATAAAAAATGATGTACACTATCATTCTTAGAATTAAATTATCTAAATTTTTCGTATATATCATTTTTTGATAACTATAATGGTTCTTGAAATATCGTTATCGGCCACAATACCCGCATCGGCCACAATACCCTTCTCTCCCCTATAGTTTAAATGGTTTTGTATAAAGATAGAAACGCCACCACCTGCATTGTTATTATATGTGTTATTTATAAAGTTATTACGTGTTATATGGCATGCATTATAATTTTCAATTTGATATAAATCTTTATTGTATTCTTGTAACCAAGTTTCGCTTATTACAATTATGTTGAATTTAATTTCTATTAAATCTAATAACATTATTATTTCATCAAAATTGTGTACGAAACTTCGTGCATTTAAATGAAATATTGATAGGCCGTGATTAGATTCATATTTTATTGATTTACATTCAACATAATTGCATTCTATTTGTAGATTTTTATTTAAATATTCATAGGACATATATTCATAATTAGTAGGTGTTTCATTATTATTATATAATTCATTATTACTGTCATAATAGTTATTATTATTGTAAACCATACTATAAAATATAAATTAATGTAAATAAAAAAGATTAAGTATATATATATATAAATAAATAAGTAACGTAAATAATAAGAACAATAAAAACAAGAATATAAATATAATACAAAATTTAATAAAACTACAATATAGAATTAAATCACTAACATTTAAAAAATTTTCCTTATCAGAAGATTCTGTTTTTTTAATAAACGTTATGCCATTAACTGTCCAACAATACTTTATTTTTGAATCTTTTAGTAGATTCCTTGCTTTGTGAAATATTTCAGAATTATATTTGGTTAAATGATCGCTTATATATATATTAGTATCTTTTAATTTTTTTATATTTTTAAAAATTTTACTTTTTGTTTCATGAAAATGAAATTTTACAATTGTTTTATAAATGTCCTTATTTTTATTAGGTAACTCGTGAATTGCTACAAAATCATATGGGTCAATATCAATATTCAATTGATTTTTTACAACATTTATAAATTCTGATTTTTTATTCTCAGATTTATTTAAAAAATCTGTTGAAGATGAAATAATAATGTTTGTTTTTTTTTGAGTATTGCTCAATCTCATTTAACTTATTTTCTAAATAAATTTTTTTTTTGATCTCTAATTTCAACTGACGATGTTAGATTATCGATTTTATCAACTAGAATATTAACTGTCGAAGTTAATTCATTAATTGATTTTTTTAAATCGATTATATCTTGTTTTTGTGTCATGATATAGGAAATAATATTTTATATAGCAATGTAATTTAACATAAAATATTGCATATTTATATAGGATATACTATTTTATATATAACGATAGTAATAACTAAGTTAATGAAGATCAAAATCAGTCAAGCAAATCAACAGCAAATTCAATGTCAATAGAATTAAAATTAATACATTTATAAATGTTTAAATACACGTCCGTTAGGTTCGAATGCAAAAGTAAAAGTGCATATATACATATATATATAATATATATATATAGGCGCTGCGAAATAATGTTGATCGGTGCCAAGTCCTTATAAGGATAAATGAATATATGCATATATACCTAACATTACATTACCCGGTCGAGCTTGCTCGGCAGGTACAGTATAGATACTTAGGTATAGATACTTACTAATTAACTATAGTTACTTTGTTTGCATTAATAAAGTGTATGAATGAACTTCTTATGTAAAAGTTTAACCATTAACATTATGATTATATATGAATCATTTATAAATCATTGTATATATATATAGGTATAATTAAATAAATGATTCATATATATATATTATATATATATCCTAATGCCAATATCTAATTTATAAACTATTTTATCACAAATTATACTATTAAGTTTTTAAATAAATATATATATATATATATATATATATAATTATAGTATACAATAATTAATAGTTGACTATAGTTGATACACATTGTTAACAGTTATTATTTATTACTTCATAAATATAATAATGAAGTTATTGTTTATATTATAAACAAATCATTAATAATTAATTGTACATACGTTTCTATTTATAACGGTATACCAAACTGTTATAACAGTTTGTCATTATAAAGACGTATTCAATAATATATTCGTGAAATGTAAAAGTATTGAAATATTGACAAATATTCCGTAATATCGAAAACACGTCCTTGGTAATATTATGATAATATTTATATATATATATATATATATATAGTAAAGTATACTCTACTCTATTACATACACGCAGCTGCATATATATATATATATATATATATATATATATATATATATATATATATATATATATAGTATACTATATATAGTATGATTTACAATAATGATATATAATTTGCATTTGAATAATGACATATACAATATATAATATACTTTAATAAATATATATATATATATATATATATATATATATATTTATTAAAGTATATTATATATTGTATATTTCATTATTCAAATGCAAATTATATATCATTATTGTAAATCATTATAATTAATATATAATTAATTATATTATGTTATTCGCTCCATCTTTATATATATATACATTTTTGATATATTTTTATTTTTATTTTTATTTTTATATATTTTTATTTTCCACCGACTCCCATAATCACCATGTATTTTAGTTAATAATATATATCATCATAATAATAATTAGTATATTAACCTTTAATCTTTAACCTTAAAGTTTAACCACGCCATGTAGTAATAAAATACTTCTCAGGCGTGGTGTCCCGTAGGACAGAATTTAGAGCTGGTCGTAAGAAATTTTGAAGAGGTAAGTTCTTAAAGCCTTTTTAAAACTGTTTGTGCAACTTTGTCGACGTAGAAGCGGTGGTAGCTTGTTCCATAGCGTAGGTGTAGCGCATGAGAAGGCATGTAGTCCATGATTTCGGTTGTGATAGGGGGTTTTCAGTATGTTAGTGACTGCAGGTCTGGCGCTTCGTGCAATGGTTTTAGTTGCTATGCAATTTGCCAAGTAAAGTGGGGAGTTATGATGATATGCATTATGTGTAAGTAAAAGTAATTTATATTTGACCCTAAAACGAAAAGGGAGCCAGTGTAATTTTTTTCATCAGATTTGATATAGAGTCATTTGATCTTCTGGGTAGGTTATAAATTATTCTATTAGTTAATGATAGGGAGTACGATGGAACGAACGAGTATAGTGCAGGTTTCAGTGGTAAGTGAAGAACGAATTGTTCGTATATTATATAATTTGAAGTTTGCATGCAAACTGCAGACTTGACTTGTTTATATAGTCATCGAAACTAAAAAGAGGGTTAAAGACGGTGCCAAGGTTACGTATGGGGTTGAGGCAGTTTACTGGGTTATCTAAGATGTTTATTTTCGCAGGTAGTATCTATATTGTGTTTTAGTTGTACCCTATCAGTAGTGCTTCAGTTTTGGATGTGTTAATGAATAGGGAATTGTTACTTAGCCATTTTGATATTTCGTCAATGCATCGGTTGAGTTAAATAAGCTGTTTAGGTACGTCATGGGTGAGTCACAAGTGATATATAGTTGTATGTCGTCTGCGTGCAATGCACGCCGTGCATATGGTAGAAAATGGTGTGATTATTGCAGATTGTTGAAATGGGGTCGATGAAAATGATGAAAAGTAAAGGTACTAGTACCGAACCTTGAGGTACGCCGTATTTGAGTGGATGTGGTTTGGAGATGTTCTAGTTAGTTTTTACGCAATAAGATCTTTCAGATATGAAGGATATACTCCAGTTAATTTAAGTCGAGTGATGAGTTTGCCATGATGATAAGTGTCGAACGCAGCTAACATATCGAGTAGGGTAAGTAAAGTGATTTTGTCGCTATCCAGAGAGACAAGAATTTCATTTGATAGGAGAGTTAACACTGTTCCAGTGCTTTTCCCATGAAGATAGGCGCTTTGGTGATCGTTAAGAATGTAGTGGGTCGTAATAAACGTATTTAGTTGTTTGGCTACACTTTTCTCGAGATTTTCGATGGAGTGGGAGTTGCGATATTGGTCGGTAGTTAGCCAGAGAATCGGGGACAAGTGTAGGTTTCTTTAAGATGGGGGTGATAAATGCATGTTTCAGTGTGAGAGGTACGAAGCCAGTTGCAATGGATTGTGATATAGCACAGTCACTATAGTTAATTAGGTTTGGAGGTATTCTGCTAAAGACTTCAAAATGTATTGGATCGTTAGGAGATGATTTCTTGGAAGATTTTAGTAGGCCGGATAGGTCAGAAATTGTAGGGGGTAAAAACTGGTCAATATTGGGGATTGATGAGTCGTTCGGAAGTTGGTTGTAGGATGGATTGATAATAGGTAGTGTGCTGATCAATTTAGATATTTTGTTTTCAAAGAAACTGGCAACAATTGCAGGTAGGTCAGTGTCAGGAAGGTAGTTGATTAACAACAGTACGGCCGAGAAGGGAGTTGGTGATTTTGAATATTTCCTTACACGAGAGGTCAGGATTGGATGATAATGTTAAATAGTAGGAACGTTTAGTGTAGCGAATATTGTTCGTTTAGATGTTGGGAGTTTTCGTGTAGTTGTTTTTGTTTTATTAACAGGTTATTTTTAATTATCAATATACATGTAGAATATGGCACATGTAAATGTCAAGGACACCGAGGGAGGTATCGATAATAGGAGGAAACCGATATATGAAGATGTATCTTACGCTACTGAGGAATCTGAAAACGGCAATCAAGAATATATTGGTACAAAGATAATAGAACTTCGCGGAGATATTACATTATTCGATGGTTTGTTTATGATCTAAATAACATCTTTATATCATATATAATTTATATATATAATATATATATAAGTTATATATATATATATATATATATAAATATATATATATATATATATATATATATATATAATTAAATGGTGTATCATAGTATATATACTATGTATACATGTATACAAGTATATACAAGTTAAAATACATCTAATAGTTTTATGATAATAGTTAATTGTATTGAAAAAGATCAAATATAATCATTATAATTTATATATTTAAAATGTACCATAACTTATTTCGTAATGTTATATAATTATATTAACAATGACCTATAAGTACTATACTATAGTAGCATACACATACACGTGTACATACATCGAACACATATGTTACACACACAAACGCACTTCTCGTTAACAGGAGTGGCGCTGAACATAAGTTCCATGATAGGTTCTGGAATCTTCTCCGACTCCGGTACCGTTCTGCGCAAGTGCGGAACCCCTTTCGTGTCCCTGGTGATCTGGCTTATTTCCGGTGTGTTCAGCGGCATAGGGGGCAGCTGTTACGCTGAATTAGGTAACATTTGACCGACGGTCAGAGACCGCGTATACATATAATAATCAACGATTATTCTAAAGATGCTTCGTGGAATCTTTGTAATCATTTCATGTATATCATATATATATATATATATATATATATATATATATATATATATATATATATATATAAACTATGTATATTATATAAAAAAGTATTGGTGAAGCTTAGTTGGCAAGCGCTTTAGACAATGATGACCTATAGGTCGTATACATCATATGTACTATAGGACATGGGTTTAAGCCTATAAGTTTAAGCCGATCATTTATGTATGGGTCAATAGAATAGGTCTTACAATCCTATTTAGAAATGATCCTATATAATTGTGTATACATTAATTATCGGATCTTATTACAACAACGGGTGCATCTACACGAGAGCGGCTTCTATATAAGTTACATTAAAGCCATATGCATATAACCGTGCATGGTTATAAGTAAAAACTGCACCTAAGTTCCTGGATAGGAAACCTTTTATCCAACAAAATAAAAATAAAAATATGTATATATATACATATTTATATTTGTTAATTATACACTTAGCGGTGGGGCACCAACTAAATGTCCTTGTTTATACAATATATGGTATACCATATTACCACATTAACACATTTGACATGTCTCATTTTCGTTACAAAACATAGTACATATGTGTATGCATTAGAGCCATGGCCGCCTGCAGGGAAGTATATTACATACAATAAAGCCCTTGATGAGTAGAGAGTTTGCCATAATCATGATTTCCCATAATTACACATACCTACTTAACTATAATTATAATTATTTAGCGATAACAATTGCCTTAAAGCTGATTATCGATACCGTAACGCCTCCCGCAGGAACAATGATAAGACAGAGATCTGGAGGGGACTACCTTTATGCATACGATGCTTTCGGTACGTGTGTAGGCTTCATTAAGTTGTGGATAGACGCGTTGTTCATCTTCCCCATCGCTATCATACGTAACGTTAGACATAGATATACACATGGCTACATATATATATATATATATATATATATATATATATAGTGGGAAAATACCTAGTCAAGCTTTGCTTTTGTATTTTCCTGAGTGTTTACACTCTATCTGATTCATATATATATATATATATATATATATATATATATAATTTAATATGACGTCTACATTTATAAGGCTGAAACTTTCTCAAATAATTTTTCAATCATTTTGATATATCTAGAATGCGATTTAAATGAAAATATTATTAAAATTATGCAAATATTATTAATTGGTAAGTACAATTAATATATATATATATAATAGTTTGTTTATTTAAATAATAATATTTATTACATATTTAATAAACAAACAATTAGTTTTGTATACATTATTATATAAATTAGTATATTATTGAAAAAAATAGAAAGTTATAACATATAGATGAGTAAGCATATTTAACTTTACCTGTAATTCATCTATAATTCAAAAACAGCATATCATTTTCTATTATAGTTATATTCATTTTGTTTATTTTACATGTATCGTGTATGTATCCACTAGATATTATCCACGCTTCATAGTACCTACTACGTAGGTGCGCGTGATACTATAGTCAATATTGTAATATTGAATAAGAACGCTAAATAAATAACAAATAAATAAAAAAAAACGATAAGTAAAACAATTTATAGAAATAGTAATTATGTACACTGAATTATTACAATGAATAATAATAATATTATATTTGAGATATATAGCCACCTATGTGCGTTGTAAAGGATATGAACTATAGATATAATGGATGTAGGGAATGATTTACATATGAGTAACTCTCTCGTTATAAGGATGGAGAAATATCGCTGAAGTATAGGTTTTCTAAACTTGTAGGATGATACGTGATGGTGGAGTAAGGGATATATCGGTATTGGTACGTAATGAGGTCATGACCTTCAGTGGGTGTCTTCATTTTAGTAGGGCAGTTTAGTAATAGGGAGAGGTGTAAACAATTATGTTTTGGTTAGTGAGAGGAGATGTAGGAGGGGACGGTGGGTCCTAGCTATAGAGGAGGTAGTGGGATTCAGTGCACCATGGAGTAATAATCAAATCGATTAATGGAGAAAGAAGTGCGTATTTATGCACGAATAATGCTATTTATTTATGATAAGGCTTAAATGGTTAAAGGGACGCATTTATTAAATGGTAGGATGGCTAGTTGGCTGATTTAGATATATTCGCGATATGGAAATAAAGGGTTAAGTTAATATATAAACTTAATATTCTAAAGTAATACCAAGATATCGAACAGCGGCAAGGTCGTGGTGGCAAAAAGGGTGAGATCATGAGCTCGCCTTAAATCATTCCGAAATGTATCATATAATTAGTTTTTTACCAAAAATGTGTTATATTTATTTCATAAATCTTTTCAATTATATATTAATTGTGCATTCCGGAATGTTTCTAAATAAAAAGAGAATTTTGAATAACGAACGTTGAGACACCATGTTATTGTTATTGATTAGATAGGATAACCTCATGGTTATGTTGTTATAAGTGGGGTGATAAACACATATATGTACGAAGTCGGAAAAATACCTTCATATAAAGAATGATAGTTAGGTAATATATATATTACCATGATATATTACATTATATATTACTATGTTATAACATATATATCCTAATGTGAGTTTCTGAAAGTTACAATGTAAGGGTCAGATGGACAATAATAAGTAGACTTATTAATAATATCATATATAAAGTATCAGTATACCTTCCCCTATAGGGGAATATACAAATCAGAGAATCAATGTATACACTATATATATATATATATATACAATATAACTTAAGAAATACGAATTTTAATAGATAAAATAATAATTATTTAATATATATATATATATATATATATATATATATATATATATATTTAATCACGTGTTCTTCTCATAACAGTTGGAATTGCCTATATAAATACATATTCTCTTCGGGTAATCATGGTGTTTATCAAGATCACACTGGTATTTAAAATATGCGGAATAATAATGATAATATTAGCATGCATATTCCACATACTGGCTCAAGGTTTTATAAATATACAACATGCATTATACACATGTACACACATACAATATATATATATATATATATATATATATATATTTATATATATATATATATATATATATATATATTATATATAAATGTTAAGCATATTATACCATTACAGATATATAGCAGGCATATATGCAAGAACACGTATGTGTTTTATAAAGAAATGTGTATATTACATTTTTATTTATCTACTAATATCTTGTAATAATCAAACGATTTAAATGCATATTGTAATTTAAACTTATGTACGTTATATATATATAAATATTAATTATTTATTTTTGTATAATTTCAACAATTTAACAAAGGTGATATTGGTAATTATGATAATATATAGGTCATAGTATAACCGGTATAAATCAACTAGGTATAAACCTACATAATCTATAGGGTTATCGTTATCTATGGAACCCCCATGCTATATTCTAAGATAACCACATTTCAGAATACCTTCTTAGATATATAATTGTCTATATAAATACAAAATTAAAAATAAATTTGTAAAATCTATATTTTTTTATAATATTATAATATATGACCATTAAATATTTTGTGAATTATTTTGGGTTCGGATTATCTTAAGATATATATCCTATAACTCTATATCGTTAATATGATTTAGTGCTAATATATACAAAACATACATGGATGTATATGTTATATTCTTAATTGTTTATACAGTAAATATAATTTAATATATATATATATATATATATATATAATACATATAGGTTTGTAAACAATGTATAATTAAATATATTATATATAATTAGTGTACACATGAACTAAATATATCGAGACACTACAGTGTCTATATATTACTATATATATATATTTAAATAATATATTAATCAATACTGCAATACAAGGAACTATAAAGGACATCCGTAGACTAACCTACCCCGTAGAAGGGAAGGAATACGATGTGTTATACGCGATATACATAGGGCAGTTCTCTTATCTCGGATGGTTAATGAATAGTTCATATAAATAGTCAGTGTAATAACTATAATTAATATAATTTAAGTGTAATAAATAGTTAATATAAAGTCAGTGTAATAAATAGTTAATATAAAGTCAGTGTAATAAATAGTTAATATAGAGTCATCTGACACTAGAGCGTAATAAATATAGTTTACTTTAATGATACAAACTGCATAACACACATATATGTATATATATATGTACATATAATAATAATATTAATTAATATATATTAATATAAGTACAACAATAAACTTAAATTATATTTATTTAAACTATGAAATTAGACTATTATAAGTTTACTATATAAATATTATGTAGATATATAAAGAGATTTTTGTATTCGAAATTAAATAATATTTGTAAATATGATGACATAAAATATCTGCGTCTCTCACAATATACTTACAATTATGTATTTCATAATTACTGACATACGATATTATATTATAATATATTACACAATAATATATTATATTAGAATTATAATTTAATTATAAATTCCTGTGTAGGACTTCACTTAACTATCCGGTTGAAGAACTCAAAAATCCTGCAAAGTTAATATCAAAATTATATTCATATATATATATATAATTTAAATTAATTATTATATATTTTATATCATATATATATATATATATATATATATATATATTAGTTATGTATAAAATAAAATGTATGTAATTAAATATAGAGTTAAAAATATATTCAGACCGAGTAATGGTTTTATCGGATATATAAATAATACAAATCGGGTACCTGTTTAAACGTGTAATGAAAATAATTGTATTCCGATCTTTCCCTAAATGGTGTAATGATTTAGGGTATTTCTACATTTTGAATACATCTTTTTTTTAAATGTACATGAGTTATTCGTGATTTTTATGATACAATTGTATGCTTAAGCATTTATTAATATGAAAGTTCAATACATACTTATTCTTTAATATATAGTTAATATTTCAGTTGTGTTTCAAACTTTGTAGTCTTTAAAACGTAGTTAATAATTATTAATATTAATATATAATCATATATATCGTAAATCATATATAGCTTAATCGTATATAAACCTAATGACCTAATTTGTTTGCATTGCGTAACCCCTGGCCCCTACACTATTGCATAACCCCTCGCCCCTATATTATTGCATAATCCCTCGGCCCCTATACTATTACATAACCCCTGTTCCCTGCACTATTGCATAACCCCTGACCCCTGCAGTATTACATAACCCCTGACCCCGATTACCCAGAACCCTGCCGATAGCCCTCAACACAAGTATTGTTATAGTGACGGCGCTGTACTTCTTCACTAACTTCGCCTACTTCCTGATACTACCCGCACACGTTATACTCGACACGAAAACAATAGCCAAGGTTATAATAATAGTTAAGGTTAAACAATAGCCAAGATTATAATAGTCAAAGTTAAACAATAGCCAAGGTTATAATAATAGTCAAAGTTAAACAATATCCAAGGTTATAATAGTATTCAAGGTTAAACAATAGCCAATGTTATAATAATAGTCAAAGTTAAACAATATCCAAGGTTATAATAATAGTCAAGGTTAAACAATAGCCAAGGTTATAATAATAGTCAAAGTTAAACAATAGCCAATGTTATAATAATAGTCAAGGTTAAACAATAGCCAAGGTTATAATAATAGTCAAAGTTAAACAATAGCCAAGATTATAATAATAGTCAAAGTTAAACAATATCCAAGGTTATAATAATAGTCAAGGTTAAACAATAGCCAAGGTTATAATAATAGTCAAAGTTAAACAATAGCCAATGTTATAATAATAGTCAAGGTTAAACAATAGCCAAGGTTATAACAACTATTACGTAATCATATTGTTCCTAATGTCCAGCTAGACGTTAAATCGCGTAGGTACGGTGTTATTTTTGTAGCGGAATATTACATAATAAAAAGAGTAAATTTACAATTAAATTGTAATTACTAGTAAGGATTAATTAATTATTAGTAGGAATTAATTCATAGACTTATTGACTTATATATCTCAATTAATATATTAACATTCACTCAAACAGGGCCCTCGGATTTACTCGGCTGTATTGATGTATACACCCTATAGATAGAATTAATATAGTGAAGATAGACAATAGAATTAAAATATATTAAATGGATTTCACAGTTATATGATGATGATATACATGTTATTCAACACTAAAATGGGGTCATGTCATGACCCCTTAGCTCGTGCGGCAAGAAAATAATAAAACATAATACGATAACAATTAGATAATAATAATAAGTAGCGGAAATAACGAATACAATATATATAATAGATTAAGTAACTTATAAAGATGAAGTTAATATAGTTATAACCGTACTATATTATATGTACAATGTACATTGTACATTGTACATATATGTAACGCCCTATATATACATATGTTAAACCGTCATTATAGTGATATTACTATATAACCGCAGACATTCTTCACTACGATTTACAAGGGTAACGAACATGCCTCGTTCGTCAGTGTTATCTTGATGTCCATGTCCATATGTATGTCCAGCGCCGGGGCTGCTATCTGCTTCACTCTCATCAACTCTAGGTTTATACTATATGCATTAGTGTGTGATTGTGTGGTAGGTAAGTTAGATAGATGTGCAGGTGAAAAGTCAGTTTATGTATTGAGTATATCAAATGGTAGTTTATCCATATGTCCATCTGGACAAGTTTCAACTGTCTATGATATAAAATTATAGTTTTAAACCAATTAGTTTATTTCGATTAAATAATAGTTCATTTATATATATATATATATATATATATATATATATATATATATATATATATATATATATATATATATACGTATACACACATGTGAACATATTCGGGAAGATGAGTGATATTATGTCGATATTAATATCTCGTTTATTATGTAAATTAAGAAAAAAGTGTCGGAAAAAAAGTAATTATATAAAAAAGTATGCTATACTTTTGTATCATAAACTATTATATATAATATTAGATTATTGTTTTAAAATTAATATTTTAGTGACAACATAGTAATATCAAAGCCCGGGCTTTGGTAATATTAAACATACTTGAATAAACTACTAATAATAAAATAATGAAAGGTAGGATTGTATACTTTTTTTAATTTCTATAAACACCCTAAGAAAATTAAATTTACCAATTTTACTAAATAATATATATATATATATGACTGAGATTATATGCCATATACCTATGAATATTTTAAGGAGCCTTTACGCCTTAATGAGAGCGGCTTCGAAGGGACATTATAGCCATATATGGTTATAAGTAAAAACTTCATCTAAGTTCTTGGATGGGATGAAAGGACTCCACCAAATAAAAATAACAATATATATATACTTAGTAATATATTAGATTAATCATTAGTAATGACTCATTAGTAATGATTAGGTAAACCCCCTAATATCACCGTACGATTAATACATTGAACATTTAAACATATGCATATGTTATATGTATGTGCCTAACTAATGTATTACATGCTATAGCATGTAAGGTATATACTACAATTAAACAAGTATACCGACATACAGATTATATCACGTGGCATCAAGATTTAAACAATGCCCTATGATATTCAACATGCTGAACGTTAACAATATGATACCTACACCGGCTCTATGTTTAACGGTATTTAATATATTATCAGTATTAGTAATTATATTTAATTAGTTCTAAATTGGCTATATTGAAAACATCAATTTATGGCAATATCCTGATTACCGCATGCTGATATATATATATATATATATATATATATATATATATATATATATATATATATTAGTATAATATAAATATAAATATATATTGAAGTTTATATGTACTTACTCCTAAAAATCTACTGTCCTCGATATTACATGCAACAATCAATGTGCATATTGTCCAAATCCTATGACGTCATTGACGGTCACCGACGGTCATCCCATAACAACTTCTTCATCTGTCCTTAACTATGGTGTTAATATATATATATATATATATATATATATATATATATATATTTAATAATTTATCTCCCATTTCCCACATCGCTAATAAATCAGCATGTTATCACCTCTTCAAATTCATTTTATAAAGAAATACCTAACTCGCATTTTACAAATATTCTCTTAAATGCGCTAGTCCTTTCTCGTAGTGAATACTCTTCTTCCCTGTGTTCCCTGTTACCTTACTACCCTTTAACCTTCCCAATACTTAAGTTATCCACTAAACCGCATTATGTGTGCATCTATACGTACTATTTTCTCTACGAATCGCCTTGATCAGTTCACTACTGCATCGTACCATCTCCTCTCTAACGATTCATTTAAACAATGCTCCGTACTATAACATTATTATACAACTATACCCTATACCCTATATAGCCTACATATCCATATACTACACCCTCATGTTATAAAGTAAGCAATGTACACTATAGTGTATATAGTATACCTATAGTATATAGTATACCTATATATAGTATACCTATACCCTACAGGCAGCTGTTCCTATAGCCTACATCTTCATAGACTACCACCACCTGTTCGGCTACCACAAGGTAGGCGAGATGGCTCAATGGTTAAGCATGTACCTAGCCGGAGTGGCCCTCCTCTACTACAGATACGAACTGCCATTCGCTCATAGACCTTATATGGTTAGGCATTCACGCGCAATGATATTCACACCCGAACGCACGCGTACAGTGTGTGCGTGCGTGCGTGTGTGCGTGCGTCACACACGCATACATCTATTGCGCATGTACCAATCTGTGGTGGTTTATCTCCTGAAGGAAGCCCTAATATAGATCGCTTGGCCGTTCACGAACATACACTTTACTTAGTTTGGTAATAGTAACTCATGGGCGCGTCCACCGATATGATTACATATATACCTAAGCGTGTATTATATACTTATATTAAAGCGTATTAACAGAAATAATAAATAAAAATAAGTTTATTTACACATATATATGATAGTTACAATAAATCCTATAAAATTCAATTTAGTGTAAACAAATATTTAAGATAAATGATATTATTTAGAATATTCTAAATATGAAAGTTTCGTAGCCTAAAGGCTAGTATACTACTTATATGGTAGGTATAACCTGCTACTCATATATATATATATATATATATATATATATATATATATATATATATATGAGTAGCAGGTGATACCTACTACCATATAAGTATTGTTAACATCCTATTATCCAAATTCATATTTTTCTACATTTCTGGAAATATTTGCGAATAATATTAATATATTAATATATTAATGATGAATATATATATATATATATATATATATATATATATATATATATTATCTGTATATAATGTAACTCTCGTAATACATGATAACTACATGAACAATTATGACAACAAATTTAATTTATTTGTATACAAAAACATAATAAATTATTTAACATTACATGAAAAAATTAACATACTCTTAAATATCTTTATATATATCAAATATATTTGAAAAAAAAAATAAATTAAACTTGATTACATGACTCAATTTAATTTAATTTAACTTGAGATGTTCAGGAAAAATAAAGAAAACGTCCCGATTCTGCATGCGTATTCTATTTAACAATTGGGTGATTGTTATATCACGTTTACATGGTAGAATGTCGCAATATTATAATACAAATGTATATGCTTGTGCGACGCAATATGCTTATGCATATCATGCGATTAATCGTACCCAGTTCATTGTGCATATACAAACACCTATCCACCAATTTACGAACTATTTTCCCACTTTCGCAAATAAATACACCAACATATATACAAATTCACATACAATATCGTAGTAATACATTAACACGCACACACGTGTGAATTACTGAACCTGTAGGTGACGATATGGTTTCCTATAATCTTTGTAATGGTGTCCTTCACATTCGTCGTGTTTCCATTTGTTATAGACTTCCGGTCATCTGGTTAGTACATGGTTTAAGTAAATACCTAATCACTTGTATGTATAAAGTATACAGTATAATATACACTGTATATAATATACACTGTATACCATTCTATTAATGATTATATTAATTAAATTAAATGTAATTAACTTTATTTTATTTATACATAATAATATGGAATTATGTTTTTAATAATATAATTTAAATTAAATAGTTAGATACGTAATAATAACTAAATACATCGATATTGATTACTTATTTCTCAGTGTATACATACATGTATACAATGTATACAAAACATGTTAATCATATTAGTCATATTAGTCATATTTATGTTACCGGTTTATTCCGAATAACTTATTAATTATTATTATTGTAATATTATAAAATAGTAAAATTAAAACTGTATATTTATTAAATGTATACAAAATATAATATACCTAATAGGATGTACATAGTATATATTACATATAATGCCATAAACCAATACAAATATTCAATCAATTTAATCGATCTATAAAATAAATGTATAGGAGAAAGTGGCGAGACGTCATCTATTGTTAACAACAACTTGTTCTACATCTAAAATTAAATATAATTGTAGACGTGTTAGGCATGTTCAGTATATTTTAATTACTAAATTAGATAAGTTTTTTTGGTCTACATTTTGTTAGAAAAATGTTTATTGGATATTTTAAAATTGTAAAATGGTTCATGTCCTCAAATTATAGGTATAATTGATCCACTATAATTTGTGTTATAATCAACTTTACTAATTCAAATAATATGTATTACATAATTAGAATTGATTTATTGAAATAGTTTTCAACTTTAACATATAGTTAATATCGAGATGTACAATAGGTGCTATTGCAACCTATTGCGCTGCATTTCGTTTTATTGCACTTATTAACATATAATGTAAACGTTTTATTTGTATCAATGACGATTTAAATATATTCTATGTCGGTAAGAGAACATTATAGGGGTTATTTTGTATAGTAAATTGACGATATAACTGTTATTGTATATAATATATTATCTATAAACTTTTTATATTTATTTTTAGTAAATAATTATCTATAAACATATAATAAAATGCATATATATAGTTATATATACATAATTTTTTATCATTAACCTATATAATTTAATGACAAGATTTAAATAATGTTAATTCATGAAATTGTATAGTATTGCATTTGCAATATAAAATGATGTTACTGCACATATATTACAGCTTAATTACAGCTTAATTACAGCTTAATTATAGAATTAACTTGTTCCGCAAACCGTTGGGATAACATATCCTACCGTCGATTCTATATTTGTATCACCAAATATAGGTTATACATTAAATAACTTTTCAATAATTTTCAATAATTTAAATAAATTATCCTAGAAAATTACATAAATAATGGTTCACTTCTCCTCATTTGTTGTAGTCCAACTCACCTTTATCATAATTGTTTTAATATCTTATAATTTAGTATTTGTTAGTTACAAATATATTGATTAATATAATACAATAGCATCATATATTCATATAATATATAAATATGTAATCGCATATTACTTCATTTTTCCTTTTTTATAAATGTAATTGTACCCTATTTTTAAAACCAATTTTGTTTTTAAAATAAATAAAATTCAATCGAATGTTAACAAATATATCACTACAGTAGGAGCGGCGTACTATGTTGCCATGGGGATACCTGTTTACGTGCTGTCCTATTTCTACTCCACGAGCGGAATGCACGTCATCATGTCCAAGTACAGTTAGTACTATAGTACTTATTACTTAGTATGCACATATAGTATACCGTAGTAGTACTTATAAGATGTGGAGGTAGGTACGTCGTACCTACTAGATACTTAAAGGTAATTCAATATGATTGAAGGAATACATGAATAACATTTATTTTACTTACATAGGTTTTTTACCTATACTATAACTTTACCTATACTATAAATAAATATTTAATATACATGTAATATGTATACAGTACAATTTAGTTATATAATAAGTGAAAAAGGGAACCCTTTAATAGCCAGATGCTTTAAAGTAAGGATTCGACACACAAATATATATATATATATACGAATAAAAGGATAAACACAAAAGAAATATGATAATAACACAACCATAATTATATATAATAACTATAACACAATTAAATTACATAGTGAATCAAATAGTCCCAATCTCGTGTGCTAATATACCTAGGTACATCTGTATGCTACAGTACTTGTAAGTACACGTGTACTCATTGTAATGTAACCATGGTTAGTAACCATTGGTTACCATGCATTGTACTATAAGGAGTATTCCGCTACTGTAATCGTTGTAGTTACAATAAAGATTACAGTACCATATATGGTTATAGATTATAGATTAAATTATAGATTACAGCATATATATATATATATGCTATCTCAGATACCGTATCTTACACTTTAAGTCTAAAACTTACCTTACCTATTACGTGGTACTATATATATAGTATAACCTATAGGGTGATACTCCATAATACCATTACATACATCAGCCGAGAGCTATTTGTATAATTGACGTGACGTAACTCCTTATTAATTATGTAATGTAATGTGTAATATTCATAACAATATCACCCCGCGACCTTGACATTGATAACGCATCCATTGCGTAACTTATTATATAATCTAGGTCATGTGACATATGCCTGAATAAATCAGAGCTATTTTAAACATTTGAGTTAGAATATATATATATAATATTATTATTTAAATAGTATTCATTATACTATATATTTTAATTATCTATAATGTTCTTGTCATTAATAGTCAATAATATTTGTAGGACAATCTATAAGATTCATACAGAAAGTCATGTTGGTTTTACCGGAAGATCAATATGTTATTGACAATTTAAATGAATAAACGAATTATCGAAAATAAATACTTAACATAAATTAAATAATTAAATTCTTCTAAATAAATCATTGATTATTTTAGATAAATTGTACTCAATTATATTCTGATTTCATTTTATTATATTAAGGATAATTACCTATTACTTAAATTACGATAAATCTATATATTTGGTATTATTGAATTATATATGAACATATTAATAATGTAATAATTTAATGATAATGTAATTTAATGTAAACAAATTAGAAGACACAATATTATACTTTATTATTAAGTAATTATGTAAATATATTTACCTATAGGTATTATAAGTCTAATAAATCTACTAAGTTATGACCTACAGTTTGTTCTATCTTTAAATGCATTGATTCTTTGATGTATTTAGGAATTTTAGTATATATTGCAGTATGCATTGCACCTATGTATAATATGTATACTTTTGTAAATGGATCTGTGTTTAAAATCAGTTTAGTTGTATTCGATAGTATTCGATAGTACGTATTCGTTTTGGAAGCTTAAAAATAGGCCTACAGATTTGTTTTATAATTTTGTTAATTATATGTTGTTATTATGGGCACAGGAAGGTATATTTCATTAGGGGTCCATTAATTTATAATATATTATTTGTATATATATATATGATGATGATGATGATGATAATAAGGTTTATTAGCACTTATCATAGGTGTGGCCACCCCTCGTAGGTGCATATAACAATATATAATGAAAACAATAAATAGATAAATAAATTAGATAAATAAATAATCAAAACGATAAAATAATGTAATTTATAAAAATAGTAATATTGTATTATTAAATAAGTGAATATATTACATCGATGATATGTAAGCTCTGAGGTGTGTAATAAAGGGCGAGTGTGAATGTGTTGATCTAATAGAGGCAGGGAGGGAGTTTCATAAGGATGGAACCATATAACTGAACGCGCGTTTATGGTATTTCAGGTATGAGACACGAGGGTAAATTAGTGAAATGTCAGCATTTGATCGTAAGGAAGTCAGTGGGCGTCAGAGTGTTATTAGGGAAGTCAAATAAGGAGAAGAAGTATAATATACTGCTTTATGAGCGAGTGATAGAAGGTGTGTGAGGGAACGTTTTTTTTGAGGGAACCAGTTGGATATGAATTGGTGGGAGTCGGTAATGGAATGGTCAAAACTATTTATTGAGAAAATGGTTCGATTTTTAATATGCTGACGATATAGCTGTAAAAACTAATATTCTGATAGATATAAATAAAACTACTACACAAAACTAACTAGCAAGATTAAATAGCTTAAACATAATCTGGAAATCCAACCTTTCAAGTAAACTCAAAAGAAACTTATTTATAACTATAGTTATAAATAAGTACTGTATACTGTATACTGTACTGTATACAGATAAGATTGTTCTTGTATATGGCTCTACCACTTGGACTCTAACTTCAACATTATATATAAAAGTTTATTGAGCCTATACACGCATGCTGCGTGCTGCAATAAACAAGTCATGGAGATACCACGTTAAAAATAAAGAGTTGTACAGCAAACTTCCAATAATAACGTATACAATACGCGAACAACGACTGAAGTTCTCCGTTCACTGCTGTAAAAACAGAAGCGAAGTAGTGAGTGAAGTATGGAATCCACGACACAGATGACGCTCTCGAGGAAGGCCTATCACACACAACATATTTAGACCACTTAAGATATAACACGATGTGCACTAGTGAGGTTTAGTGTAGTAATTACCGATAGCAATGAGTGATAGAGAGGAATGGAGGTAACGTGTAATGAACTGCCGAGCAAGCTCGACATATTAAGGTAAGGTATACCATATATGGTAATATGTATATAATATATATATATTATATATATATATGTCTTTAAATAGCTTGTAAAATATATAGTAATAATTATGTTGTGTGTGTGTATATTGTATGTAAAATGTTAATTCACACATTATGCCTCGAATACACAAATAATATATAAAATACGGTTAATTATTAGTTAATTAATAATAATAGTTAAGTATTGATTATTAAATAATATATAATATATTTGTATATTGTAAAGGTAAATATTTCATTTTTAAATTATTATAATTAAGATTTATTTAGATTTTGTATGATGAATTTATTAGAAAGTAGTTTAATTATAAATCAATTATTATATAAACTATATTATTAAAATAATGTCTTTGTTTTCATTAAATATATATAATGCATAGATATTGAGTGGGGTCCAAACTCTAATGTCTATGATATAATGGTTTTTGAGAATAAATAACTATAATTTATGTTACATAAATTATGTACCATAATTCCATGAAGGCCATAATTTTTAACAATGAATTGATTTAAATATTTACAAAAGATATTTATTAAAAATATATA
Organism: Osedax fenrisi; assembly: GCA_964019155.1. Classification (NCBI taxonomy): domain Eukaryota; kingdom Metazoa; phylum Annelida; class Polychaeta; order Sabellida; family Siboglinidae; genus Osedax; species Osedax fenrisi. The sequence goes on from OZ025243.1 coordinate 10,350,250, forward strand.
AAATATTTATATATATTAAAATTAATTAATAATATGAGATTATAAAATATTGATATACATATAGTACCTATCCAAATTATATATCATTTAATTAAATGTATTTGTTAACATAATTTTCTTAGTAGATACTAGTTATGTAAATGATGCTCAAATCAAAAGCATGATGCAGTCTTAATATTAAGGTATACCTAAAATGATTTTAGTAAAATCCCAACTCGGTTTGGGCTCGTTTTGTTAGAGTCTCAGCTCGGCTCGGACTCATTTTTTATACGAAAATGAAACTCTCGGCTCGGCATGACAAATCTCAGTATTATTTACATCACTAGATGAAATTTACATTATTATTCACCGAATCGCGAAGTTTGCGCAGTTCATTTTTTTTTAAATTGATGTAAATGTGAAATATATAAAATTAGTATTAAAATGTAATTTCAAAAAAGCATAATTTCGGTTCGGTTATGTTTTGTAAAAGTCTCAACTCAGCTCTGGCTCGTTTGGCTAAAGTCTCGGTTCGGCTGGAGTTCGTTTTTTTCCGAAAATGAATGTCTCGGCTCGGCATCAATAACCAAAAGTCTCAGTCTCAGTAACCTAAAGTCACAACTCGGCTCAGGCTCATTTTGTTCATCTCCCCCCGCTATATCACCATATTTTTGGTCCTCTCCTTTTTATCATTTACCTCCTCCCCATGTTACAAATATTTACCGACTAACCAGACATTTCCTTTCATACCTACGCCGATGACCTTCAACTCTACCTCAACTGCACCGATTCCCACACTTATGCCCATAACCAACTCTCCTCTTGCATCAACTACATATACCAATGGCTTACTTCCAACTCCCTTAAACTTAACCCTACCAAAACCGAAGCTATCTTTCTCCACTTACCCCTACGTTCCCCCACCCTCCCTGAACCACCACCATACTAAACATGACTACCCTCCCATACTCTAAACATGTCCGTAACCTTGGCCTACACATCGACTCCACTCTTTCCCTTGATGCTCACGTTGCCCACATACACTATCACTTACATTGCTTCCGCCTAATTCGACGCTCCATACCCACTTTTTTACTTCCTGATTACAACCTGTCAACATTAATAAACTTATCTTACAATATTATCCCATCAATCGAATAATAAGATAAGTCATCATAATCCAACTATCACATATATTGTTTATGAACTTATACTCTTTGTTCTCTACTTATTATTTATAATTTTCATTCATAACATCTCCACTTATTTACATTTATATCATTTATATATAATACATTTACAAAATCACTGAACCGTTACACTTTTTCTATTATATTTTGTTTACATTTCTGTATTCATTACATTTAGCTATTTATAACTTTTTACTTTTAATTTCAATATATTTAATTAAATTAAACATCAATATGTCCAATACATGCAGTCAATGTAATTCCATAATTACATGTACAAACTTTGTCACCTGTTCATGTAAATTAGCTATACATTTTAAATGTCTCAATGCTCACAACAGCTTGCCTTATAATTGGATAACAAGTAGTGCGGTACTTAAGCATGTTGTGAGCGTATTGAAATCTCCTTCATTCATATTCTCATGTCATACTTGCCTCCAAAAACATTCCCTCATCCCATCACCTACAATCCCCCCACTATCTACTACAATGACTGACTTACTAAATACTATTCCCTTCCTTATTAAAGATATATCAACCCGTCTTGACCAACAGGACCTATCCCTACTCAATATATCATCACAATTAAAAAACAATAAACCAAACTACAAGTACTCACCCAACATTCTTGTCACTCACTCGATACCCCTTCTTCCCCCTTCCCCACCTCTCCCTCCTTCTTCAATCCCCCTTCCTCCCCCTCCCCCACCACCTACACATATCCCTAGCCTCTTAGAATTACCCATCAATATGCATTTTAGACCAGTCCCTAATCCATCTTCCACTACCAACCATTACTCACCTAACCACCCATCCCCCTTTTCTGTAGTTATTGAGCATATTAAACCATCTGAAAAATCTCGTGAATTTCTTCTAGAATTACTCACTTACATCAATATACCTACACATGCTCTAAAATCATATAATTTTTCTAATGCAACTGTTATTATTTTCTTTAATACACCAAGTCAGTGTGCCTACTTTTACTCAACAATTCCATTCATCCGCAGTAACTCAATATACAATCACCTATACATTCGTGCTTAACGATCTAACACTGAGCGAACACGTGGTAGAGTTCTTTTCCATGCAACAAAATCTAACCTAGCCCCATCTAATGTCAAATGTACCTTCAATAACTTTACTAACTCATTTGAACTTCGCTATTTTACCAACTCTAATATAGACTGGAATAATAACCCAGTTTATATATCAAATGATACATACAATACATGGTCTACATCCTACAATACATATAAATTACATATTAAATCACTGAATTCATCAATCAGTGATTCTCAATCATCACACCAATCTGCACAATGACCTTCAACTACTTGACCTAATTATCTCAGAACAATCTCAATTCGTAGCACCTCAATAGATACCGCACTATCAATTCCACCATTTATTCACAACACATCACAATCTCAGATTAATGCAGCCATCCTTAATGTTTCCTCCATACGCAATAAAGTTGATCACACACTTGACTTATTTAATGACCTTCACCTTGATCTTATTTGTCTAACAGAAACGTGGCTTAAGGATAATGATATTGCAATATCTGCATCCCTTAATATTAATAATCTAAGTTTTGCACAACTTAATATATTCGGCCCCCATCTTGGTGGTGGTGTTGGCATCCTATATAAGACAAATATTAATCTAATAAACAGTACTGATCTTGCACTAGAAAACTCAGAATCATTTTCTTGTACATTTCACCCGGCTAATTCACGTCAATTCACCATCATAGTTATCTATCGTCCACCTCATAAGTCAATTCCTAAGTTTCTCCTTGAATTAGAACACCTCCTGACTACATCCACTGACCATACTATCATTCTCGGAGACCTAAATATCCCAATTAATCTTGACACTAATTATACCAGGCAATTCAATATATTAATAGACTCATTTAACTTTGTCCAACATATAACATCCCCAACTCACATAGCAGGCAATACACTTGACCTTATAATTTCCCATGCACATTCTAACCTCACCAATTCCCATTCAATAAAGAATCTATTTTCTGATCATCATTTAGTATTCTTCCATATTAGCTCACCAAGACCAACTCGACCCATTATAAATATTAAATATAGAAAATATAACAATATTGACACCAATACTTTCATCACTGAATTCTCTAAAAAATTTAATAACACACAATTTTCAAACTCAGTATCCAAATTAGAAACATCTCTATCAAGAACCCTTGACGAACTTGCCCCCATCAAATATAAATATATAACGAAACGTCCAAATTAAAAATGGTTTAATTCTGAACTTTCATCATCAAAACGCAAATTACGACTATATGAAAATTATTGGAGAAAATCTAAATCTCTCAATAATTACAATATATTTATCAAACAACGTAGCCTATATAGAACCCTACTCAAGAAGTCTAAGAAATCATACTACAATAATCTATTAAAAGAAGCATCAACTAATTATAAGAAACTTTTCTCCATTTCTAACCAGCTACTTGGTAGAATATCACTACGTGTTCTACCAAATGAACCCATAACAACGCTAATAGATACATTTGACCAATATTTCAATACTAAAGTCATGAATATAATTAAATCACTCCCTACACCACTCAATGAACCATATAATCTACCTCTATATTTTCTTTCCTCCTTTACATTACCATCAACTACTACCATTGAAAAACTCCTCAGTGCAGTAAATACATCTTCCGAACTAGATCCAATTCCTCATTCTATATTAAATAAGTACCACATTTATCTAGCATCTTATTACCAAGAAATAATAGAAAACTCACTTACCTCAGGCATTTTTCCAATCTATATGAAAACAGCATATGTTACACCCATCATAAAAAAACCAAACCTTGACAAAGCAATCCTCTCCAACTACCGACCAATCTCCAACTTATCAACACTCTCCAAAACCCTAGAACGAGTTGTTGCTCGTCAATTAAATTCTTATCTCCATGAAAATCATATATTAAACCCATATCAGAGTGCCTATACCAAGCACAAAAGTACTGAAACTGCAATAATACATATCCTTAATCACATTCACTTATCTGCTGCATCACCACATGGTTCAGTGGTCATTCTCCTTGATTTATCAGCTGCCTTCGACACCCTTGACCATAATATCCTTATAAATCGACTAACTTCTATCGGAATCTCTGATACCGCACTCGATTGGTTCATCTCATACCTAACTGATCGTTTTTACCAAATTAGTATAAACTCTCTAATCTCTAAACCTCGTAAAGTTACTCATGGAGTACCTCAAGGATCTGTCCTTGGTCCACTCCTGTTCAATATCTACCTACTTCCCTTATTTAAAATTATTGACAAATACCCCACTATAGACTATCACTCGTATGCTGATGACATACAGTTACACTGTAGATTGACAGACCCTAACAATGACATAAATGTACTTAACAACTGCATTACTGATATACATAACTGGCTCACCAACAACTCATTATCACTAAACTGTCTTAAAACTGAATCAATGCATATTAAAACATCTACCACTATATTCATTCCACCACAAATTACCATTAACAATCTGAGTATTTCTTATGCTAATAAAATAAAAAATCTTGGTATATTAATCGACCCAACACTACAATTCAACATCCAGACTAAATCACTATCACAGTCAATTAAATACATACTACACAACTTACGAACAATAAGACCCTTCATTAATTGTAATACTGCAAAACTCCTCGCTACATCCCTCATTCTTCCCCGCCTTGATTACTGTAATTCCTGTCTCTATGCCTCCTCACAATCTATAATAAATAAACTCCAACGCCTTCAGAACTCAGCCATCAGATTTATATTCAACATAACTAAATATTCCAGACAACATATATCCCCTTTGAGAACCAAATTACATTGGCTGCCAATAAAATCCCGTATAATTTACAAAATTGCACTCACCATACATTTAGCTACACATCATAACACACCAGACTATCTTGCCAACTTACTAACTCCCAACACAACTATTTACGAACAAAGACACATAAACAAATTCAAATTAAAAACTCCAGTTCTATTACATTTAACATCTTCCCAACATAAATCTTTCTCCATCCATGCTCCAAAAATCTGGAATGATCTACCTCACCATATCCGATCAATTGACTCAACTGTAACATTCAAATCAAAGCTAAAAACATACCTTTTTGCCCAATAATATTGAAAGCACGTCCGAAAACTTCAATAAAGAAGTTGATGGAAGTGCCTAAACCAATTAGGTAACAGGTAACAGGTAACCCTTCCCCATTGATGTTACCATCGCCTCCTCCTATACTCCCTATTCGACTATTGCAACAACCTACTATTCAATCTCACCGCCTACAACATTATTAAACTGCAACGTCTTCAAAATGCTGTAGTACGTTGCGTCCATATACTTCCCCGTCGTTCTTCTGATTCCATTACACCTATCCTCAAACAACTAAACTGGCTCTTAGTATCCTACCATATTAAATACAAACTTTACCTGACAATCCACAAAGCCATACATCACAACTATACCGACTATCTTGCCTCCATTATCCATCTACACACACCCACTATAGTGGGAGTATACTCCAATCCACACCCGATCCTCTAACACCTTTCTCCTTACTACACCCCACCTACACAACCTCCACTCCTCCCTATCTGCCCATTATCATTGGAACTCCCTACCCTACCACTTTCGAACAATTACATCAACCTATTCCTTCAAACGTCACCTAAAGACATACTTTTTCTCCCATGCTTTCCCCCCAACATAATAATCTCTTCCACGGACAGCGTCCGTCAGACGCCGTCCGTTAAGAGTGATCATTGGATAACATTTTTTTTTGATCAGTGATTCTAAGGTAAAGGAAGATGTTTTAAGACATTTGCAAAAAAAATTATTCAATTTGAGCTCATATTTACGACACGATAATACGTTAACAATTAGTACAAAATGACATTGAAAAGTATTATAGAAAAATACATTATAACAAAAAATATACGAAAATACATGAAAATGGTTGATACAACTTGATTATTTTAAAAAAAATTATCACTAGCATTCTAGTATATATGATATCTGTTTTTTTTTAAATATCATAAAAAGTGTAAAAAAAATTTTGGTTTATTTTTTATACCTTTTTGAAAAATATTGATTTTTCTCAAAAAATATAGTAAAAGTGGTATATACATATTATATTTTTATTAATTAAATATTTTTTTTTAATTTTACCTTTTATATTATATAGACATATAAATAAATTGTAAAAAAAAAAAATCGTTAATATATTCGAGTTTTAAAAAAAATCCTAGAAATTTCGTTTATTTCATTTCATTATATAGGAAAAAAATAAAAAAATTATTTTTTTTGTATTTTCTATAAATATCTCATTTAGTCTATGTGCTATTAAAATTTCATAATACAAAACAAATTATTAGTAGGATAAAAGTCACTTTTTAGTAATTTTTAAAATTCCCCATGTTAAACTTCTAGGAATTATCGCGAGACCTAGGATGGTCAGAAATTAATAAAAATTGTTTTGACTTATTTTTATATATTATTTTATAAGTTCCGAGTTGACAAGTATTGTAGAACCCATATTCAACTGAATGATCACTCTTAGCGTCCGATTGCTCACGCACAGCGAAGTCTTAAAACCAAAAAAATAAAGGTAAGTAAGTATACTGATATATTTATATATTAATAGTCAATATTTATTTCTAAATTTCTAAATTAAGGTTATAGTGAATAATTAAATTAAATATAATTTTATAATTTTTAAATTAATAAAAATAAGAATTGGAATACAATATCATTAAATTTTATAGAACTAGAGAGAAATTTCTCTCTAGCTATATCATAGAGTCTATGGAAAATACATATATAAATGGATATAAATAAGTCACTTCGTTCTCTATGGGAAAATACTTCAGAAAATCTGAGAATATATATCCAATATAAATAAAGATCTTTGATTTAAAATAATAAAATACGGAATAAAATAAATTCTATTCAATAGGTTTATTTTTATTTATAAATATTTATGTGTCAACAATATTTCTATTTATAATATAAAACGAGTTTTGTATAATAATATCATATTACAAATCAAAGGTATTTTATATATTTATACTATCATATATTCAATATTATAGTTTTAAAATAATGACATATTATAATTTATAATATGTGTTAAAATCATCTTTATTTATGGATGACATTTAGTAAATGATTTATTAAAAATATAAATTTATATTTTTATAATTATAAATTTAACATAAAATTAATGTGAAGAATTAATTATAATTTATTATCATAATAGTATTATTAAAATAATAGTATTCATTAGTATTTTTAAATATTATATATAATAATTATTATATTAATTTAATAACTAAATATATTAAATATATAATTATTATAATAATATGTCGAATGCAAATTATTTGTTGTCAATATAATATTGAATATTATATTAAATATTATATTTTACTATAATCTTAATAATGAATATTTTCTTGAATAGTTTATAACCATAATACATTAGGTAAACACTCCTATATGGTATAGTACATGACATTATAATAATGGTTATTGCATAAGCAATTTTAAATTGAATTTATATTACAATCTCGAGTTTACGAAAGTTTATAGAAAATATAATTTTTGATATGTAATCTTAGATTAAATCTTGTAACAATCTTAATAATTAATTTTATAATTTCATTCGAGTTTTTGTTAATCTTATATAATAATTATATATAATATATGTAATATTATAAATTGTAAATATTTAATATTATTATAATAATTATTATAATTATATATGGTTTATATATTAATTTTCTAAATGTCATAAAAATACGTTTTTATTATTTAATATAAAATATATAAATATGTTTATTTTCAATATATTAAATTAGATGTAATTCTTTATATAATTTAAACATATATATATGAATAAATTAGTTTATTTAAAAAAAATATATATATACATATATATATTATATATATATATATAAAACATTCAGAATTAATTTAATAACTATTTTATTATGAAGAAGTAATAAAATCATACAATTTATATACAAATATTATATTATTACTATAATATAATTTTAATAGATACTTTTAAAATTAATAAATATATTGTTAGATGGCTGATTCTACAAATAGTACGACTAATACACCGACTCCAAATGATAACGCAAATGTTAATGATGATTCAATGACACCGATGCAAAGAGTAACTGTTAGTTCGCTTTAATGAATAAAGTTTAATATTATAGAATATATAAATATATATATTATACATTACAGATTAAATTAAATATTTTTATGGAAGCGATCTTATTTTTAACTATTTATAATAAAGTAATTTAATTTTTAATATTCAAATAATTGTTTATATAGTTGATTATATGGTACCTAGTCAACATTTATTTATTCGGATTATTGATTTTATAATCAAGTATCTATATATATAGTCTGCGTAACTATAAATGTATCCGCATAGATATCTTAATCACGATAATATGAGTAATAAATATTATTTATTATTTAAAATAATGTGATTTTAAATTTTAGTTTGGTATATAATATTAGTATATATATACAATTATTCATATAATATGTGATGACAATGTCATCATGACATGTATACTATATATGTATACTATCACTAATTCGAATAAAGAATGTTGCAGGCATTTAGTGCATAGCTTATTTTTAAAATCGCGAAGCCTTTGACCATAATCTGATTATATCACTGATATAATAATTAAATATTTGCTTCTATCTTGATAATAACTACTTATATTTACTGTTTTTAAACCATTAATTACATAGTTTTAGTTTAATTTATATGTAGGATGAATTCATATTAAAAAATATACTTATATATAATTCGTTAAGTTTTAAGATAATTAATTATTAAATATATACAGTATATATAAGCATTATTTGTTATTGTTCTAATTAAACTTTATATATAAATGATAGAATTATAATTTTAAATACTTATTTAAAATATAAGATATAATTAAATATTTTAACATGCATGTATTTAATTTATTATCTACACAAAATTTATGTTTTCAAATATATAATATATATATTTATTTTTAAAATAATATTCATTTGATCTTTTAATAATTTTAATATAATATTTTATCAGGGGGATATGCACTATAGCCGGCGATTTCAAAAGGGGTGAGAGTATGGTATATTTGTTTTGTAGAATTATTTTATTTTATTTGTACTCACTAATTCGAATACATAATAGTTCAAATTATAGTTATTTTATTTTCATGCGCTACCGTGTTCTATTTATAAACATGTAAATGGATAGGTGAAAATTGGTGGTTTTGTAAAAAAAAGTTACTAATCATTCAATATTTAATATTTTTAATTATATTTTTATATAATATATTCAAAATATATAGCATCTAAAATTAACCTAATATATATTAAAAACCAGATATAGTAAGTCGTAGTAATAATATATTTAATTTATGACAATTTTACTAATAGTTTTATGTTGAGTATCTACATTATTTAAATAAATTAGATAAAGTATACTAATATATAATGTTTAATAAAAGAATAATATGATTTCACATGGAATTTTCACTGGTTTGGTAGTGTTTAGTTTTGCTTTTTCAAGGTTTTTTTTAGCTGCATTACATTTTTAGTGAGCCTATAAAAGCATATATATATAGTAATTATATGTATGTACACTCTATATAACATTTAAATATATATATTATAAAGCTTGATATACAAAGTAAACATTACTAGTAAAATGTTCATTTCATATACTATGTATTATAATAAAGTAAATATAATATTGTACATATTAATTAAGAGTAGTACTATGACTTACTTTAGCTAATTTGTATTATATTGTAGGTTATTTATATATTTTGTAATATAAATAATATATTATGGCTATATATTGTGAATATATATATATAAATATATATAATAAATAAAAATATGAAATATTCAGTGACCAGTAATTTTTTAAAAGGACACCTATTTTCAACTATATATTAACGTTTAAATGTCTATACATAGAACATGAGCCATGCATGCAAATTCAATAACTATAATATTTTTAACTATTATGTAATTGAATTATCGTTTACAGTATTTTGGCTATAGTCATTTCCATAGTCCCACCCCTTTTTAATCGCGGGCCATAGTGTCTGGTAATAATTGTATCATTAGAGTATTGTATGTTAATAGTGAACATAACCCGATATATTATTAATTTTACATAATATTATATGAAAAATTGTTAATTAACTGAATATAAATTGTAGTATATGATTCTTTATACAGAGTGTCAGTACTTATCATGAGTTATCTAACATATACTTCAATCACAAAACAGTCACACATGAAAGGCAACAAAATAGAAGCCTCGTTATGGGTTACCAGAATGTGCACAATCTTCTTCTCGCTGATGTACATCTTACCGATGTTAGTAGTAAGTTACTACTAGTAACCGATTCACAATTATTGATTACCAGATAGAATACATTAGCTATTAAACTAACTTATTAACATTCCTATTTTAATAATATATTATTATAACACTATCTATTGGTTATTGGTGTCGTATGAAGTATTAGTATATATTATAGAAGAACACAGCGTTGACCTTGACATTAATCATATTCTATAGCGGAGGAGGACTCGAGAACTACAAAAGAGCTTTAATGGCAAACGCTGCCACCTGTGCTCTACGCTTACATCAACGACTGCCACCGTTTCAACTTAACCTAGCCTACGGAAGTAGGTTTATCATCATCTTATCTACCACTATCATCATCATCTTCTCTATCACTACAATATCATCACCTTCATCTTATCTATCACTATCATCTTCTCCATCACTAACATCATCCTTACCACCGACACAGTATATTGCTAGAAGACTCCGCCCATTATCTGTTTTACTCGTTGATATTCCTGTACAACATACCCGTAACAAGTTAGTAACTAAGCCTGCACCTTAACATCAGCCTACCTTATACGCATACCCTACTCCTACAGTCGTAATGATTCCGATATTCCTCTTTTCTCTATTGCATGCCTCCAGCTATAGTAAACAACTTCTGAATGTTAGTTACTTCTGTAGTATATCATTATTCATTATACTATCTCTCGTTTAATGTACATAATTAAACTATTTAATATAAAATACTAATACTTTGTAAATATTAATTTAACAATAGCCACATATTTTAATTTATAATTTTGAATATTATATGTAAAAATAGTTTAATATGGTAATTATTTAATAACTAGAAAATAACTATTTACATGACAATTCAAATAGAAAATCGGACCAAACTCAGCGACCATGTTACGTGGCTTACTGACAAAACTTGACGCCACAAGTACGACTGTACTTAGACTGGTTGCCGTCAGTGAGATATTCATGATGCCCTCTGTCATCGCTTCCATATTCACGTTAGCTATTAGCGTGTGACTGTGAGTCAGTGTGTCCTATATCTAGTGCAACCCTCAATCCTTTGTTATGTATCAACCTTGAATCAGGTAATTCACCATTTAAAATTGATGACTCCTCATTTATTACTCAATCAAACCGTATGTTAATATCAATGAGCAAACAGGCATATATTTATATATTATGTATTTTTCAAGTGTTTTAAATAGATGAATATTTAATCAAATTAATACATTGTATGTAGTTGTATATTTTATATAGAATATATATTAGTAATAAATAGTTGAAAGTTTATTGTAACTTAACTAATATCACAGGGGTAAAGGAAGTATCGTTCTCGTCATATTCTACTATAGATTCTTGTGTCTACGATATAATTCTAGACGTAACCCATATTGCAGGTTTGTATCTTAATATGGTAATAAGAAAGTTATGATTTAATATATATTATATATCAGTTATATATTTATATTTATGTAAATTATATTGTATCACTAATATTAAGATATTGAAATTATTATAAGTTAACATTTTGTATTCAATTTGACTACAATATATATTTACATAATAGTATAACTATCTATTAATACCGATCTATCATTAATGTAGACAAATATTCTTTGAGATCCGAGTCACAACCGAACAACTTATATCTAAACCCATGGTTCCCCAAGTCGTTAGGAACATAGTGTTTAAAGTCATAGCACTGATTCAAAGATTAGCTCCCATCGCCGTTTAAATGTCGTATTTATTTATTTATTCAATTCACACTTCTTAATAGGTATCAAATTTTCATTATGTAATCAATTATAACAATTCAGTAATACCTTATTTGTATTAACAGTAGTAGTTTATCTTTGCTATTTATTTTATTGTTTTTAATATGTATGCACATTTACTGCAATTTACTTTAATAAATAATATCAAATTATTTAATTAATATATGATTTAATTAATAAAAAATATATATTTATAATATATACAGAAACGAAGTAATAATTTACTTCAGTAAAACTAAGAGAGAATTTTATTGTTTTTAATATGTATGCACATTTACTGCAATTTACATAAATTATCAATCAATCAATCAATAAATAATATCAAATTATTTAATTAATATATGATTTAATTAATAAAAAATATATATTTATAATATATACAGAAACGAAGTAATAATTTACTTCAGTAAAACTAAGAGAGAGTTTAGCGCATTCGTTGATCGCATTGTATTCAATTTATTGTGGTCCTTTGATCTGTAGATTAGAATGGAAAACAATTAAATCAGATAATTATATATATACATATAATTATATTAATATATTTGCAAATAGAAACCACTACACTAGTGAAATAAACGGAAACACACATGGAAACCTCTTCAGATAGTTGTAGATTATCTCTGCTGCAGATTCGTCGAAGTAGTGCTTTTTCACGGTATTGCATAACAGATAGAGAGACGTAGTGATGTCCTTTACGGGTATCAAGGACTTATCCTCGCTCTGTGAATCATCACGTCACATGACACATTACTGTGAATATTGGGGGGGTGTGTCTCACACGTACCTTTATTATTCCGATACGACATAGGATGTTGTTTGCTAGTATTCCTGAAGCTTGGTCTTTGTTTTGACTGAATAAAGTCTCGAATAAAGCATCTGGTGAATATACACGGATTAAATGTATCTGCTAATGTAACATTGTAATTTTTAATATATCTATGTAAAGTTAATCGCACTCCGTATTAATCACGTACTGCCTACGTTAGTTGTGATACAAGTGGGTGATGGCTATAGTTAACACTAGTAGTAGTTACCTAGACAACAGCTTACGTCACTTGAGATCTCCTTGGTATCGTTCAGCGTCAGTGTGTCAGATATCTATGATCGTTGTAAATGTGTTAGTAGGAGGCATAGGGTATATCTTATATCGATGTAAGTATATTACAACCGATGCTGTATAAGACACGCAATTTATTGGCTAGAAGATATATTCTGTGTATACAAATATATTTTAATTACATATAAAATCGATAATAATATCCAAAGTAATTTTGTAGAGTATCTCAATATTAGAAACTATATCAACATTTATTAGTAATGATATGATTTAGTAGACTTGCTTATCTTCTATAACTAGTGAAGTGAATAGAGAGTTGATAAGGAATAAAGTAGCCTCCTATGTATACTATAAATCAATGTGGTAAAGATTAAATATACTATAGTTTTACATTGGGTTCAATCCTGGGAAAATGTAGCTCTTATTTTGATGAGGATTATTATGTCATTATACTATTTTACGTAAACAATATAAACTTTGATTGCTGCTTACCTTAATCCTTGATAATAACCCTCTCAATACATTTACTAATACAGCCATTGTTTATAGAACCTATAGTTTTACATGTTCATAATAATACTTATATTCATTATAAACAGGTTAACATAAATAAATGTGAATTGATAATCAAAACTTTAAAATATTTCACCTTATGATGTTGTATATATCATATATAATATATGCTTATAATATTATTTGTTAATTACATAAACAAACTATAAAGAATTATTAGTTATTACATATAGATTATAAATAGGATATAGATGTTTAGCTATATATATAATGTATACACAAATGAATTAAACTCAAAATACAAATTAATTTAATCCATATTAAATAATAATAATTCCATATAATAAATTATTACAATTAATATATTATAAAATTGGTAACAATAGTTTTTTATATATCTTGTTAATACATTGGAATGATGTGACTTATAATATGATTATAGAATAGTATTTTAATTTAGTATATTATGCTACTATTTGTTATATACAGTCAGATTAAATAATGTTTTTTTTGGATGAGACAGTTATTGTGTAAACAGATGTTTATTTACATCAAATAGACTAAATATACTATCATTATATTATATATTATAGTATAGCATTCAATATATACATTCTTGATATATTGCCTATGAAATTCACACAAGTGTACAACTGTAGTTGAATACGATGGTAATATTATTAGAAAGATAGTGACTGTATACCTATCACAATGTTATATTGTATACACACAATATATTAGTTAGTATATCTAATTAAGAAACTTTAACTGTATGGATTATTTATAATCGTATATAGTGGAATGGGTATATGTTATTCTTCTATATAAAATTCTATGGATTAAGGAACAAATTTAAGATTTATATTTCATATAGTAAGTTATTGACAAAATAATCTCAATTAAAGTGCTTGTGATTTACTTGCATGTTACAGTAATATCTCTGGTGGATTGTAAACATAGAATTCTCTCCAGGTCTAATTTTATTTTTATCATAAATACATTATGCTGTAATAATTCACACATTTTTAATATGTGACGCATATATGATGATACTTTTATGTTCTGCTTGAGTGACTATAACGTATTGCATCATGGTCCAAAGTACAATTTTGAATTTTATACAAAAAATATTGTAAAAACTAGTTTTTAAATCGATGATTTCAATATGATTATATTTAATTCATAATATAATTTAATACGTGTTATATTTTTGGAATATCAACACAAATATTATAAAAAAAACTTCGTTCAATTTATACCTAATTTATAAATAATTTGTTTTAATAAAATATTTATATAGAAATACATAATTAAAAATATTAATACATTTTATTTCAAAAATATATCAATCAATCAATTAACCAATCTCTGCTAGCTTTGATTCAAAGATTAAAACCATTGAAATATAATTAAATATACCACTGAAAAGTATTTAGAGTAAAAAGAACAATAGCAGAGATAGTGAACAGACGTTCAGCCCTTGGTGAAAATGTATACTATTTAACAAATATTATTTTGATGTTAATTTTTATATATTTTAATTTTGAATTATTAAAAATAAATACATCTAATATGATGATATTATTTGAAATAATAATTATTAATATATATATGTAAATATTATAATAAAATGTACATATATAGAAATTGTTTTTAATAAAACATAATTCAATTTCTAACACATATAGTGGAACTACTAGAATTATAATAATTATGTAAGAGAAAGTAATAACTTATATAAACTAATATAAACATTAAATAAGTTGCTCATTTATATAAAATTACACATAATTTCATATATATATATTTGCTACTTAATATTTCTATAAATAGAATGCAGATATAGATAAGAGATACACATGTGATAACAAATTGTAAATAAAGTAGTATATTCATTATAGGAAATATCATATTACTAAATACTATAAGAACTTATCTCATCGCATCACAGTATTTCTATAAATAGAATAAAGAAACGTATATATGATAGGATATAATTTATAAATAGGAAATAAAATACAATTACATTTTTTTAAACATGAATGTTTCTTAGTTACTTTCTATCATCTTATACATTAATATAAAATACTAATATCTTCTACGCTAATAAAGTTTAAAATAAGTAAACAAATATAATGCTATGTAAATGTAATCATATTTAAAAACAAGCAAGTGTCATATTTTCCCATTATTGTAGAACAAACTACATATAGGTTGGGTTATTAAACTCTTAATAACAAGGATAGGACATGTGCTAACGTATATTTTGTGAAATTGTTATTTACGCTTTTATCGAATTACATCATGAATCATGAGTTAAAATTTGAATTTGATAAAAATTTCTATACAAAAACTCATTTTCAAATAAATGATTTCAATATGATTATTTTAAATGTATAATATTATTGAATACGCATTATAATATTGGGATTTCGGCATAAATAATATAAAAAAACATCGTTGAATTCATATCTAAATTATAAATAATAAAATATTTAAATAATAAAATGTTTTAATAAAATATCTATAGAAAAATGCAAAATTAAAAATGCATTTTATTTTATAAATAAATCAATATATCTGATATTTTTGATTCAAAGATTGAAATATAATTAAATATACCACTGAAAAATATCTAGATGTGAGTACAAAAAAGTTATTATTGCAGAGATAGTGAGTGGACTTGCTAAAAGGTATTCTATATTTTATTTGAATTTATTAAATTTAAACTTATAATCAGAATTTATAGTACTACATTTATTATCATAGAATCTATAGTTTTAAATATCTATTATTTAATATTTACATTCTAGCCCTACTCAATCAATAAATTAACATAGCTTACTAAAAATTAAGTGCTATCTTATTAATAGATAAATGTAGAAGCAGAGAAAGTATTACTATAATAGTTACTTTACGATATAGGTTACCATGACGATATTACTACGCTAGTTACCTTTACGAAGAGATTCATCGTGACGTCGACGTTTTCCTTCTGTATTCGGAAGAGGGCGAGTTAGAGAGTCGAGGGAGCTACCGTTAACAGGCAACAAACACTATTATATAATGAGGAAAACCTCGACGAAAGCGACGATGCCAGCTCCGCGATTCTTACTGAGGCGGGAGAATTGACTGGGGTCCGAGTCGCTTAGGAAATCATCCACGGCTCGGCATTCGGAGTTTGAGCTTTCTTCGTCGGATATTTCACCCTAGATCAAAAAGAGAGAGAGAGATACAATAGTAAACAACATATCGTACATGTAATATCATATATATAATATTATACATATAATATCATATATATATAATATCATATATATAATATCATACATATAATATCATATATATATAATATCATATATATAATATCATATATATAATATCATATATATAATATCATATATATAATATCATATATATATAATATCATATATATATAATTGAGGCCGCAGTGCTAATATGGACAGACACACGAGGGAATGTGAGACGTTAATCACCGAAGCGTTTCTATTCAATCTCGTTGTTATATTGTCATCATTATTATTAATAATAATCACTAGAGGCTAATAATTCTCTGTCGAGACATAATTCTATATAGACTATAAGTTATAGTTATTAACAATTTTCAGTATATATAGTTATTAAATATTTAACAAACATTATTTATATAATAATAAATTAGTTATTAATTCTTATTGAATATATTTTGTAATTAATTAACCTTAAAAATATGAATTTAATTTAATTATATAGTAGACTAATTTAATATATGATTAAAATTTATATAAAATATTTCACGTAATCGAATTTGATATTTAGTATATTTATAAATCTCAATATGTTATCGTTCAGGTCATATTTATTTAGTATAATAATAACGGATACCTTAAAATTATACAATATATACATCAACAATATATTATTGATTTATCTTGTGTATTTTTAGAGTGATACATACCAAAACCGCAACCACAAACTACAACATTTATTGTTTACTACCTGCCTATTTCCCAAAATGATGTTGGTGTTATGTTTAGATTATATATATATTTATAAACCTATCCATCTCAATAAATATAAATATAATTTATATCCTTAATAGTATGTTGAACAAATTTATGTAATCATAATTTAACAAAAACTATAAAGCAGAATATTCCTATTAGGATAATAACTATTTATTAATATATATATATATATATATATATATATATATATATATATATAGTTATATATATTATCTTTATATAATAACAAAGTTAGAATAAAATATACACTATTAGAAACTAAAATTTGTAAAGTAGTGAAAATAATTGTGAAAAATAAATTTAAAAATTACATATTAGGTTTATTACTATTACCTTATCATGATTATATGATTATAAGTTACTGCAAAACTATATGATATATATAGAATCCTAATATTAATACACCTAATATGTAATTTTAAATTAAATGCATTTCATAATTACAGAAGTTATAGATACTATATATCTGAATGATAGTTAATATTATGTATACAATGTATATCATAATTGTGATCATAATTTGTAGTGGTAAAGATGCACTTATTAAAAGTTGATCATTTATATACTTATATGGATGTTTCCTAATCTACTATCTAGATACAATATAATTATAATTAATCATTGCATTGTTTGAGTTCAATATTACTTTACAAATAGATTAGATAATGATATATTGTTAATTTGGTTAATTTATCATATCAAATCAAATCAATTTATTATCAGTATATATGTAATAATTTGTATTTAATATAATTCCTTATATTAATAAGTTTTTATATTAATATATAAATAATACATATATATATATATTATATATATAATATATATAATATTATTATATAATTTTAATTTATTAAATATTATAATTATATACTATTATTTAAATACATATCATTATAAAATTGTCTAATTAATGTAAATACAAATTTAGTATTCTATAAAATATGGAGGCATATTGATATATTATATAGTATATATTTGTATCACATTTACTATATTTGACTAAGTTTTCTAACATCAATTGATCAGATACAAATAAACAAAAGAAGAAGTGTTACAAACATAATATTAATAATTATTATAATAATATAATACAATTTAATTATTTATAGGAATTATATTACATTTGAAAATAAAATATGCATGTATGATATACAATTATTGTTCTATCAAAATAAAATATAATAATTAAAATAAAATTCCATAATTCAATATAAATATATTTCATACCCAAATTGAAATAATAAGCGAGAAGTAATACTAATTTGGTTGTGTTACATATAGTAACCAAACTGTAAATAAACAATATAAGTAAATTAAATAATAATTATTATAAAAGAGAAATTTATTTAAGTATAATTTTAAGTTTTTATGTAGCATAATATTAGTTAATTATCATAAAATTACACATTAGTAAATAAATATGTTAAACATTACAAAATATATGTAACATATGTAATTAAACATAAAATATATATTTATTAAATGACACCCAAACCCACCCCACAATATATTAATCAAGACTTCAGTATTCATGTGATTAATGACCTAATTATTAAAATTTAATAATTGTATAGGTGCAAGAAAAATATGCTAACATTATATATATATATATATATATATATATGAGTTATTTAAAAAAATTGAAATATGGATAAACTTTATAATTATAATATTTAATTTTTTTATAACAAAAGTTACATATTTATATGATAATATAATACAAATTTAAGAATTAATATTTTAAAAGTTGATAGGTTTAACTAATTTGATAACAAAAAGAAAACATGAAGTTATAAAATTTAATTTCTGTTTATATCTATATATATATATATATCTATATATATATATATATCTATATATCTATATAGATATTATATATTATATTTATATGATAATATAATACAAATTTAAGAATTAATATTTTAAAAGTTGATAGGTTTAACTAATTTGATAACAAATAGAAAACATGAAGTTATAAAATTTAATTTCTGTTTATATCTATATATATATATATCTATATATCTATATAGATATTATATATTATAATAATTATTCTAAATATTTATAATAAAAATCTTATATGATTATTATGTCTATGTTACTATTATAGACATAAACAATAATAATTACAATATACAATACAAATTAGTTTTTTTTTAAATAGTATATTTATATATATAAATATAATATATGTAATTTGATAAAATCATGTATATTCAAAACAAAAATATTAATATAAAATATTTAAATTGTACATAATTAATTTAATTTGTTTTAATCGTTGAAAGACATAGTTTTAGTCTATAAATGATATTAATTACACATGTTTCATAATTAAGGGCATGGTTGATGATCGCACTAGAATATGACTATAAACTTTATTAACGGTAGTTTATATGTATAATTATTCTGTGAAATTACTATGGATAAATTATATACATTATTTATATTGATGACAAATTATATGAAATCTAATTTCGTAAGCATAATTTTCAGCTAATTATATTTTATTATTTCAAAGTAGTGTTAATAGTAAATCTATT
Source organism: Osedax fenrisi (assembly GCA_964019155.1). Taxonomy (NCBI): domain Eukaryota; kingdom Metazoa; phylum Annelida; class Polychaeta; order Sabellida; family Siboglinidae; genus Osedax; species Osedax fenrisi. The sequence goes on from OZ025243.1 coordinate 10,370,846, forward strand.
AATACATGTTAACATGAACAATTAATATATAAAGATAATTAGAAGAATGAATTATTTTACTTTTATTATGTTAAAATAACTAGAGAATTTAAAAGTGAATTAGAAATATTGAATATTTTATTATTATTATTATCTAAACTGATTATATTTATCTTTTGAAGAGTTTAGCGTTATACATTGATTAATAAATCGATGATATGTCATACTGCTATCCGAGTGTGTGCATGTTAAGATTGTATACATAAGTTTACTTGATTGTATACATAAGTTTACTTGATTGTATACATAAGTCTACATGATTGTATACATGAATCGAAATATCGCGCCATTGATTAATTATTTTATATGATAATGTTAATAATTTAACAATTAAATTACGTAAATCTTATAATTCACTTTATCAACGGATATGAAATTCTCGTAATTGTTCAACTGTAATATTATTATGTCTTGTGCCCTTCTCAACTATTTACCTTATGTTATAAATCTGTATTTAGATAATACTTTAGATTTCGTTTTCGTTTAATTGTTGTTCGTCTTAATTATTGTATACTCTATGGACCTCTATTATGCATGTCAATTCAAATAAAATAATTCTACATGATTGTATATGTTAATGTGCTAATAACATGTAATAACATTGCACATGTGAAAAGTACTCTATAAATATATATTTCCACATATCTGAACATCTTTTAATGTACAAAAATATAATTTAATTAAATTAAAATTAAATTAAATAAAAATTAAGAAATATTATTTCTGTGATAAATGCATCAAATGGAGGAATCGGAATTCTAGTTAATCTACAGACATATAACACAATATCTAATGTCGAAATGATAACTCCACGTATCATGATAGCAAATTTTCATGGAAACCCTGAAACCACAGTAATATCGTGCTACAGCCCATCAAATGTAAGTGATGAAATCGATACCGAAATATTCTACTCAGACCTATCCTCTTTGATTAGACAAGTCCCAAAACACAACGTACTCTTAATTGGAGGCGATTTTAACGCTCAACTAGGTCAAAACAATTTTAAACAAGCATATCATATAAACAGCAATAGGAACGGATAAATGCTTAAAAATCTTCTTCTCGAGAATAAACTAGTTTGTTTAAACACACTCTTCCAAAAAAGACAAGGTCAGAAATGGACACATACAGCTCCAAACACCTACACTTCACAAATAGACTACGTTATCATTAACAAAAAATGGAAGAACAGTGCAAAAAATTGTAGAGCATACAACTCCTTCGCTAGTATCGCCTCTGACCATCGAATCGTCTCAGCTCAAATAAAATGAAGCCTTAGAGCAAATAAGAAAAAAACGAGTAAGAACAAGCCATATGAATGGAGCTGTCTGAAAAAGAATACTGAAATGAGAAAATCATTCATCACAAAGGTCAAAAACAGGTTTGAAATTCTTCTGAATACTTCATCCACAAAAACTGCTGACTCGACTTTTGCACATTTTGAAACATCATGCAAGGAAATAGCTAAAGAAATAATACCACTGAAACCAAAGTTAAAGAAAAGACTACCAATGGAAACATTAGAGATATCTAACAAATGAACTATTCTACAAGAAACCGCAGAAAAACGAAAATCCCATCCAACAATGGAAAATATAAGAAAATTTAAAAAAGCACAAACAAATCTTGTACTTTCTTATGATAAAGAACAATCTGAATACATCCAGAGTAAGATTGATGAAATAAAAAATGCTGTAAGAAATCAAAAATCAGCAAAAGCCTGGAAAATAGTAAACGAAGTAATCGGAAGGAAAAACTCATGCAGATCAAAAATAAAGGCAAAAAATAACGAGGAACGTGTTCAACTTTGGCAAAAACATTTCCAAGATCTACTTGGTAATCATACCTGACAAAATCATTATAGCTGTAAGAAGTATACAACATGGCAAAGCAGTAGGACTTGATGAAATCCCAGCAGAAGTCTGGAAATTAGGAGAATTCCAAGAAATTCTATTACACTTCTGCAATAGTGTATACAATCAAGATCCAATAAAAAAATGGAACGAAGGTTGTTTATTACCATTTCCAAAAAAAGGAAATCTAGCTTTGACAAAGAATTATAGAGGTATTACTCTTACATCAATAGCTTCGAAAATATACAATCTGATGTTATTAAATAGAATAAGACCCAAGATAGAAGATATCCTTAGAAAAAACCAAAACGGATTTAGAACAAATCGATCAACAACTGGTCAAATATTAACCATTCGTCGTTTAATTGAAGGAGTAAAATCGAAAAATGTACCTGCTATACTTCTATTTATTGATTTTTCGAAAGCGTTTGATTTAATCGACAGATTAAAATTAAAATATATTCTATCAGCATATGGGATACCAAAAGAAACGATCAACGCAATAATGATACTATATACAAACACTCGCGCAATGGTCAGATCACCAGATGGAGATACCCCTTTCTTCGATATTACCACAGGAGTTCTGCAAAGAGATACCTTAGCACCATATCTATTTATTATCTGTTTAGACTACATAATGAGAACATCGATTGATAATAACTCACAATATGGATTAACTCTCACAGAAAGAAAGAGCTCAAGATACCCCGCATTTACTATAACAGATGTAGACTATGCAGATGATGTTGCAATCACCACCAATAAAGTAAAAGAAGCCAATATCTTACTAAATAGTCTAGAAAAAACTGCAAAAGAAATCGGACTTCACATTAATGTCGCTAAAACAGAATACATGGCATACAATCAGAATTCAACAGATATGATTAAAACCCAGAATGTAGAAAATATCAAGAAAACCCAAGACTTTAAATACCTTGGTAGTTTTATAGCATCCACAGAGCATGATATAAATGTCAGAATAGGAAAAGCCTGGTCCGCACTAAACCAAATGAACAACATATGGAATTCAAAGTTATCTAAAAATCTGAAAAGAAACTTCTTCAGAGCAACGGTAGAATCTGTTTTTGTATATGGAGCAATTACATGGACTTTAACAACAAAATTGGAAACAAAAATCGGCGGAGTCTACACTCGCATGCTACGGGCCGCTCTGAACGTATCATGGAAAGACCATCTTACCAATAAAGAACTCTATGGCAAAACTCCAAAAGTAACTTCTTCGATCCGTGAACAAAGACTTAGATTCACAGGACATTGTTGGAGGAGCAAAAAAGAGCTGATTTGTGACATTCTTCTCTGGTTACCTAAACATGGTAAACGCTCCCGTGGACGTCCAGCAAAAACTTTTGTAGATCAACTCGTCGACGATACCGAATGTAATGTAGACGAACTGATGAATGCGATGAATGGAAGTTACGTGTTAATGAATGCCGAGCAAGCTCGACCTGGAAAGGTAAGGTAATTCTGTGATAAAAATATAATAATATTAGAATATTTTTTCAAATTTGTTAAGTTTTTTTTACAAAAATAACAATAAAAAATATATATGAACAACTATGAATATTTAATGAAATATAAAATTTTCAAAAATTCCCAATTATTTAATTAAAAAAAGTAGAGTATTTTAAAATAATAATAATAATAAATGAATTGAGTTTTAATGTATCAATCAATTGAAATCAATAAATAATATTTGGTTTTGACAATATCTTTTAACGTAAATGAACAGGACATATATATATGTCCTGTTCATTAATTTCAGTTCAGTTCAGTTCATAAGTATACTTATATACAATTAAATTGAATTGTTTAAATTCTATAAATAAACGGAAATTCTAAATAATATATATAAACAGTACCATCATCTCGAATCATACAATAACGACGGTATACTATGTATACCATCTATACATAATACTATACATATTTCTAATTATATTCCAAATACTTAATTATTTTTTTGTATAAGTTTAAATTTATTTATTTTTACATTTAGATGATATAAATTATATTTAATTACGAGCGAACCTACATCTAAATCAACATCCCATACCAACACCTACATCAACATCCCACACCTCACCAATATCCCACCCCTACACCTACATCAACACCATACACCTACACATAGACCTACACTTACACCCCCTAGCTACACTTACTTCTGTGAGATTGTATTCAGTATCGGTGAGTTCACCATCCTCATCACTGTCGATGCCTTCATCGTCCCCAAACTCGCCGAGCAGAGAAGTCTTACCAGCAGCCTCCGCAACCTCCTGTAGTATCTCTATACCCTCCTCTCCTAACATGTTGCCTGTGAAATGGGTGGGTTGGTTAGTAGTAAAGGGTAGTGCATGTAGTGTTAGATGTTACATGTGCAAGGGAGGGGGGTTGGGTGGGGGTTGGCAGTAGTAAAGGGTAGTGCATGTTGTGTTAGATGTTACCTGTGCAAGGGAGGGGGGTGGGGGGGTTGACTAGTAGTAAAGGGTAGTGCATGTAGTGTTACCTATATGTTACCTGTGATGAGAGGTTAGATGTTAGAGGTTAAGGGGATACCGCAGTTCTGAAATTATATTTTTTTATTTTGTTACTGTTTTTTCAAAAATCATATAATTAAACTTATATATATCATTAATGTTGTGTTGAAATTTCGAAAAGAAATATGCATTACAAATAATTACATAAATGCATGTTTTCTGAAGGAAGTATAAATAATAAAATAATATTTGATATACATTTATAACATAATAATAATCACATTATTTAAAGTTAAATTTAAAATATATGTATGTATAATATACATTATATATATAATTAGTATATATATATACAATATATAATGTAATAAAAACTGTAAATAAACCTATAATATAATTTTACTAAACAAAAACTTTAGACAGCATTTACTCAGAATAATTATTTCTAACACACAAGTCTTTATAATTGAAGTAAAACTTAAATTGTTAATTAATAAAAAAAATAATTGCTCAATTTATTTTGTTTTATCACTAGTATATATATATCTATACTCATATGTTTAGATATTTGTAATTATCAACTTTCTTTCCTAATAACTATCCTAATATATGCATTAAATATAATTTTTAATTTATGATCATATTCAAGTAAAAATTGTATAATGTATAATGTATAAGGTATAATTTTAAAATATCTCAACATACAGTTCTAGATATGTATACACTCTTAATATAGATAAACAAGTTTTGTAATTATTCCAAAAATTCAGCCAGATACTTCATTTGAATAAATATATTAAATCTGTATCTCCATATGTTAAATTTGAGAACTTTGGTATCACCTTAAGGGCAGGCGTAACATGCAACATGTAACCTTCGTTTTTATTTTTTAGGGACATTTTTTTTATATTGAAATATTAAAATGTAATTCATTATCTTTAATATGATATATATCACATACAATTAAACATAAGTACCTCAAATACGAAGTTTAATCATACACCTATTCAAAATGGTGGGATTTAATAATTAGAAAACATGCAATTAAAACTTTAGATGCCAATATCTCTGTTGTTTTTTTTATTGATTTTATTTTTGTTAAATGTCTCTATCTTTTGAACTCTTATATGAATCTTTATACAATTTTCTGAGTATATACCTAATATATGGTTATTATTATATAGGTATGTAAGCTAATGTAAATATAATAAATTAATATAAATAATTGAAAAATAATAAAAAAAAATCGGTAATAAATTTATTATTTTATGATGTAATGTTATCTCGATAATTAAAAAAAAATTAGATAAAAATACTAATAAATAGAAAAGATATAGCCTGTTAAAAAATAGATATTTTTCCCTATCTTTTACATGTAAACGCCGGCAAGGTTACGCCGGCCCTTAAGATAATAGTGGGTATTGTATATAGCCTCAAATGTTACCTGTGCAAGGGAGGTGTGGGACGGAGAGTTTGGGGTCATAGGTTAAGTGGTTCAACGTGCCAGGCAGTAGGAAGGGGTATTATGTTTGCATGTTACCAGAGAGAGAGGGGGGTTAGGGGATTATATGTGACGATAGCGTATTAGCAGTACAATAATGCGTAACTATAATATACTATATATATATATATTTATTATGTGTAGGGTATAGGTATATGTGCATGATGATTAATAATTGTACATTTGATGACGTAAAAATTATATTAATATAACTTTGTGATATTGATTTATAATTTAAATATATAAATATATTTTAGATAAATATATGTTAGTTGAGTTCAAGCTTTGCATACTTTTTGGCAAAAACTGTTTTCACGGGTAAAAATGTACACCTATCTCCTTTATGGTAAAAACTGTCAAAAGTTAATTATCTCTAAATCGTGTAATTTTTATAATTTGTTAGGGTAGCTCTTTACAACCCCATTATGATACGTCTGATTGGCTGTAACCATCATTATATCTCTACAGGTATCGCTAATGGATGGGTTTAGGCAAGAGCACGTTATCATAGTTCAGATTAGTAAACTTACGATGTGCAAGTGCATACATTTATATCGTTAGTATTAGGAACTGTATCTAAATATAGATATTGTTGAAAGTAATTGTCTCGATTTGCATTAAGGCTTATACAATTACCATATATATATATATCTATCTACTTAGTTTAAGTAGTTTAAGTAATTAAACAATTGGTTTATAGGTTTGATATAGCAATGACTAAATCTGATAATAAGAATGATATTATATGTTAGAATCTATTACGCGCTGGAAACCATCGAGGTGGATAGTTCTGAGGACGGGTTTGTCCTGGAGCGATGCGAACACAAGCTCCGCCCCCGACACGAGGATCTCGTTGAATGACAGGTTCACCGACTCGAGTCGGACGTGCCGATTGGACGAGAACGATTGCGCCAGTAACCGGGAGCCCCCGTTTCGTAGTAAACAATCGCCGAAGTCGATGGATTCGAGGTGTTTCAGTTTACGAAGAGTCTGTCGTGCGGGATTACTATTGTACGAGAAGTTATTGAACATTAATCAAATCAAGAACACGTACAAAATACTATATATAAATATTATAATACTACTAATACTAGTAAATAATTTAATATCAAATTTCGATCTATCACGATTTCGATAGTAATGTATACATTTTTTAATATTTTATTTTTAATATGAAATCGAATTAAACCCGAGTATTCACAAAATTAAATGAGAAAGTGACGCGCACATAATTGTTTATAACCATTTATAGAATGATTGCAGAACGTAGTGCATCGAGAATAAACTAACAGATAGAACACTGCTCATTGAAAGTCATACGATAGAGTGATGACTACCTTAGCCATAGCTCTAGCCCCACTTGTCTACCTTAGTCATAGCTCTAGCCCCTCTCGTTAACCTTAGCCATAGCTCTAACCCCCCTCGTTAACCTTAACTTTAGCCATAACCTCCCTCAATAACCTTAGCCATAGCTCTAGCCCTCCCTCACTAACCTTAGCGATAGCTCTAACCCCACCCCTACTAACTCTAACCCCCTTCACTAACCTTAGCCATAGCTCTAACCCCCTTCGCTAACTTCAGCCATAGCCCTAGCCCCCTTACTAACTCTAACTCCCTTCACTAACCTTAGCCATAGCTCTAACCCCCCTCTCTAACCTTAGCCATAGCTCTAGCCCCCCCTTCGCTAACCTTAGCCATAGCTCTAACCCCCCTCGTTAACCTTAACTTTAGCCATAACCTCCCTCACTAACCTTAGCCATAGCTCTAGCCCTCCCTCACTAACCTTAGCGATAGCTCTAACCCCACCCCTACTAACTCTAACCTCCCTCACTAACCTTGGCGATAGCTCTAACCCCACCCCTACTAACTCTAACCCCCTTCACTAACCTTAGCCATAGCTCTAACCCCCTTCGCTAACCTTAGCCATAGCCCTAGCCCCCTTACTAACTCTAACCCCCTTCACTAACCTTAGCCATAGCTCTAACCCCCCTTCGCTAACCTTAACCATAGCTCTAGCCCCCTTACTAACTCTAACTCCCTTCACTAACCTTAGCCATAGCTCTAACCCCCCTCTCTAACCTTAGCCATAGCTCTAGCCCCCCTCTCTAACCTTAGTCATATCTCTAACCACCTCGCTAACCTTAGCCATAGCTCTAGCCCCCTTACTAACTCTAACCCCTTTCACTAACCCTAATCCCATTCACTAACCTTAGCCATAGCTCTAGCCCCCCTCACTAACTCTAGCCCCCCTTCGCTAACCTTAGCCATAGCTATAGTCCTCCTACTAACCCTAACCCCCTTCACTAACCTTAGCCATAGCTCTAACCCCCCTTGCTAACCTTAGCCATAGCTCTAGCCCCAGCCTCAGTGAATGTGTTATCGCTGAGGTTGATACGACGTAGTCTTAGGTTGAAGGAGAGGGCCTCACTGAGAGCTAAGATTCCGATGTGGGTTATGCCATTCTGAGGCATTGAGATCTCCTCCAGTGAACCCATCCTCTAGAAGGGAGTGGAGATAGTGAGGTCGCGAAGGAGTGGAGAAGATTAGTAAGGTTAGAGGTTGGCTAATAATGACCAGGGATGAATTTAAAATTTGAAAACAAGATATATTTTAAAATATTTGTTGTATAAATTGTTAAAATATTTATAATTAACATTATATATACAAAATTGATTATACGTAAATAATTATTTTAAAAGAGAGCTAGATAAAAAGTGTATATAATTTCAGTAATTTTTAATTTAAAAACAAATTAACATATAAATGTCTTTCTTCATTTATGTATACAATAGATAATCAATATTTCGTTTTATACTAACTGATTTATAATTAATTAGTAAAAAGATAAATTGTTCAACAGTTTATTGAAATATAAATAGGCCAACTTATAAGTTGTAACAAATAAGAAAATACTAAATAATGTATAAAAAAAAATATTTATATTATAAAATATATGTTATTTTTATATTTTATATTTTTATATCTATAATATAAATTTAATTTAAATAACTAATACTTTTATGTAAATATCTGAACCGAACTGAAATCATACAAAATCATATGTAACATTATTCAAATATTTTAAGGAGCGATCTCTGAAATGAAGAAAACAAATTATAAGATATATTTTTATGCCCTTAATTAAAATAGAAAGTTTATTTAAAATGATATATAGATAGTATCTGAATGTAAATTATACCATGCAAAATAATTCTAAATAAATAATAAATAAATAATTCAAAAATTAATTGGATCAAATATATTTGATAATGTTATAAATTATATATATATATATATACTAATTAAATATTTGATATTCGAGATGGATGACATTTAATAGCACAGCTCTATGAAATCTATCGCGGGGCAGTAAGGGGCGTGGCTAACCTTAAATACTGCAGATAGGGCAATGGTACCTTCGTCTTCAAGCCTGCCTCTTCCGCTGACAAATACTTTCAGCGCCATCTGTTGGTTGATTCGAGAACTGTCCTCGAAACATTTCATTAAACATTTCGCCAGCATCTGATTAAGGGAGAGGGGTGTATAGATTCATGTAGATATGTGTATGTGTATGTGCGTGTATAGATGTTTGTGTATGTGTGTGTGTATGTGAGTGTAGTCATGGGTGAATTGGCGGTGTCAATATGGTGCTATCATATTAAGGAATTTGTATCAAATATAAATCTTTTCTATATGAGCTTCATTTAATATAGATATAATTTTAAATCATATACAGATAAATGCTAGACAGTAATTCATTTAGTATATGTGTTCTCTCACCAAACATAGCTATCATACAACATCAATAGAGAACGGTTTTTAAGGGTTATCACACACTCATCATGCAATTTGACACCTTCACATGTAAATAGATAAGCCATAGATAGGTCTATTCAAAGTAGTGTGCAGAAATATATTCACTGAATTGAGCCAGTTTTTGTGTGTATTTATATTTATGATGATAATATACACAGTGTAATAGAAGCATAAATAATAATATATAGTATATTATGTATGTATATAATATATATAATTATATAAACTATATATAAATAGACATAAAATATGGATTATTTTATTATGATAATTCTATTAAATTGTATGTTTGCAATATTTATAATTATATTTATTATCAAATACCATTCTATTTTATTATATATAATATATATTACTCTTTTGTTCCTATATATATATATATATATATATAGGAACAAAATAGTATTATGATATTATGACTATAATAGTTTTTCTGTTTATACATTAATACATGCAAAGTTAACAGTTAAATTATTATTGAGTAAACAATATTTTAAATTTTATAACTTATAAACAAATATGTAATATTTTATAATATTGATAATAAAGCTATTTCATTGGTAAGGTCACTAGAGTATTTTATGCCAAAAGTCATATAAAATAAATAAATGTAAAGAATTTATTTTTTTAAATCGTCAATATATAAGTTTATATTTTAGTTTAATTAATGTTGATTTCATAATGATTTCATGATTAATTAATTATGTATTTATTGTATCATAATACGATCACATAAATGCTTTTTATATTATTTCTATCATTGTTTTCAAGGATACTTTTTGATGGTCATTAAAATAAATAATATAAAATTTCAGTAGCAAATAAAAACAATAAAAACAATGTACTTATCGTCATCTATAACTGCGCGACACCCTCTCAAAATACAGAGTTTACACGGTACATCTATAGTAAGATTCGATACTATAAGCTATAGTTACTTTCTCGTGGAATCTAATATTAGTATTAAACATCACTACCAAGACTATGCTAAGAGAGGTGACCTCTACGCAGCGGGTGACCTCTACGCAGCGGGCGACCTTGCTCTGACCTTGCCGCCGGTGGTACCGAGTCCGTTGTTGTTCAGCTTGAGCACCTCGAGTCGGTAACAAGCCGAACTGGACAGTAGGTCAACGATTCCCTTCATTCCGTTAGGACCGAACGCGTTGTCGCTTAGGTCAAGGACGGTGAGCCGAGCTCCGGCTGTCATCACACCTCGCGATAGGTGTTGCTGTGGGGTGGGGGTGATTGTACACGGGGATAGGTGTTGCTGTGGGGTGTGTGGGGGGGTGATTGTACACAGGGATAGGTGTTGCTGTAGGGTGGGTGGGGGTGATCGGACATGGGCGTAGGTGTTACTGTAATGGTGTACGGCGGTGCAGCCTTTATTAGAATTTTGAAAGTGGGCGCAAATTCCAAAAATAATTATTTCGTTTTAAATTGTATACGAAAAACAATCTAACGAATATGTCTACCAATTTATAATGAAAAATAAGATTACGATATAATTGATTACGAACGAAATATTATTTTTTTGTGAGCTAAAATTAAAAGGGGCAAAAATATTAATGGGGGCAATTACCAACAAAATATCTGTTAAAAAAGGCACTGGATGAGCTGTTGAGGATAGATTAGGGATAGGTACTGTTGTTGTATGGTTATCTATACAGGACAGTCTATATAGAACTGGGAGAGAGGTTCTATAGGACGGTACAGGTGATATAGTGTGTGGTTAACTGTCGTTGATAAGGCGGCAATAGTCTACGCAGTTATTTCTGTTGTAATGAAAGGGGCTGATATGCATACATCGAGAGTGTGATGAGACACATAAGAGGTCTATAAAGCATCTAAGATAGTGATAGCAACTCTTACGCTAGGTATCGTATTCATTGTAATAGGCTATTATATTACTAATGGCTATTATATTACTAATAGGCTATTATATTACTAATAGCGTTCGTTGACTAATAAGATTGGTCAGTATATGTTATGAAATAAATACAAGTGAATATTATCTTCCTTACGATGGTGGACCACTGTCGGTGTTATATATCAGGTTGTTAGCGAATACTTGAATGAGTTGAGTAGGTAAATAGTTTAAAAGAAGCGCAACGAACTAGATAATAATGTAATACTATGGTAATTGTATAGAAAAAGATACTAGATAGTAGCATAGTAATAAATACGAACCAATGCAATCGGAATCTCTGATTTCATTCTTCCGGTGAATAGATCGCTCCATAACGCTTTCTATATGAACAATTGTGATTATTAATCAGTGATTAATAATTAATAATCACTAAAATATAATACGTCATACGATGTAACGAGAATACCGTAATCTAATATAATGTTTTACTATAACTGTAAAACGTTTTACATTCATTATTTGTGTTTATTTCACAAGAGTATGTATCGATAGCAAACATTTCAACTTTATACTTTCGACTATATATTAAATAGAATATCAATCAATCAATCGCAAACGAAATAACATTAAGCTATCGTATACATGCATTCGAAACCTGTGACTTACATTCATCACCTACTCGCTTAGTTCATTTATATGCATCGAGTCATATGTCAATTTAAACTTTAAAATATAAAGTGAATTAATTCACTGATTTTTATAGAATATTATTTTTAATAAATAATATATATGTTTTCAAAAATAATCAGTGTCGCCCTTAAGCGTTTCCCCCGTCCATGACTCACCTTGAGCGTAGAGTGCATCTTCAGTGAGTCACCGATGACCTCTGCCGCATCCACACCGAGCGTGTTACCCTCCAAGGTTAGAACGGTCATGCCTTTCTTCGCCGCGATATCATCAGCAATCTTTTTGCCTACGTTCATTAGTCGGCTTTAGCGAACGACTTATTCGTAATGTTACATAATATAATTACACCGTAATATATCTATAAACTTTCGCCCGCATTAAATATCGACTTATTTAAATAAGTTATATTTACAACGTACCTTTATATTAATAACATCGCATGCGATTAGTAAATGTAATTTCTGCATTTAAATCTAAACAGGTCATTATAAATATATATATTTGCATTCTTATATATATTAGTGGTCCATAGTTACAGTAGTCTCATTTATACATGATACGTTTTATTTACAATAGTATAGAATTGATATCAGTACACGATAATCTACATATATTTACTATTTATAGTAAATAATTGATATGTAAAAATGGGAGGTTAATTTATCAATATTCATTTTACATTCATTTTAGAAAAAATATATACACTGTAATTTACATGTTTTATCTTGCTTAATAATTACTGGAATGGGGTCTTCAAATTGTAATAAAGTAGCTTTAATTTTGATTAAATTTTACTTGGTACGATATCTGTAATGTTTTCATGATATGTTCAAATGCAGTATCTCACAGATTATATACAGGTATAATCAGGTCTGATGACTTAAGTGTACCCACACATTTCTATATAGACATTTTTTTATTATAATGTATGAATAGAAATTAATACACTATTAATTTATATGTCGTAAAATTTACGACGTAAATAAATTATATATATATATATTATATAGATAGATAGTTAGATATATAGTTCAATGAGTGTTGACAAACAAAATGACACATATATATATATATGTGTGTCAGATTATAATAAGTATGTCGCAGCTTCTCTATAATTCTATATTTTTACACCGTCAAAGTAAAAATAAGGATCATATGTACAATCATGTACTTTCGACATCCTTCATTATTTTCGTAAGGATGTCGATTTTTAATTTGGCATTCTTCATATAAATACCAAGGGTATCGATTTGGAAATTTACATAGTTATTATTAAGGGGACGAGCCATTCGGTCTATAAATAGATTTTAACATGTAGGAGATAGGGAATTGGATGATACGTTATGATACAAATACTGATATGTGTTGGGTTGTAAATGTGCAAATTGACGTTTCCTTTTTGGCATATTAGTAATAATATACTAGTAAGAGATAGATATATAATAATATAGAAATATGTACAAAAAAAGTCACTGTAATAATAATAAATTGTGAACTGAATGACACTATCAGAAAATACAGGTATAAAAGCTTGAATATTCATTTGCTAGTGCATGACATGTAGCGTCGCCTATGTATTCACATATTCATAAATTCAAATTATAAATAAACAAAATAATATGACAGTTGCTAATGGTTTTCAAATTGTTTCAATCGATCGAGTATTCACAATTTTATCATATAATGTATATTCTTATATTTTAGCTATTTTGAATAATATTGTGAAATATATGGTCTATAAAACATCATTTTTTAGATACTTATATGATGATTTATATCACACTTTTTAGATGTATAGACGTAAAAGTAATCAATTATACATATGTTCTCATAAAAAAAAATAGAATACAATTTTTTTTATGATAAAACGAATGGCGCCCATCCCCTTAAACATATAATACTAACATTATTAAACATAAAGTTGTACTTATTTTTTTAGATAATTTTTGTTTATTTTACAATATACTTTATCAATTTTTATTATTTTTACGTTAACATTTAAATTTCTTTAATTTTTTAATTTCATATTATTCTTTGTTAATTTCAATAACGTGTGTTATCGTTAGAAAATATTTATACTTTATACTTTCGACTATATATTTTCTTAAATAAAATTTCAATACTGAGTTATATTTAAATAAATTATTTGAATAAATAAAATATGGGTAAATAGGAATTATTGATACATTTATAAAATTTTGAGTTTGATATAATTATTATATATTAAATATAATATTTAATATAATATTATAATATATTATTATTAATATATGAATCATATATTATATGATATGTTCATCTATTTTATAACTGAAATTTATAATATAAAATTATAATTAGTTATTAGAATTTCTTATAGTTAATAGCTATTATTAACCATATTATTATAATTATAATAATTTATTATAATTATTATAATAATAATAAATATGTCGATTTCCAAATCGATATCCTTTTAAAATTATATGAATAATGTCGAATTAAAAATAGATTTCTTTACGAAATTTCTGGAGGATGTCGATATAATAGTTGTGCATATGATCCTATAATAATGATTAACCTATAACATGTATACGTAATTTTGCGAACAATTTATAATGGCTACTTTTGTTATTTAGAGCACTCAGGTGATAATATTTTTTTAATATTTGCGGTTATAACTCTGATTCCCGATATATTCTATTATAATAATTATATATTATTATTCATAAATATAATAAAATTGTATTTCATTTTATTATATAACTATTATACATAATTATTATAATAATAGTAAATAAAAATGAATTTAAACATTGTTAAATTGTATATATAATATCGCCTACCATCTTGTGAATTGTTTAATTTAAGACTTTGTCCTTTGTAGCTCAATATTACATCTTCGGATACAGATGAACTTCCCATCAAGTCAATAATACTATTTAAATTATCCATTTTGTATAACGTTCTCTTTAATATTAATAAATTTTAATAAATATATTTACAAAATAAATAAATATTTATAAATTCAAATTTTGTTTCTGAATGCGACCAACGGGATTCAACAGTTATCCGTTATCAGTGAATAATATTAGCAATGATAATTAATATATTAAAATAGGATATAAATGTGTACATCCAACTGGTTACATATTAATCGGTGTTATTTGTTTTTATTTAAGACTAGGATTTAGGACCCCTATATAATTTGAATTAATTTATATTTATAACACATACAATGGGTTATATATTTCCATTGACTTGTATACCCAATACAAGTCAATGTATATTTCCTAGATTTTTCGTAATAAATACATATCACATTGGTCACGTGATTTTTAAAACACGTAATACAATCATAGATGTAGAGTACCATGGTACTCTATATCTATGAATACAATACACCATTTCAGTTTGTCATATTTGTTCGTCTACAATATTTTTCATTATTATTCGATTATTTATACTTATAAATTATAGGCTATAATATTATTTTATATATATATTATTAGTTTTTATTTTAGAATTATTCAGAGGTTTTATTTGATCTATATCAATTAGTATTCTAAACAAGAATGTGAAAAGGTTGAGTTGAAAGATAATTCATAAATTAAATTTCCTAAAATATCTCTTTATTCCGCTTAATTTTCCGGAGAAACATATGAATATTTATATGGCGAAGATTTTAAATTTTATTTTTATTAAAAGTATCATAACAACAACCCTGTAATAAATTAGAGAATGATTCAATTATGTATTATTATATTAAATTATATTTAGATTTATATATATACCTATTGATTGAATTGATTGATTACAAGTTTATTTATACACTTAAATAAATTATAAATTATTTCTCAAAAGTGTATAATATATATATATATATATAACTCAGAAGATGTAGCGAACTACTGGGTAGAAAAAAAGCAAGGCTTATCTAGTTCTACCCTGTTAATTATTCGAGAATGGAAAATAAGTATACAAATATATATGATACAAAATAATTTATGATTTTAATAATGATAACATTTTTACAAAACTAAAA
Source organism: Osedax fenrisi (assembly GCA_964019155.1). Lineage (NCBI taxonomy): Eukaryota > Metazoa > Annelida > Polychaeta > Sabellida > Siboglinidae > Osedax > Osedax fenrisi. The sequence continues at coordinate 10,387,137 of OZ025243.1, forward strand.
AAAAATAACTAAAAGGATGCAATCTTATTTGATAAAATTGTATAAATAAATAATGAGTTATTCAATAAAACAACGATATTGTCATATCAATATATTATTTCCATAAAATATATATGAATATACATATACATATATATACACATATACACACATACGTACATTAATACACGCATATACAAATGCACACACACAAATACATATACATACATATAGGTTCACCCATACAAACATAGGTACAAACCTACCTACATAAACAAAAATATACATATACAAATATAAATATAGAAAATGAAAGAAGTCTCTATTATCACTATATAATTTAAATGAAGATACTGATGAATACATATTAACAAAAATAATTAAATGTAAAAATATAATAAATTACAGAAAAAATCTACAGACAAAAATTGCAATTTGGATATTTATATTATATAATAAAAGCTCATATATATCAAATATGTAAATTAAAAACAAAAATTAAAAAATTAATAAAAAATTAAAAAATTCCATTCCCGAGTAATTACTTCATCATGTTTGAATATAAATTAAATTAAATAAAATATAATATATAAAATTAACTAAAAATAGTTTTAAAAAAATAAATAGTTGGAAAATATATATAAAAGATATATAAGATATATAAGATATGTAAGATATGTAAGATATAATATAAAATAAAGAATAAAATCAGTTAAAGCATTTAATACATCGAAATATAATTATATTTTAAACTTCGAGTAAACGTATTTATATTATATAATAATTTAAATCTGTTTTCAAGAAGATTGCATAAAAATGGACCATTGTGAGTTATGCAAAAAAAATTTATATTAAGACGGAAAGAAGGAATAACAAATTTAAAAATTTTTCTCTGACTATATATACATTGATTAATAGAGAAAATATTTTTGATAATGATTGGTGTAAAATTATTAAAAATCCTAAACATAAATTTTAAAGTATTTAATTTTACAATATCAGTAAATTTCAAGATATTCAATATTTTATAATATTTATCTGTATTACATCTATTTGAAATATTGAAAATAGCTCTGATGCAGTGCCGGATTTAGACGGGGGCAAAGTGGGAAAATGCCCTGGGCCCCACATTTCTAGGGGCCCATACATTTGATAAAAATAATAATGTTATAGTTAATGTTATAAGTTTTTTCTGAATAATAACCAACTATTAAAGAAATTATCATTTGATAATAATTACTTGGGGCCCTTTTTTAATAATGTTATGTAAAATCAACTATAATAAAAGAAATTAAGAATGCCAAATATTTCAGTATATCAGTTGACTCCACGCCTGATATTTCCCATGTTGATCAATTGACAATAATAGTTAGATATTTAAAATATGATATCATAGTAGAAAGATTCATTACATTTGTAGAAATACATTCCCATACTGGTTTATACTTGACTAATGTATTATTGAAATTCTTCAAGAAAAATGGAATTAATATAAAGAATTGTTGTGGACAAAGCTATGATAACGCCAGTAACATGTCTGGAAGATATAATGGTATACAAGCCCATATAAAAAATCATAATCCATTAGCAATGTGGATACCATGTGCTGCCCATTCTTTAAATTTAGTTGGTAAATATGCAGTGGAGTCATCAACAACTGTATCATCATATTTTGCATTTATATAAAGACTTTACACTTTCTTCAGTACACCTAAAAGATGGAATGTATTAAATCCAAGATTAAAGGAAGCTGGCCATGTTGTGATAAAGAGATTGTGCGGTACACGATGGTATTCATATACTGATGCAGTAAGCTCACTTTCCGATGGATATTCAATCGTTTTAGATGTAATAATAAAGATGAAAAAAGATAATCTTAATGCGTTATCACTAATTGAGCTGAATTATCTATATAAGAGAATTAATGAATTTGAAACTGTTTTTCTATGCAAAATTTTGAAGGCTCTGCTATGTAGAATAAATGCAGTAAGCAAAATATTACAGTATAATTCAATTGAGTTGATGGTAGCCGTTAATAATTTAGTAGCTCTATCAAATTACATAGATGAAAAAATAAACAATTATGAGGAATTCATATGTATGGCTGAACATGTATGTAAGGCAGAATTTAATGAATCTAAAAAACGAATATAAATTGCAAAGAAATACTTCGATGATGAACCATTGAATAATAATGAGAGTATTACACCAAAAGAAATATTTAAACGTGAATGTTTTCTACCTATATTTGACAATTTAATTGGTAATTATATAGTATATATATATATTTTAATAATGATTATTTTAGATAACATATATTTATATATTTATGATAATTATAATTAATATTTAATATATAGTTGTATTAAAGCAGAGGATTGATTCATATGATGAAGTGGCTACACTATTCGGGTTTATAGGAAATATGAGGACCATTAGCGCATCATAAATAACAAATAATTTAACGAAATATTCTACGGATATCAATGATGAATTAATAAACGAGACAATACATTTCTCTAAATATTTAATCGAATATGATAGATATAATACAATTACCAAAAAAACAGTAGGATTACCTACTATCGGATTATAAATATGTTCGAGAAATTATTGATGTTTATCCTAATATTGATTTTGTATATAGGATATATCTATCTCTAATGGTGTCAAATAATACAGGTGAAAGAAGTTTTTCTAAACTTAAATTAGTAAAAAAGTATTTAAGAAATTCGCTCACACAGAAAAAATTATCAGGATTAACATTATTATCATTGGAGTCAAGTTTATTAAGATACATTGATCAAGAAAGAATAATTAATATTTGTTCAAAAAATAAAACACGCAAAATAAATATTTAATTAAGAAACTCTTTTTATTCAAACTAATTATAATCTAAACTATAGTTTATAAATATATACCTTTATAAAATATAAAAATTATACATGTATGCGTACTAGGTACATCGTACCTATAATATAAAGATGTTAGTTACACACAATTCACTATGTATATTTATATTGTAGATACATCTAATATGTTTTTTAAATTATAAAAATTAGGGGGCCCATACATTAAGTTTGCCCCGGGCCCACACTTTGCTTAATCCGGCACTGCTCTGATGGCTTTATTTTGTATAATAATGAATCTATTTAGATTATATATATATATATATATATATATGTAGTAGACCATACAGTATTACAATAGTTTAGATGAGGTAGACAAAATGTATTATAAATGAGTTTTAATGATTTCATAGTAAGAGAATATTTTAATTTATGTATAATAGATACAACTTTAGAAAGCTTATTAGCTATATTATTTATATGTTTTTTCCAGTTTAATTTCTCATCTATAGTGATTCCTAAAAATTTATAATACCGTACTCTATTGATTATATTACCATTTATATGTAAAACAAAATTATTTATATATTTGTTATCATTAAACTTATCATGAATTAAAATGTAAGATGATTTATCTATGTTAATAGTTAGTTTATTTTCTTAAGTTCATTATTCATAGTTAATTTAAGAGTATTAGCATCTTTATCTTTAAAAATTAAATTAGTATCGTCAGCAAATAATATAAAAATTATATGTATATATATATATATATATATATATAGAATACAAATAATAAAAGTAGGTAAAACAATAAATACCATTAATAATAATAAAAATAGATTAAACCGTACAGAAATTAATCAAATTATAATGACAAACAATATTAGTATTACAGGTTGCCACCTGAGATCAAGTGTTGTATATATATATATATATATATATGAAATATATTTCATGTTTGTTTTATGCGATGTTATTGATCTAATATATGGTGGGAGTGAATTCCATATATGGTATAAACTATAGTTTTGGAATAATATAACTCAGTGCTCGATTATTCATTTTTGAGGGACGGATAATATATTCTATCTACCCCTATAGGGGTAGATAGAAGATGAGATGCATGGTTTCTAAGAGATGGAAGAAAAGATATTTGTACTAGAGAATCAGAAATATAGGAAGGGAAATTCGAAGAGTATATTTAGGAATGAACAATATATATATATATATATATATATATATATATATATATATATATATATATATATATATATATATATATATATATATATTGTATATACACATACTATAGTATGTGATAAGCAGAGCGTTTGTTAAATGGGAACAATTGAGGTAAGTGCTGTTATGAGGAAGTAGAGGGATGCTCTCGAATACGTAGGATGTATTTTTTCGAATTGATGAACGAATAACTCGATTTAGGAAAGATATAGAGGATAATGGATGCTTTATAAGGATTGGGGAACAGTAATCTACATGTGAGAGAATATGGGGAATAACTAGAGTTTTAGTAAGAGATACAGTAATTGATTTTCGTATTTTTCTAATTCTAAATAGATGATAATTTGCAGATTTAGTGATGGTAGTAATATGAGGAATAAAGGAAAGCGCAGTATCAAAAAGTTCACCTAAGTTGGATGCAGTAGGAAAAGGATAGATTGCAATGTTATCAATAAGAAAAGGAGGTAAGCAAGTTGGTGATGGAGAAAGATTTAATAATGTAGTTTTTGAGGTATTAAGGAGAAGATTATTAGAAATAAGCCTTTATTTAATGTAATTAGTACAATTGGAAAGTTTATTATTGAGACCTGGTGATGAATTAGTTGGAAGAAACATATATAGTTGTATTTCATCTGCATATAGATGGTAATACATATTTGGATATTTAGATATTATGGAAGGTAATGGATATACATAAATATAGAAAGGTGAAGTACCAAGTACTGATCACTGGGAACACCATATTTCATAGGAGGAGGGGAAGAAAAATAATTATATATGTTTACAATACTACTACGGTAAGATAGATATGAAGTAAAACATGAGAGGGCAAGGTCTATAAATCCAAGCAGGTGTAGACGGGATAGTATCATGTTGTGATCAAGCGTATCAAAAGCACTGCATATATATTCCAGCATTACTAGTTTACAGCAATTTTTAGTATTAAAGGTAGAAGTGATGACGTATCAATGACGTTTAGTAGTGATGTTTCTATGGAATGTTCTCGATGAAAACCACTTTGTTGAGGAATATGGAGATTATTGGCGGTTAAATAGGAGATTAGTTGACGAGAGACATATATATATATATATATTAAGTTATAGAATTAAATGCTAATTATAAAATGATGAGAATGAGACCTACAAAACACTAATTTTATGTACTTTCAAGTAACTATAGTTTAACTTATAAGTTTCAGGTTATAATATATAAGTAGAGATATTTATTAAAATTAAGTTCTGAAAGTTACATATCAATTTATCAAGTAGATATACATTTTGGAATTAAAAGATTCAAAATTAATTTTTTAAAAATAGCTGTAATATCGGTTAAAAAAAATGGTATCTATCATTAAAGATATTGCGAAGTAGAAAAATTCTTAGAAAAATCTTTGATATCATTTTAATCTTAATTTGTATACGGTTGTATTTATAAATGCTTATTTATGACGTCTTAATGGACACTTATAATTATTTTATACATCACGCAATATATAATGTTAAATATAATATATTAAGTTTACTGATATTCGTATATGATTCTAAAAACAAATATATTTAATTAAAAATCATATGTTTAGATTAATCTATAATTAATAACATGTATATTACCTTATTTTGTGTTATTTTGATTATTGAAATATCATTTTTTAATTAAGTTTATGTTGTTAATGATCCAATAATAATTATTATAAAATAATGTCATTAATATGATAGCTACACAATATCCTACTACACATGCTATGTAAGTACTATATTTTTAAATAAAGATTCTTCGTAGTATCTTTGATATATATATATATATATATATATATAAAAATTCTTATTAGATTACATTACAATCAGGAAATATTAAAATTTATTTAATGAATAAACTGCCAACACAAATATCAGATAAATATAGTTAGGTTAAAGTAACCTAATACGGATACCTTAACAATATATGGTCTTAATATTTTTTGATTCATTATTTTCATTCAAAAATTACAATATATTAATATTATATGATTATAGATATTATTGTGATTTTAAAATTTTATTTAATCTTTTAATTCCATAGATAACGGGGGTGTCCGTATTCGGTACCCATGTTCGAATACGGACACCCTATATACCACTTGATAATCTATATATTATTGATGAAATTCATCAGATGAATCAATCAGACAAATTACAATTATTTATAATTAATTTTATGAATAATTTATTAAAATTTAATTAGTTAATAATTTATTTATTTTATTATATTTTTAATTAATAATACAATTTAAGTATCTAAATAATAAACAATTTAGATTTAGCTTTATTGGTGGTATTAATATTAGTACGTACGAGATTTTTATGAAAATCAGAATAGTTCTAACGCTGCGCGCTGATTGGTTACAGGTTGTCCGTATTAAGACATATAGTGTCCGTATTAAGGACTTATATGACCTCTAGATATATGCTTATAACTTAATGAATATTTGATAAAAAATATAGAAATTATATATATAATTTATAGAATGCTTTATTTTGTAATAATATAGTGTTATATTTTATATCGATATATTCGTATATTCCTGAGAAGGTTTTAAGTTGACATTTTTTTTCATAAATTTAAAAACATAATGAAAAAATGAGTTACTTGTATATAAAAGCAATGTTTTGAATAATTAAAAAATAAATACTTTTTTAGACTATTTATATAATTATGAATATTTTTTTTGTAGGATTTATGATTTATGAGATATATAATATCATAATGAGAGTGTCTGTATTCGGTTACTTTCCCCTACACCCTATAGGGTATGCTATTTTTAGATTGGAAAGTTGGTCAGATGAGCATGTATCTGTGAGTATCCATATGTACATCTCACCAACTAATTGATACACAAACAACAGCATAATTCTTTGTGATACGGTATTCCTCTTCTTCGCTATAATATACAACTTTAAAGTTAAAAAGGGCTCTATTATTTGTAATATTACTTACAAGTATGAATAGTTGAACTAAGGTAGATTTACAAGACAATATATTCTATAGGAAACAAAATTGTATATATAATGGTAGTTTTATTATCTACTAATGTATACATGTGTAAATATAGGTAGATTGGCTTGTAAATTTATAACAAATATATATTTACATAATTATATATTATATTAAATACAAAAGAACACAAATCTCATCTTTTTATAACAAACAAGATAATTAAAAATCATAAATTAAAATAATTTATTACAATGTTAGGATATTTTTAAATAATGATTTATTATATTATTTTATAATTTAATTTAAAATAAATATATTTTTTATAAATATAAATTAAAAATGTTATAAATGTAATTTGTATGTCCTCATTTATATTGATCATAATAATTTTAAATTAAATATATATATATATATATGTATATATATGTATATATATGATTATATAATTAATAATACTAATATCTATATTACTCACTACAATGTATACATTATTATAATATGTAACTTTTATATTGAAACTTAATTTATAAATAATTATTAATTTATATAAATAAGTGTTATGTTAATTAATCAATTAAATGAATAAGTATAACCCCTTTCTATCTACAAATTGATTTCATTACAAATATATCTTATATATATTGATATTGATAAATATATACAGTTAATATGTAGTTATAATTTTTATATATTTTACAATTTATTATAAAAAAAACTATTTACAAATAAAAATAAATCACTAATAATACTTATATCGAAACGAATGATATGAGTTATATATTAATAATAATAGTGTATCAGTGTAAAATCTCACGTTATTAGTTGATGATTTAATGCGCTTATAGAATATCACAACGCATCACATAAATAGTGGATTAATTGGGTCAGAGTACACAACATATGACATCTGTGTGTGTAGAAAGTGTCGGATACAAATTGTAATGAATTTGAAATAATGAATGAATGAATGAATGTATTTAATTAATATATATACATAGTATCTGTACTGTGTATCAATGACTGAGGTTTACACCCTTAACATCACTATAGTATGTCACCGTATACGGTACTATAGTACAACAGTTGCCGTACATGCACCTTGGCCTACTTAAACCTTCTGTTTACGTCGCTACACCCTGCATTTCACAACACCCTCATAATCTGTACTATGGTCCAATGAAACCGGTCGGTGTACATCACTACACCCTGAACTTAACGTCGCCATAGTACAACAACCTCATAATCTGTACTATGGCCCAATGAAACCAGTCGGTTTACATCACTACACCCTGAACTTAACATCCCCATAGTACAACAGCCTCATAATCTGGCCGACGGTGCTGTTCTTGCGATCGATGTCCTCCGGTCGTGAAGGACGACTCACCCCGCGCCCCTTGTACAGATGTACGCAGTAGTTCCTCGACCAGTCGTACACGGAATCGTACAACAGCTTCGTCTCCAGGTAGTTCGGCCGTACCAGACTCTTCAGTTCGATGTGGATCAGATGGGGGAGAAGGTCGGACAGAAGACTGGGCACCGATACGGAGTTGTAGGCCCACTTCTTGGGCCGGTAGTCTCGGTAGGTTTCGTGCCAGATACGGAGGAAAGGCGCCCCCTTCCGAGCGACGATGATCCCATTGGCCAGCGAGCCGGGAAGTTCGCGTCCTAGAACTAAGTCGTATACTCGGAGCGGGTCGAATGACTTCACGGGCAACACGTCGCGGTCTAAATAAATACCGCCGAATTCTGTGGAATGGTGTACGTTAAATTCCTGAGTTGTGTCCAAATCGTCGATCTCGATAATATTGTTATTAATATATAATTATTATTATTAATTTATATTATATTAAGACGCCGTAGATATGTAGTAGAATATATTATATTAATTTATTGTACTATATTTGTTATTCCTATACCGTATTATTATAATGTTGTAACTATAGTTACCTATATGTGTATCCTATAGGATATAGATAGCAATATATTTATCTGTGTATGAATTAGAGATAACAAATACTCTAATAATATATATATATATACAGTCAAAGCTCGATAACTCAGCATTGACGGGACGGAGTTTTCATGTTGAGTTAGCGAGTATGTTGAGTTATCGGATGTATAATTTTATTTTTATTTATAATGGTATTTTAGTTACGCTACTAATAGTATATTACTCCTAATGATGGTTTATGATTATTATTAAGTATATAGATTGTATATTCTTTTAAAATAATAATTATAATAAATAAAAAGTATAGGAATAGTGCTATATTCATTTTTTTTTATTAAAGTAATTATTCATTTTTGATTGTATTAAATTGTTATCAACATGCTTGTTAAAAGTATTTATAATATGAGTAATATGTAATAAACAATTATCGTCAGTTAAATTATTCTTAATTAGATAATTTCGAGTATTCTGTAATTCTTTTAGAATCTGTATAATTATATATCTGATTGTTTTGATTACTAATGATATATTTACAATATATTATACAATATATACATGCATATATGCATTCTATAAGTAATTATATTATAGTAAAGATATAATATATTATTTATTACTACTACACACATGTAGTGTATATATAATTCATTTTGTACAACAAATATTATTTTTAATATTGTTTACATTTTTATCTTGTGTTTTAAAAAGTATTTTACATAATCTTTGTATGTGTTATGGTGATATAACATTTCATGCAATGTTATATCATATCCTTAATGTATATTATAACTGAATAAATACTCTTATAATAATTAATTCCATGTCAATGTACTATCTAATTTTATATGTGAATAATTAATATTAATACATATTAATTATCCAATATATAGAACATATATGTTTATAATTTAGAAATATTCACCATACTATACTCAAGAAATTCTCAAGAATGACATTTTATAACTATTTAATTCAATATCACTAGAACATATATGTTTTTGTGATATATAGTAGTTAACATTGACATTAAACATAAGTTAAGATAATTATCACATATAGAAATTAAATAATAATAATTAATGGTCAAGACATACGAAGGGCGGGGTTGTTTGATTGACATTGGCGCCTATTCACACAAAGGGACGCTATGTTTAGTAACAGTGTCGCGGATACATACACAAGGGGGGAGTAGTTTGATTGGCAGTGACTCCTATTCACACAAAGGGACGCTAAGCTGAGTAATAGTGTCGCGGATACATACACAGAACCGCTATGTTGGTTGAAAATATAATCCCAAAGGTAAACATTGGAATGTATTTTAGATATCCAATAATAAAAATCCGAAATAATACGAATCTAATATTTAAAGTAGTAGTAGTAGTAGTAGTAGTAGTAAATGGGCATTCGGGATAGGTAATACGTCTATAGACTTAAGTAATGGTTTGCTCACATAACTGCATTAAAAATAGTACTCGTATGATAATATAATAATTGTAATTGTATTTTTACGTTTATATATTTATATCCATATATTATTAAATAAAACCATGTTGACTAATGTATGTTGAATTATATTTGTTGAACAATGCAGTTTCATTACATGTAAAATATACGAATCCAACAACATTTGTTGTGATATTTTGATTTTTCATAAATGTTGAGTTATCGGATGTATATTTACATGTAATGTATAGGCTAGGATTATATAAAACATGTTGAGTTATATGTATGTTGAGTTATATTTGTTGAGTAATAGGGTTTTTGTTAACATGTAAAAGATACGAATCCAACCAAATATTTTTGGGATGTTGAGTTATCGGCAATGTTGACTTATCGGCATGTTGAGTTATCGAGATTTGACTGTATATATATATATATATATATATATTAAAAAAAGTATTCTACTGTTACCTTTAGGTTACCTATATATATATATATATATATATATATATATATATATTGTGAATAACCTTGTACATATTATTAAATAAAATTAGATACGAGCAAAATGTGTAATCCTAAATAATATATTAGAATATTTATAATTTATACAACCTATAGATTATAGCTATAGCTATAGATTACATAATGTGTCATTGCCATAGCTATAATATTATGTCTAAATATACATAATCTATAATATAAATATGATAATTTTACTTACGTAATAAAATATTCATTCTAACAATATCAGATGTATGCTGAATGTAGGATATTTTTCGTCCATTAATCTTTTTTGGTTGTTCAGTTTTTAGGAAATATAAATTAGGAACCTGAGTGAGATGATTTTATTTTATTGAAATTTACAAGAAATTTAAGAAATGTACAATCTATAGATTTTAGATAAATAAACATACATCAAAAAATGAAGTTACAAATAATATATTAGTTATAAAATATATTGTATTTCAAGTGATATTATTATATTAATTAGATACCAAGTTATAATATTTATATAGTTATACAATTAATTTTTTTTTTTATTTATTATAAATAAATTGATTGATAAACATAATTATAATGAAGTATTATATATTTTTGGATATATATATCCAACGTATATAATAATATTTAAGGATATTATATATATATATATATATATATATATATTGTGGTATAGTGCATAATGCACATGGTATGTAGTCTATAGCGTTGTAGTTATTACCCCTCTGGAAACATCCACCATCTAGCCATAACAAGCTAAAAGGATTGGAAGGCTCGGAAGGCCGAGCGTGTAAGTCCTTTCCTGGTGGTTATATGGTACTACAAGTCAATACATCGTCAATGCCATCAAGTGGCATACCACGGTAAAATATTTACTTAGTATCTAGGCTAAATTGTAGGGGATCTAGGAGAAGGTAACTCTGATTTCAAATCTTTCTGCTGCCTTGTAGTAATACCTCTTTAGGGAAAGGCTCATAACTATAGTTATATATATATATAGTTATAAGAGAGTGCAACTCTGAATTCAAACGTATACGTTGCAATCAGTATACTGCTATAGGAGTTGCGCCCATAGTAGTATTAGAAAATGAAAGATATGACAAGTACAACAAACAACACTAGGGTTAAAGTCCCTAATATAATCTTCCCTTCAACCGAAACGATCTCTAAGGAGAAGTATGACGGACCTACTCCAAACCCTCAATGAAGGGTAGATATTGAGAAACGAGTAGGTAATAAGGCCAAACTATTAAGATTGAAACGATAAATTTTTGTATCAACTATGAACGTTAGAACAATTCTAGAAGAACATAAACAACTATAACTCAATTATAATTTAAAAAAAGCCATGATCTAAATATTCTTGGAATACAGGAACATCGAATTATGCATGATGAAACTGTTAAGTATAATACTATTGGACATGGCACACTTATAACATCATCATGGACAAATGATCAAGGTGCATCAACAGGTGGAATTGGTATAATGTTAAACAAAAGATCAATTAACTCACTATGCGAGGTTATATCACACTCTGAGAGAATATTAATAAACACATTCCATGGAAATCCTGCAACATCTGTTATAATCATATATTCACAAACAAATTCTATCGAAGATGAAGTTATAAACAAATTCTACAATGAACTCAGAAGAGCTATAGAAACTATACCACAGCACAATGTCATAATCATTATAGGAGATTTTAATGCAAGAATGGGAAAGATGACGAGAATTTTACATATCACCAAGAAACAAATAAAAATTGTGTATTATTAATAGATATTATAAATGAAAAACAATTAGTAATAACAAATACATGTTATCAAAAGAAGTTGAATAAAATGTGGACATATATGGATCCATGCTGCAGGAAATATCAGCTTGACTATATCTTAATGAGAAAAAAATGGTGAAACAGCATTACAAATGTGGAAGCATACAGTACTCTTTCTAGCATTGGTTCAGATCATCGAATCGTATCATCTAAAGTAAGGCTAAGTTTGCGAGCGAATAAAAAGACATTACCAAGAAAACTCCATTATAACTGACCTTTGTTTAAATCTGACATGTCCCTTCAGAATAAATACGCATTTAAATAAAAAATCGATTTATCTTGCAAGGCGATGAAGACATTTCAGATCTATATAAACGATTTATAGATATAAATCCTGAAGTTACAAGAGAACTAGTTCCACTTTTAATTAAAACAAATAAAATGTGTCCATCCACTGATAATACTGTTTCTAGAACTAGAGAAGGCACTCGTATATCAAATAGAGAGTATGAAGACAATCCAAATGAGACTAATCAACATAAAAATACTGAATCGCGCAATAAACTATATACAGCATATACACATATTGCAGTTGATACCTTGGAAGAAAAGATCAAACAATTTGAGATCGCTGATCTCAACAGAAAGTACATATTCAGCTGGGAATTAATAAATTAAATCACTGGTAGAAAAACAACTCAAGAGAGAATGATAAAAGGAAAGAACCAAAAAGAACGTATACAAATTGGTTTGGTACAAACACTTTCAGGATTTATTAGGCAAACCACCAAATATTGAAGACAAAAAGAAACGATAATATGTAATTATACAACCTCTAGAGATAAAGCGTGGAGCTTTTGAAATGTATGAGTACAAATTGGTAAAATAGGTAATCAAATAAGGTAAAAGCTGCAGTGTTGATGAAATACGGCCAGAAGTATTAAAACGATGTAATATAGATGAAATTATCCTCAACTTCTATAAAAAAGCACTATTAGATAAAATGAAGCCAAAACAATGGTCAATTTTAAATATAATCCCAATACCCAAAAAAAGGATATCTTAGTCTAGGTAGTAATTATCGTGATATAAGTCTTAGTTTGTTAGTAGCGAAAACTTATAATCCAATGATACTGAACCGAATTAGGCCTCATCTAGTTTGTCATCTAAGGATGAATAAAAATGGTTTCAGAAGTGGCAGAATAACAACCAGTCAAATATTAGCACTCAGACAACTGATTGAGGGAGATAAAGATAATAATCTAGAAGTAATCCCGATATTCATCGAATTCAAGAAAGCCTTTGACACTATACATAGAGGGAAAATGCTTGGGATACTGAAATGGGATACCGGATGAGTTGGTAACGGTTATTAGCATAATGTATGAAGATACTACTGCTAAGGTCATTACACCCGATGGATAAATAGAAACTTTCAATATTCTAGCTGGTGTATTATAAGGAGATATTATGGCTCCATACCTTTTTGTCATAGTTATCGATTATGTTATGAGAACAGATTTACAAGGAAGAGAAGATAAACTAGGTTTCCAACTAAGGAAAAGAAAAAGCAGAAGAGTACCACCTATCATTGTTACATATATTGACTTAACAGATGATATTGCATTAGTAAGTGAAGGTATCAAAGAAGCCCAAGAGATGCTCACTCGAGTCGAAAAATCAGCAAAACGAGTAGGACTAAGCATGAATACATGGAAAACGAAATATATGAGTTACAATACTAATCAACAGTTTGAAATCAAAGCTATAGATGGCTCAAATCTGAAAAGGGTTGAAGACTTCAAGTACCTAGGGGCATGGATAGACAGCAGTGCAAAATAATTGAAAAACAAAAAAGCGCTAGTTTGGAGAACATGTCATCAAATGAGGAATATCTGGAAGACAACTTTTAGTAGGAAACTAAACTCAGGCTCATGCACACCACAGGTGAATAGATTCTGCTGTATGGATGTGAGAATTGGACCCTTGCAAAAACACTACTCAAACAACTTGATGGCACATGCACTCAAATTCTACGAATGATATAGTAAACGTGCATTGGTCTAAGAAAGTTACTAACCAAGTACTGTATGGGGCTATAGAAAAAATATCTACAAAGATAATACGTCGATTCTTAAAGTTTGCTGGAAATTACCTACGTAGAGATGATGAAGTTGTTTCTGATCTAGTTCTTTGGGAACCTACTCATGGAACTAGAAGACGGGGAAGGCCACTAGAAAGCTACATCATGAATCTCGAGCGCGAAACTGTTATACCGACGAGTGAGATGAGAGTAGCTATTATGAACCATATATGCTTACGCTTTGCTATTTCGGTATTGTTGTTTCCTGGATAATAAAAGTTCTCCAAACATCACGGTTATATATATATATATATATATATATTTTGATACATTAGGAAGAACATATACCCGTTTACTAAACCTGTTTAAGCGTTCTTTGCCACCAGGTTCCTCGTGGTAGGATATCCCCGTGAAGGAACACATACATGGGTTTAATGAACTTAGACGCCCCCACCATACTCACGTGGTCTATGAACGTGAACTTCATCTTGGAACCGAATCGAACGTAATGTACGCTATTCGGAACTTTTACCTATTCGTATGGTAATAATATGAATAAATATCACCTACATGTATATTATTATATTATATATATATATATATATATATATATATATATATATATATATATATATATATATATATATGTATATATATGTTTTATTATATTATATAATTTATAAAAATAGTATTAAAACCTTAGTATACAATATTTTAATTATAGGAAATTGATAAAAAATATATAAGGAAGAATCTATGTCTAACGACTCTCGATATATCAGAATTCACGGGACCGAAATAATATGTCTGAGTTATCGAATTTATGAGATATAAAATTATCTTTAAATGTATTTACATATGTATAAAACTAAAATCGAATTGTTAAAAAGTCAAAGTTATCGGCTTTATGAGATATGGAGAATTGATTGCACTAAGATAATTATACATATATGTATACACATATAGGTATCTTCATTTAAATTTACAGTAAACTCCATATAAGTCAAACTCGCGAGGGACCGAAAAAAGTGTCCGACTTACCGAAATGTCCGACTTATCCGAGATTCAGAATATCATGCAAATGGACATGAGATGCGCAGTGTGAGTGAAAGGGTTACCGAAATATGGAATTATGCAACAATCAGCAACATAAACTGTAGTATTCTTTACTATTACTTACTACAATTATAATATACATTATTTAAAGTAAATATTTCTGACAATTTATAAAAAGTCCGACTTATCCAGTATAAAAATCATAAAAATGACAATAATAATTGTCCGACTTATAGAAAATGTCGACTTATCCAATCCAACTTATCCGACTTATCCGCTTAATTTAACATTGTACTAGATACAACTCCAAGGAAACCCACTAAATGTGTCCGACTTATCGAAAACTCCGACTTATCTGTAGTCCGACTTACCGAGAGTTGACTGTATACAGTATATATATACTAATGGCAACAAATGAACCTATAGATATATGCATATTAAATAGGTATATTCAATTGTAAATACTCTTAAGATATGATAATATAATAGACTATAGACTATATACTTAATAGAGTTATCAAATACTACATAAATCTAGAATTTAATTTAGGAATTGTAGTGTTTTATATGGGTTTCTATTTAGGTACATCATATGATATTTTCATATGATATTCAATATGAGTGAATATTTTATAGATATATTACTATAGTATATATGTAACATATATGTATCGACATTAGATAATGTGCACTAATACATAGTTATATACACATAATGAGAGCACAAACTAAGTGACATTATTTAACACTAATATCAAAAAAAATTGTAAACGCAAAAACCAATAATTAGCTAACCCTGACACATAATACTGTATATAATATACATATAATTAAGCACCTAATATATACATATATTAATATGTGTATATATACTTCGAAGGTTAACTTGAAATATTATACAACTAAAGTCGTAATACTGAGATCTAAGTGTTTTATATAAGTATAGGGTATATATTACTATAGAACCAAGGTCTCACCGGTTGCTATGGTGATAAACGCAACAATTATTACATTTCTATTTGACACCATATTGATTTATGTGACCTACATCTTAAAAGCGTGACTCATTAAAACTCTATTCCCGAAATAGATGTGTGACCAACACCACGTTAATTAGTTATATACCGGATGTACCGAGTGCATTGCACGTTTCTCTCACATATACAAATCACTACAATACACTCACACACCCACACACACACATACACACACCCACATACACACACATACACATAGCTATACTAGCACCGAGGGGCGTCGGATTGATATTTTGTATTGGGAGGGGGCTATTTATTTCTATTTTATATTATATATCCTATTAATTATTAATATAATTACTAATTAATATCTTATTAATATAGGATGACCAAGAGTTTACCCAAGAAGTCGAACAAGCTCAACTCATGCTAACAAATATTGAAATAGAAGTCGCTAAAATCGGTCTCCATATAAATGCAAAGAAAACTGAAATAATGTCCTTTAACTACAACACACCAGTCAACATTGAACTAGAAAACTGCACTGCAATAGTAAACGTCGTTAACAATTTCAAATACCTGGGTGCGTGGATGTTGAGCTCACAGAAGGACTTCGAAATTCGTAAAGCACTTTCGTGGTCAGCAATCCACAAAATGAAGTCAATCTGGAAATCCAAAATGAATATAAATCTGAAAATAAGAACCTTCAAAGCGACAATCGAGCCAATATTACTATATGGAAGCGAGTGCTGGACAATAGATGCTAGTCTACGTAAGAAAATCGACGGATTCTATACCAGATTGTTAAGATTGGCGACCGATACTTCATGGAAAGAAAAGATAACCAACGTTCAACTCTATAGAGGACTGCCAAAGATTACTGATATCATTAAAGAAAGAAGACTGCGACTAGCAGGTCATTGTATAAGACACAATGACGAAATAGCGCACAATCTAATATTATGGACGCCAAAGACCGGTAAAAGAAACAGAGGACGACAACCCAAAACATTTGTAGATATTCTAAAGAACGACTGTGACTGCGAAGAAGAAGACGAAATACGTTCATTGATGATGGATCGTGCTGGATGGAAGAAAATGTCAAGATAGCTCGACTAAAGTAAGTAAGTAATATAGGATACCTCTTTGGTCTATGTTAATATGCAATTTATAAATTGTATAACAATACTTAAGTAATCTATTATATTAGAAAATAAATATAAAAAATTACACAATTTATTATTATATAAATATAGATTTTCTCCAATTATTTTTATTTATAAATATATCCATCTCAATTTTTTCTTGGTAGATATTTGCCAATACTAATGCATTGAATCTACTTTCTAGCATAGTAGACTGCAACCACGTTTTTATTGTTCGTAGCTTACTAAATCAGAAGTGGAACATGTAATACGAAGTCTAAAAAAAGGAAAATCAACAGGTAGGTTATAGATAATTATAAACGGCGGTTCACAAATGGTAATAACAATGACTTTACTTTGTCAGAAAATATGGGATAAGAAAGAATTGCCCTATGAATGGGCACAATCGTTAATTTTTCCAATATCAAAGAAAGGTGACCTAAGAAAGTGCAACAATTATAAAACTATTAGCCTGATATCACACCCAAGCAAGATCATGCTGAGAATTATTTTAAATCGACTCAATCCAATATCAGAAAATATCCTAGAGGAAGAGAAAGCAGGTTTCAGAAAGAAAAGAAGCATAATCGAACAGATATTAAACTGCAGAATTATGGCAATGAAACATATTGAACATGGAAGAAAATTATACCATAACTTTGTTGACTTCAAAAAGGCATTTGATCGAGTTTGGTACGAATAATTATGGAAAGTAATGAGACACTTCAATATAGATGAATATATTATTGTAATAATCGAAAATCTTTATAAAAAAATAAACAGTGCCGTTTTGGTTAACAAAAAAACAAGGACCTTCTTTAATACGTCGGTAGAAGTACGAGAAGGATGCCTTTTATCACCAACACTCTTTAACACCTTCCTAGAAAAGATCATGCAAGATACGCTAGAAAGCCATTGCAGCACCATAGCCGTTGGAGGATATGAATTATGTAACCTAATATGTGCAGACGACATCGACCTGATGGCATGATCAAACACAGAGCTGCAAGAACTCACAAACAAACTCTACAAGTGCTCAGCGACATATGGTATGGAGGTCAGCTACGAGAAATGTAAATATTAGTCAACGAATTCGAGAATAGTGAGACAGCTGAAGTTATAACGATGAACCTCTTGAAGTAGTAGATCAATTCAAATACTTGAGTACGACTTTAATGAAAGATGGAAACAGAAAGTGAAACAGAGATAAACATAAGAATGGCGACAGCAACCACTGTGTTAGTTCACTTAATCACTATATGGAAGAGTCGAATCATAACCCTACATACTAAAATACTACTGTATACAAATCACTAATATTGTCTATACTATTTTATAACTGCAAAACTTGTACACTAACAGATGGACTGGAAAGAAGAATTACCGCATTTGAGCATAAAGACCATAGAAGAAACCTGGGGATTACCTACAGAGAAAGAAAAACCAATGTTTATGTATACCAAAGAATTGTTGAGTTCATATGTCAAGTTGAGCATCTCCTATCAATAGTAGAGAAAAAAGGTCACATTTTGGTCGCACGATGCGTCATGATAGTCTGAATAAAACTGTGATATAAGGTTTCGTTTTTGGTGAAAGAAGAAGAGGACGACCCAGAAAAAACTGGATGGATAACATAGTGGAATGGGCGGGGTCAGAAATGGATCTGACCCAACTACTAGAGGCTATACGGAACCATGATTAATGGAGAATAACTTGTGTTGCAGCGATTCATATTACCCCTCACGATCAACCGGTCAAGGTACTAAGTAAGTAAGTAAATCCAAGCGTTCAAATATCATACTTGAAATATTCATAGACAACATATTTAACTTATTCCTATTTTTTAATAATAAATTTGCAATATGTTTTTGGTCATTGGTAAAATAATCTAATTATTTATATTCTTTCAGTGCATAGATTATACCACTATATTGATCTAGTATTGTTATAATACATGATATTCGCAGTCCATCTTGTTGGGGATATTGGTTTCAATGTCTTTACTTTTTATTATTAGTATTGTATACGGAATTTGATAGTTTGTTCATATAATAATACTAAATCATGAACCACTCTCAAGGCTTTTCTTATATTTCTTATTCTTATATTGTTATCTAATGAATATGTTATTAAATTTGTGCGATGAGCTCCACAGCTAATAGCTATCTAGTCACTATTATAGTCTTTACCCCATTAAATTTAACATACATATTAGCGGCACCGTCATATAACTGTTCTTTTTATTTAGAAATAGGCAAGCTAAGATGTTCAAATTCAGATACAATTTAATTTGCTATATTTTCCCAAGTTGTAGCCTCAGTCATATTGCATATTCCTGGGAATATTTCTTTAATGTATATAATGTATAATGTATATAATGTATATAATGAATATTTCTCTACTTTTTATGTCAAATAACGAACCTCTAAAGTGTCCTGCTCACTTCCGGGTATATCTTGAATTACATCACATTGAAATGATAAAGTCCCATTAATATCTTTCAATAACATATTTTATAATTCAGTTTTATATAGTTGAATACTTTCATTCTGAATATCGCTAGATAATAAGTATCTCTCATAAATATTATCATATTTCATGGAGGGGGGGGGGGCAAAAAATAGTTAGCCCCATAGTTTTGGTCAAATTCTTTAATAAAAATGTATATTAACAAAGACAATATACTAAATGTAATATATATATATATATATATATATATACAATTTATTATAACATATTTCATGGAGGGGGGGAAAACATAATTAGCCCCTCCCCCTTCCAACGCCCCTACTAGCACCAATTTACCTCCATGCAAGTATACTGAAGATATAACCTATATCATATAGGTGTATATACCTATAGGTGTATAGTTGCATTATATATGTGCAAGAATATGTCCTTGTTATGTGTTTACAAATCGTAATATATATACACATCAATAGTTACTATACAACTCTACAATATAGTATACATACTTATTGTGAACTACTTGTATTCCACGTATATATACGTATACGTATGTGTGTGTACGAGTTGCATGTCTCATTATCCTGATATATAGTCGCGCACATCGAGCGCACACAATGAGATGTCAATCAACGCCAAGTGGGCACCTCCTACACCTGTCAATCACAATAGCATTGAAAGCACGCAACCCCGCAGATAAGCATTCTATACCATATAGATATTGAAATGGAAATGTTTGATTAATTTAATTGTAATTGTTAATAAAAAATACTATTAGTTACGTGTGGTATTATTATAATATACACACACACACACACACACATATATATATATATATATATATATATATATATATATATATTATTGTGTTATGTATATAATGATATACCCATATATGGGCTATAGAGAATGAAGTGACTCGAGTCACTGATCTGTTCTCTAGGGGTATACTGCTATATATATATATATATATATATATAGAATTAATAAGGTGAACATTTACAACCGAGTTATCTATTACAAGGTCACGCAATTCCAGCTTACTATTATTATTGGAAATCTAAATTCTGCGGTTTTAATAGTGTTATCATTGTTCATTATA
The DNA here is from genome assembly GCA_964019155.1 of Osedax fenrisi. Classification (NCBI taxonomy): domain Eukaryota; kingdom Metazoa; phylum Annelida; class Polychaeta; order Sabellida; family Siboglinidae; genus Osedax; species Osedax fenrisi. The sequence goes on from OZ025243.1 coordinate 10,408,681, forward strand.
ATGTATGGGATAACATCATTAATGTGCATAGGAATACCATCGATGTAAATAAAAGGTATTGTATTGGTATTAAAGGGTATTACATGGTATTAAAGGGTATTATGGGGTATTAAAGGCCTTTACCCCGGGGTATTACATGGTATTAAAGGGTATTACAAGGTATTTTATAATAACTTTTATTTACAATGATGACGCATATATTATTTATAAATCAATTACTTACGAAGTCTACTACATACATAATGTATACACACTGTAGTTAGTATTTCAAATAAGCCTATAAGTGTCTATAAGTGAGACATATGCATGGTGTATACACCACTTATAGAAGTGTTACCTTCATAAATATGTCCTTGGTAACCTCTACTGATGGAATAGAGGACATACGTTTCCTGTTCACGCTAGGAAATACCCTTTATATAACAGATTCTATGCGTACTATAGTTCATATACATATCATATATATATATATATATATATATATATAACGTTATATTTATTATATAATTTATTAATATTTATTATATAATATTACCGACCTATAGCATGTAATTAGATAGTATAGGAGATATGTAGGGCATACATAGTAAGGTTAGTTATATCTTCATATATCACAGGAACATACGCACATATATATTACAAGAGATTCGTAAAATACTTGTGAATTTTGATTTCATGAAAGTGTACTTATATATGTCAATATACAACAAGCTATATATAGAGTGTTATATATAGCACATGGTTTATACGCTAGGTATACATATATAACCTATAGGTTCTAAAGATGAACGATGACATATGTGGTCGTCACGGTTCATTGAACACGTATCGTGAACGCTGCGAGGTCACTAGGTGTTACGTAATATTATCTAGCGTTGCGTAATAGATTATCGCGATACAAAGAAAGTGTTTCTTTATATCGATAGTAACTATGGCTTCTTAAGTGTTTAATGGTGTTACGTTAATCTCCTGATTGTTTTGTGAGTCATTATATATAACATATATTATGTGACCTGTAACAATCTGAAAAGGGCTTTCTAAACACTAGTTTATATATATATATATATATATATATATATATATATATCATCCTTAATGCATACACGCTATAAACTCGGTCGTCGCTGTTAAATGACTAATAGAATCATTATTTCATACTTAAAATAAATAATTAAAACCATTTGTTAGTACATTTTGTTAATATATATTTTATTGATTAATTATTACTCAGATATGAAATAATTACTTTTATATTAAATAAATATTCATATTAGTCATATATGCATATCGGCATATTTATATTACCCTATAGGAATCCCTAATACCAAAGTCTAATACCAAAGGGTTTTGCTAATACCGTGTACAATATAACATGAAATATAATATAAAATTATATACATATTAATTGATATTAATATATCTAATATAGATATATATATATATATATATATATATATATATATATAGAAATAGAGAGAGAGAGAAATAGAGATATTAAGATAAATAGTGGTTATAATTGTTACAAACCAATTTAATAATAGGATCTATTGTTACGTTAACAAAGCTCAGTAGTTTCGGATGAAAGCCACAATTGATGAATTCTGCCTGTTGTGTGATGAATTATTTATAGTAAGCCTTAGCATCTGTACAGATATATTCACCTATACCCGTATGTGAATACCTACCCAATCTATATAGGTATACACTCCACGTAACATACTATCAATAATTAATAACTTATTTAGGTTATGGGTAAAGGTAGCAGATGTAAATACGAGAATATGTAAGTAGTGATAATAATATATAACACAATTAAAAATGTATATACACAACCTATTAGTTTAGTATTATTTTGAAAACATACTAAATTTGACTCACGTATTCTATTTGATTTTTATTTAACTTTCGTTATAGGAAACACAAATAGGAAACACAAATATATACAGTGATTTATGATCAATTAATAATAATACGATTAATATATTTTAATTAGTTATAAAATTCGATCGCAGTAATTATTTTTCCTATAATAATTTTTGAAATTGTTTAAATTGTTTATATTGTTAAATCCATTTACAAAAATCGTTACAATAATATGTTCATATATATAGAAAATATTTGCTAAATTTGTTATATTAAAAGATTGTTAAATATATGTTATATCTCATTTTGTTTGATGGAAATATGTGTATACAAATATATATATATATATATATATATATATATATATATATATACGTAAAACTACTCATTAAGTAACGTAGTTACAACAAACCAGAGTGTCCATAGGCGGGTTCGGCCATTGATTGGTCAAATCGTCGGAAAGGTCAAGCGGATGTTTACCCAGCGTCGGGTAAACCCTACTACGACATCCGGTATAGCCGGACGTATCGTTCCTCTGAAGGTTATGTTCTCCGCCGAGGGCATGCCAAACGCCGGAAAACGTGTACGTGATGCCCTCTAGACGGGTGAGTAACGCCATCAAGGTCAACAGACCGATGCCCGATGCCAGCAGCATGTAACCTTGAGCCACTCGTCGTGTCATCTTCATCGCTGCGTGTCACGTGTTACGGTGTTACGTCATGTATCGTCATAACAAGATGACGCAATATAACCCGCACTATACCCAGTTAAACCCATGCTATCACCCGCTTGACATATAGTTTATGTTCAGTTGTTTGCGAATGAGAACTATAGCCAATATTGTACTGTATATATACAGTTCCACCCGCTATACCTATAGTCATAGTAAGGGCATGTCATTGCTTATATACAACACATGCAAGGTCATGACCTTGATACGACTATAGGTATAGCGGGTGGAACTTAACCTGCAAGTCTATAATAACCTGTATTTATATGAGTATACTTATACCTATAGGAGCTATCGGACCTAGTCGGTTTGTTTATCAGTAACTATGGTAACAACGATGTAGAGTATAGTATACTATATATAGTATACATATGTATGAATACTATAGTAGATAATACGATAAGATATATATTCTACAAATTATACATTTTATACGATTAATGTATAAATTGATATCGAACTAAAGTCTATTTGAACAATGAATTCACGACGTAGTGGAACAGTCAGTGGAACCGATGTGAATAAAGTTTTATTGACGTCAAGCACGGAAAGTCACGTGATAATTTATGTCACGTGTTGTAATGTTATTACGCAATGTGATCACGTGTCATTACTATAACCCAGCAGGCATCGAGTGAACGTTTAGGGGGCATTAAAACATGATTTATTAGTAATAATTAATTATATTATCGTCATGTTAGTATCGTTATAGTATCGTTATATATCGATAAAATCATTAATAAAATGTTTATTTATACGCGAGTTAACTATTGTATAAACAATGGAATTAGTGACTTCCTGTTAAATTCCTGGTATAATACTTCCCGATAGAAATTTATAAAAATGGCTATTCTATCTATAAATATATATGTTGCAAACATTGTGATTGTACATATGTGTGTGTATGTGTGTGTATGTGTATGTGTGTGTGTTTATGTGTGTGTATGTGTGTGTTTACTTAAAGTTTAATAAACTAAATAAGTATCTTAAATTATATGAAAAAATGATATTAATAAAAAATACATACAAATATAATGCTAATGTTAATACACGTATATAGTTATAACCTATATATATATATATATATATATATATATATATATATATATACCCCCCCCCCACCGTGCATTAATGTCACATTCGTCATCACGGGAATTATACAGAACTACAGATATTGCTTACTACCGATTTTTAGGTTTATAGAACCATAGTTCTAAGAGGCCTTAGGTCGTATACGCCTATAGGTATAAGCCGAGTCCAATATTACTCATCGGTCTAAGACTAGTCATAGGTCTCAGAGGTTTTAGGTAGTATACGCCTAGGTCTAAGACTAGTCCTAAGACTAATCCTAAGTCTCAGAGGTGTTAGGTAGTATACGCCTAGGTCTAAGACTAGTCCTAAGACTAATCCTAAGTCTCAGAGGTGTTAGGTAGTATACGCCTAGGTCTAAGACTAGTCCTAAGACTAATCCTAAGTCTCAGAGGTGTTAGGTAGTATACGCCTAGGTCTAAGACTAGTCCTAAGTCTCAGAGGTTTTAGGTAGTATACGCCTAGGTCTAAGACTAGTCCTAAGACTAATCCTAAGTCTCAGAGGTGTTAGGTAGTATACGCCTAGGTCTAAGACTAGTCCTAAGTCTCAGAGGTTTTAGGTAGTATACGCCTAGGTCTAAGACTAGTCCTAAGACTAATCCTAAGTCTCAGAGGTGTTAGGTAGTATACGCCTAGGTCTAAGACTAGTCCTAAGACTAATCCTAAGTCTCAGAGGTGTTAGGTAGTATACGCCTAGGTCTAAGACTAGTCCTAAGTCTCAGAGGTGTTAGGTAGTATACGCCTAGGTCTAAGACTAATCCTAAGTCTCAGAGGTGTTAGGTAGTATACGCCTAGGTCTAAGACTAGTCCTAAGACTAATCCTAAGTCTCAGAGGTGTTAGGTAGTATACGCCTAGGTCTAAGACTAATCCTAAGTCTCAGAGGTGTTAGGTAGTATACGCCTAGGTCTAAGACTAGTCCTAAGACTAATCCTAAGTCTCAGAGGTGTTAGGTAGTATACGCCTAGGTCTAAGACTAGTCCTAAGACTAATCCTAAGTCTCAGAGGTGTTAGGTAGTATACGCATAGGTCTAAGACTATAGGTCTATATGACTCCTTGGTCCAAGACTAGTCCTAGGTTTACACCGAGTCTCATTCATCAGTATACTTGATCTGTAGAGCATGACTGTATAACCTACTGTTCATCTCGATTATATTAACTGTTGTCCGGGGTCCGTCACAGCTATTTATAACATGTATGCATCCACGACTTCTTGAGGGCTCTATTTGTATCCGTTATTTGTATTGTATTCAATATATATATATTTAGTATGCTCAAATTTGAGCATCTTAAGTAATAATATATGATTTATCTTATAAGAAATTCAATAATTATCATACATTTATAAATATATATAGACACACATATTAATATAGAGCAGAGACTGCATAATGTATTAAATGATAAATTATGTCTAACACTATACAGTGATATACATAATGTATCATTTCATATAGCATGCATGCTATTTCTGAACGATATCATGATCTATAGGTACTTACAATTTACAATATATCGGTATAACTCACTCCGGTGAGCAACACGGATACATTTTATAACTTTATATATATATTTAAATATATATATATATATATTTTTTAATTATTTTTAGTTATTTAAAAATGGTTTATTGACTACAAAATCACGTGGTGGTTATGGGCGTCATAGGAAGGAAACAAAAACAAATAGAGTACAATACAAATGAAGAAAATGGAGGTCACAATGTTAATAGGTGCGTGGAGAGTTTACATTTAAATAGTGACAAAGATTGCCAACACCTAATGTCATATGGTAGAGCATTCCAGTATTTTGGAGCTACCACAGAGAAAGCAGAATCAAAGTGAGCAGAGATAGTCGAGCGTTGCACAATAATCATCGTGTGACATTTCCTGCTAGCTCGACTAAGGGGCTGCATATTGATCATGTCTGCTAGGTATTCGGGAGATCTAAGATAGATCACCTTGTGGGTGATGCATAATAGTCGGTATCTACAGAGATACCTAAACTTAAGCCAGCCGAGTGATCGCATTAGGGCCGATATTGAAACTATTGAAGAGAACTTCAGTTTATAAAGGATGCGTATAGAACTTCGTTGTATCATCTCAAGCAAATAGGGACGAGTATGGAGAGTGAAACAGGAACAGTGATTATGGGGAGCTAGAGAAGATGTGTTTAGAGTGACATATATGTATAGCTTACAATAAAACAAATATGCTACATAATGTTATATTTGTTATTATGATCACGCACATTGGCTACACGCACGCACTCACACACACGCACGCACAAACACACACATGCACACATACATACATATACATATATAGAATATGACTACATAATGAGACCCGTTACATGCATTTATACTATAGTATATCTATAGATTAACGTTCTATAACTGCGCTTCTATAACTGCGCTTCTATAACTGCGCTTCTATAACTGCGCTTCTATAGTACATGACTTCAGGTCACGTGTCGATATCACGTGCTAATATTGACAATATAGCACTGTCTATCGAGCGGTAAACTATTTGTGTATCCGCTATTTATAGATGCTATAATATAAGTCTATATATGTGCTATAATATAGTATTATATAATAATCGATATTCAATGCCTTACATTTAATGAATCATATTGCAATATAGTATTATTTTGCAATATTTGACAGAATTTTCTATATTTACATAGTTTTAATATATTTTTCATTATATATATATATATATATATATATACACATATAAATAGCTGCAATTGCGCAATTATATATTTAGGAAGTGCAATAAATGCACTACACTAAATAAGCCAATTCTCTGTTTACTAGTTCGTAAGCCACGCCCCTTTTATGTAACACAAAGATAAAGGGCGTTACAGGGGCGTTACAGGGCGTGTTACGTAACATTCACACCAATAGTCTGCAGACTATAGGTCACTGTCGCCATTGTTTACGTAATAGTTACTTTGATAGTGTTTACATTCTATTATACTTATTCATATTTGTTGATTCTTTTAATTTGGCATTATCTCATTCGTTTGATATTTTTGCACCCTTCATTACTCTTATCAACCGAACTTATTCTTATTCCACCTGTAGGGAGAATAAACCATGGTTTACTATTGAGCTTGTTAACCAAACATCAACACGGCATGACTCAATCTCAATTTAACATCCACCATGAATCACAGGTCATGTTTTTCGCTTCCCACACATGACATTATACTCTCTAGTGATTCTGATATGATTCAAATGTCTATGTTTAATTGTATTACTGATCTCACTAAATGGTTATCTCATAAATCTTTCCTTAAATATGACTAAAACTGATACTATCATATTCTATAGACCAAGTTCTCCTCTATCAATCACTCATCCATTTCTACTATATATTCCAACTTCTCACAGATGACTTTTAAATATACGTTACAAACAAAGAAAAATAAAAATATATTTGTAAAAAACGAGATATTAAAAAAATTCGGCATATATGTACCCTTCTGGATATAATTATGAGAAGAAAAATGACCACGTTTAGATATATTACCTATAACTCATCACGATTCGTTTTACATCACCATTCTTCATGGATATGTTGTAGGCAAAAGAAAAATAGGAAGACCGAAGAGAAATTGGATGGATGATATATTCGAATTCTCTAATCTTTCTCTTTGGAAACTTTTAAATATTGCAAAAGATCGTTCGAAATGGAGAAAGTTGTTATCATCGATGTCATGTGATCCCCCTACGATGGCGACGTCACGTGACTAATATAATATATATATATAGTATACGACGTTCATTATTTTACATTCTATCATATCTTATGATTTATATGTATATTATTGATATATATATATATATATATATATATATATATATATATATATATCATCATAATATACATATATATATATATATATATATATATATATATATATATATATATATATACCTATTTACTATTATAATATAAGATATATAGTACGGCACCAATTCGTCGATATATCAACAAGTTACATGGGAAACCCTATAGGGTATACCTATACCCTATAGTATACTATAGTATACTATACTATTGACTAATTTGGTTACATCGTATACATATAGGCTGTTAATACGAATACGAATACGAATACGAATACGAATTGATATATCCATTCGAATTCGTATTAAGATGTATTAAGATGTGCTAAAATGTATACGTACTTTTGGCGGTTTGTAATTTCTTTCGTGCATGTTTGACCATGTGTATATACAGTGTATATTATACACTATATATAAGTACGTGTGCGTATAGGAATTCTATATAGGAATTCTATATAATCCTACCATCGTACATGCGAGTAGGAATATATACATATTAAACTCTACGTATCATGTTAGCTGTTATAGAGAACGTATGGTATAAGACGAATGATTGCATAGTATAATGGTAATGTATGCTATTGAATTAACACATTTTATAAATCGATGTATGTGAATGTAGGCGTGGCTTATTTATAATGCATAGTTGTGGGCGTATTGATAAGTGGGCGTTTCGATCGATGGACAGTGCGAACTACGAGTATGTACCTCCCCTAATGTGTCCCACATAAAGGATATGCGCATCTGCTTACGAATTAGCACCTACATTTCCGTTACGGTTCAGTGATTTATCTTATCTCATTATCGATCCAGAGTGTAGGGTATTTCAATTTACTAATGAAAACCTCATATAGGTTTATCTTTAAATTATTGAAAATAAAATATACTACTGAAAAGTATCACATTATGGACATTAACTTACAAAACTTCAATACATATAATATTATATTATATATAAGAAAATACATCTATAGACATATATTAATATATATATATAGGGGAGAGTACTCGAATACCGACACCCTAACAATAAATCATCGTGACTTTATTATTTCTCAATTAAATATTTCCAAATTGTATTTATAAGTATTAAGTATGTATATATATACTAAATATGTTTTACTTTGTGTAGATAATTTATAAATTTATTTGTGAATATTTGCCAAACATATATGTATTATTCTTTATATTAAATTTTCATATATTTACTCTTCTTAACCTTTCTTGTCTGTTTTTAGTTTTTTAGTCGTTTTAGTTTTCTTAATGTTTATTTTGTTTATTTTTATATATTATATGATGATTTTTGATAATTTTTTCAAGTCCTTCATAAGTACAATTATTTGATCTTATTCATAATTAGATTTAGTGTAAACAGGAAGTCAACTTAGATATAACATTATGTTATATATAGTTTATTCTTTTTTTTTTCAGGAATCTATTATTCCAATTATAATTGTACTTTTTAGGACTTATAAAAATAATAAAGGGTAATTGTCTCGATAAGCTCAGCTTCTACAATTACCCGGTTGTTAAAACCAAATCTGATAATAATAATAAAAAATAATAAAATAGCTATTTTAAGATTTAATTTAGTTTGTTTAACTCTGAGATAACAGGGGTGTCGATATTACAGGCACTGCCTCGAATACCGACACCTTAGCACATAATATCGACACCCTACATATATCGATATTTACGATATACCATATATTATTTAATATCCACTATCCAATCATAATTTAATGCGCGTTACTTTTAGTTAACACACGTAATTCATACGTTTTTTCCCCTACTTAATTTTCGAAAATATTTTATATTTTATATTATATTATAAATATTAAGTTTTAAATTACATAATGCGAATATTGTACATACATAGGAGTTTTTATATAGTTTTTGAAAGACCATTTAATTCCAGGTAGAATCAATTCCAAGTATATGTGTATATTATTCGGTATGTCTATTAATTTATGAATATTATCATAACGCACGCACATTATAAACAAATAACGCTGATTGGTTAAAGGGTGTCGATATTACGTGTAATTAGGGTGTCGGTATTATGAAAATGTATGTTGCGTAGGTCAACGTCAATAACGTTGTAACAAATTATGATAAATACAAAATATTTTCGCACATTGTAAAATATAATTAGATCTATACGATGTATTTAAAATATTTAAATTATATACATTTCAAATGATTGAGAATCGATATTGTAATTCAAAAATTTCATAAATTTAGAGTTGTAACTAAAAAATCAGTTTTTTGTTTATAATTAAAAAAATATAAATATTCAACAAAAAAATTATATTTATATGAATTAGAATTATATTGATTAACATTTCATACTTTCATTATTTTGTGATTGGAATTATATTTTAGGAGATCTATAGGGTGTCGATATTACGTGCATGTCGATATTAGAGCACTCTCCCCTATATATATATATATATATATATATATATATATATATATATATATTTATCAATAAATCTATAGAATATATTCTATTCTATAGAGGTATCGGTGTTACACCTAAGTATATATCACATAATTCACCTTATAAGGTATATTATATATAAATTATATAATATAATATAATACAATTTCCAATTTAGTAGATATTAGTAGACTAAAGCAGCCAATAAACAATCATAACATATATGACATAACAATATCAACGATTTTTCTAAGGAAAGATATAACACTCACGCGAAATCGTGTAATTATATTTGATATACAAAAACCAACAGCGCCATCTATATAGGGTCACTTTTCGAAACTAAGTGTTGTTTATAATGTAAATTCGTAACAAACTCTGCACTTTTAAAATGAAAAATAATATGTTTTCAATTATTATTTGTATTATGAATACTAAGAGTTCATTAGTAATATATAACAAAGCAATATGATATGTTGTTTTAAATGATATACATATCTATGTGGCGAGTAACAGCTAATTTATATTGACTGTAATTTAATAGAGAAATGAAAACATTGTAGGGGAAAGTCTCCTATTACCGACCCCTAAATGATTATTTGTAATAACTTATTCAATAATAAGTAAATTTATTTGAAAGGGGTCGGTATTAAGGGCAGGTCGCAGCGCTCGCGCGAATAGTCAAAAACACATGTAACAGATGGGCATATACATGTATATGCAACTAAGGCTAACAATAGAACTATTCAGTGTATTGAGCTAATTTTTTTTATCATGTTCATATTATACAAATACATCTTTGTAAATAATACAATTTTCAATATATACTATACTATATATATGTATACATATAAATAACATTTTTATTTTGTATGTATTTTGATTATAAAATGAACTTATATAAAGAATTTTATAATATGCTTCTGTGTAATTATTCATATAAATATATTCTCTATATAACAATAACAATTATTAAAAAAGCTGCAATAGTTTTTTCTGTAGCCACTCTAATGCGTACACACCTAGCATAAATATTGATCATCTAGTAAATCGCATTTGAAGTTTTATACCAAATAATTATTTATATATTTGTAATAATTATTCCTTATCAGTAGGCTCATTTATCATTCATTTATACATAATTATAGTAGTAATATATTTCTAAAGTACACATAATATATATATATATATTCACTATTTTAATAATAAAAAGGTTTTATATTCACTATTTACTATAATTATAATTACTATATTCACTATTTATATTTACTATAAAATTGAAAGATAGCATCTCTTTGAATGTATCAAATTGGTTCATAATACTCACGTGAGTAAACACTGAGTAACAAAGAAATTATAAAAATAAATAATGTAAACAAATCTTATTTAATTTTTGAAAATCAGCGATATATTAACTATAAAACATAATAAAATTATATATGTCAGTTAGGCTTGATATAATATTAAAATTTAATTACTTATATATTTTTTTAGATAGAGAATGGTGATAAAAAGATGTTTTTATGTGATTTATAGATCGTTTTTGAATACCATTTTTTCACAGATACTAAATTACTTATTAAATGATAGTTTTATGGAATAATATTTTTTTTTTTGTTTTATGAAAATGTATCGTTTTCAGCGCTGACCTCCCCTTAATGTAATTTAGGGGGTCAGTAATAGGACAATCATATGGGTTGCTATAATTAAGATATATTGGTTAATAGTTATTTAAATTAAATTATTTTATAATAGTTATAAACATTTTATTGATCTACAATATCTGCACAAAATTAAGTTTTATTTTAATTAATAAAGTATTTATAATGATTTAAAAAAGTTATTATTCAAATATTTAAAAAGTAAAAACAGAATATTACATTGTATCAAATAATAATTGTAGGATTGAATATTTTTTAAAACAAAATACTTATTTATATTTATCATTAAATTACTAACAGTTTATATATACATTTTGTTTATATCTCTTATAGTTACTGATATACGAGAGGGGTTCGGTATTAGGAGGGGGTCGGTAATCGGAGACTTTCCCTAGTATGCAAATAGAGGCAAATCTAAATCGATTTCAATACTGCTGCTAGCATCTGGATGTATGAATACAAATAACGTTGCTTAGATAGGGAGTATTATATCTTTGCTTCGCAAAATATTTGACCATGGTGTGGACAAATGCATGTGGAAATTAAGAGAAATCCTTGAAATCACATGATTATATTATATATGGCCCATATATAACATTAATTTATTTATTACTGTAGGAAAAATAAATCCACCATAGATGTTGAGAAATTCTGTATTTTTATGAATGAAGTTAAATAGTTATACGCTATATCTATATTATATATATATACTCACCTTTGTTATATAACAAAGTTGAGTTCGTGTACATACTTTAGTGAAGCAAATAAATACGCTATGTATACACATGCTATAACAACATATAAATGAACATGATAACAATATAATAATAATTACAATGACAATATGTACCATAGATTTATAGTTTACTGTAAACTATAAATCTATGATATGTACCAACCCGATGAGACTCAGAATCAATAGTGTATCGATCTAACCGAGCGACGTTCCTTTTATAGGAAACCAAAGACACGAACTTGTCAGACGATAAGAAATATAAAATAAAAACAAATAACAACTTATACATGCATTATACGATAACACATTTAATTATAATATATAGTCCTACCTATGGAATATGCATTGCATATTATGCAATCAACCGATAGTGAAGCCTAAACAATTTATGTATGCAGATATATCGATTATGTAATACCGAGCGAATTGAATTAAATTCAATATACGTCACTTTAAATTTATATTACATTAATCGATATACCTATAGGTACCTGTATACATACTTCACTTTATAACATATCATATTCATCCTAGGATATATATATATATATATCCTAGGATGGTGTATCCTATATTATATATATATATATAGTATACCTATAGGAAATAAATGAAGATGTATACAAATAATAAATTACAAATAATTAATTTGTAAAGCAGATTGAATGTATTCAAAAACAACAATATAAAACACTATTTTAGATATATTTTTAATATTGGGACTGACTTGGTAAAATCACTAGGTATTTATTTTATATTAACTGACTAGGTGAAATGGCATACAGTAAAATATTATTAAAAAACAATTTAATTTGTATTTAATTATTTTTATGTCAAACTAATTTCACATTTTAAACCTTCTCTTTGTAATGCCTACTAATATATAATGTTTATTTATAAATTAAGTATGACACTTATATTTATCACGAATATATTATTTGTATAAAAATAATAATTTGTTAACAGTATATTGATAATAATTATATATACTTATTATAGATAATTAGATATAACCCATCGATATAAAGAAACTTTCTTTATATCGATGGATATAACCTACCGTTGAGGTAAAGTGAAAATTTGATAATGTATTAGATACAAATAGAATATAAATAAAATAAATGTATAAGCTTTACAATGTCGTAAGATACTAAATGATAAATTAGTATTTTCAATAATGTTATTGAAATTTATTGTGATTAATATGCTTAATAATTAAAAATTGGAATGTTGATTGATAATTAATTTAAGAAAATATATAGTCGAAATATATAATCGAAAGAATAAAGTATAAATATTTTCTAACGATAACATACGTTAAAGAAATTAAAAAAAAATAATAATACGAAATTAACAAAATTAAATAAATTAATATGTTTTACCGTAAAAAATAATCGAAAAATAATCTAAAATAGAAATAAATTTTATTTATTATATATATATATTTTTTATTTTTTTCATTATTAATTGAAGAATAAATATCAACATATTTTATTAGCATAAGTAATATAAGAAATACATATTAAATTATATATTAATTTGAATGCAACATTTATGTTAGCATAAAATTAAATCAAATGAATTTTTTAGTTTAATTTATCATAAAATATGACTCATATAAATAAAATTGTATCGGTAAATCAGATAAATAATGTTATATTATTTATTTCTATATATAAAGTATCATTTATATTAAAAGTCATTAGTAAATAATTTTAATTTTATTAGCAGATTAGAAATATCCTATTATAAAACTATTATTTGTAATGTATTCATTGTTTATATTATATGATAATTGGTTACATGAAGTAGTACCTATACAAAGTGGCGTGCCATTTGCAAAATTTATTAACATTTAAATTTAAAAGTTGTATTAATAGTATTATACAATGTATAAATTGAAAATAATATTTGACCTAGTATTGTACCACGATGATGATCACAATTGTTTCATAATCAACATCCGATTATCCGATATGCTATACTCGTTGTATTATACATATGTATTCATATATATATATAGATTATACCTTGCAATAAATTAAAAAATAAAACAATACAATATTATATAGAGAATTATATAATAATTTAAGGGAATAACTACCTATTTTCCATTATGCTTTATATAAATAATGAATTCTTAAAATTAATACTTATGAATTACTTTATTATAATTTAAACGTCAAGTTATTAAATATTGTAAAGTAAAATCGCTTGTGATATGTTTACTTTTTTCCTAAAGCCAAATTGAAAATTGATTTATATATAACACAATATATTTGGCAAGAAGAGTGACTACACTATTAAATTATAGCTTACTAAAATTCTAGAAAATTATTCTAAAAGATATAAGTATAATTAGTAGTATACGTACCATATATAATTGGTAAATTTATTTCCATTATTATTGTTAGTATTTTTTTAATAATTTTAATTGAGAAAGTATTATTTCAAAAAAAATATCTGTTGAAAATACAAAGCAAAGGAAATACAAAGGGTCAACCTTTGAATACCGCGGTATTGTGATTTATATTCTAGCAATATCTTAATCTGTAGTATATATTATATATATATATATATATTCTATAATGAAACGAGTATTGTAATTTACAAATATTAATAGAGTAGCGACGCTTCCCAAGTTTTTTTACGGCGAAAATATGTTTCAGTCAGGACCGTATAGTTAAGAATCGTTTACGATAAACTATAGCTGGTGTGAGATGAAAATAGTATAATAGTCGAGGCATAATTAAAGTATGGGTAATAGTGCGGTGGATCGATGTTGTGATGTAAGGACGTATTTTGTTTATATTGAATATATGCTGGAATGTGGAGGCTTTTAATGATAATATGTGTTTATAAAATTTAAATTTTTTATTAATATGAATGCCTGATATTTGGTTGTAGTAGACGGGGGGATTATGGTATGACCTAGGAATATTTTGGTGGGAAGGGAGTTCGGAGGTGACAAATTCATAAGGTGTAAGTTTTAATTCATGAAGTTAAGAGGTAAATAGTTGTTAGTGAGCCAGTTAATTATAGTAGTGAGACATGATTGCAGGTATACCTAAAAGTATAATAGTATACTATTAGATGATTGGCGTGAATTTCAATTTCGTGTTCATACATATTTTATTAGACGGAAGGAAATTATTTAATACGTTTGCTAAGGGGATGTAGGTAAATACATATGCGTGTTGAGAAGAGGGACAATCCTTGATTTGTTAATGTTAGAGAAAAGCAGAGTAATACAGTATTTTCAAGTACAATTAGTTGTAGTCTATAGACTATATATATATATATATATATATATATATATATATATATATATATATATATATATCTATATTATACTATAGATAATATAGATAGATAGATAGATAGATAGATATAGTTTATTGGAGTAATTTAATGTCGTTCTTTTTTCATTTAGTATTCTTTTTCGTTTTCTTTCTTCGTTATCCAAATGGCTTCAAAATAAGATCTTGGACTTTTCAGGTTGTTGGCAGCGATTTATTCATATAGTACACGGGACATGAATAAAAGATAATAATATACCTTTTATAAGTAAACTATTTATTGTTCTTGTTGATTTTGAAATTGGTATAGGATACGTTTTATTTATTCATAGAGTATATTTATTATTTTGTGTGTGTGTGTATTTTAGTTAAATTTGTTGTTACTTGATTGTAATATTGTTTATGCATATATATTAATGTATTATAATATGTTAGATTATCTAATCTAAGTATTTTATTTGATGTGAATAATTCTTTTATATGATCTCGAAATTTTCTTTTATTTATTATTCTTAAGGTTTTTTTTTGAATAATTGTTGTATTTATAGTATTATTTGAGAATGTATTTCCCCAAAGTATATCTCCATAGTTAAGTATGGTAGGAAAATACTATTATATATCAATGAATTTGTTTTAATGAATTTGCTTAATTTTGAGAATAAAAATTGAATTTGGGAGAGTTTATTATTTAATTGAATATAATATCATTTTTAAAATCAAGTTTGCTATCAAGAATAATACCAAGATATTTATAATTATATAGGTTACCTACATTATTTATTATTGTATCATTTAATGAAATTATATTGTTTGGATGTTTTAGTTGAAATTTATCATTTCTCTTTTACTAATATTGAGTTTTAACTTATTATATTTATACCATATTTCTTTTTTTATTAAGGTATTTTTAATTAATTTTTTTAGTTCTATATTATTATCAGCTATAAAAGTTAGCAGTATTATCTGAATATACTGTAAATGTTACATTATTATCTTTTAATTATTTTATATAGATATATACTATACTATAGATAATATATAGAGATAAGTAAGTCTAGGTTAATTGTTTCAAATACTGAATAGATATCTAGAAGCAGTAATTGTATTTGGAGGTCATTGTCAAGGGATTCCAGTAGGTCGTCGAGTAGTGAGAGTATAGTCGTTTCGGTACTGTGGAGTTTTCCGAGGGTACTTTACTGGATCAAGTATATTTTTGGCAGTAAGATAGAATATTAATTATTTGTAAATGCCTTCTCAAGTAGTTTAGTTTGAATGGGAAGTTGATATATGGGTCTGTAGTTAGAGAATGTATTGCAGTCGAGTTAAGGTTTTTTATTTAACAATTTGCTGATAATGAAATGTTTTAAGCCTGAAGGGATAATACCAGTTACATGAGATTCATTAATGACACGTTTATATATTGATACAATGGTCGAAGCAATATGTTTGTAGGGGTAGGAGTTCCGATGGTGAAGAACATTTGGAGGTAACAATAAGATTATAAATGTCAGTAGGAAATTGGTGGAAAGGGAAAACATAGTAAACTTGTCAGATTGGTACAGGCATAGGTTGTTGTATTTAAGTATTTTTTTGTTCAGGGTGTTTATATTATCATAGATAAATTTAATTGTATCTAAAAGATAGTCAAAGAAAGAAGAGCATAGGAGAATATCTTATAGGTCAGGTAAAATGATTTTATTAGTTCTGCCGAGGAGTTTATTGGTTATTTTATAGAGCTATTTGTAGTCATATTTGTAGCAGTTGCATTTTTCATTATAGTAGTTGGACTTGGAATTTTTAGAAGTTTGCCGTATATATTTCGGTTAACAGATAATTGAGAGAAGTTGTATTAAGTAGGAGTTTTGTTATATATTATGTTTTTCTTTCTAACAAGTCGTTTTTTTGGGTTCCGAGTTCATTAGTAAACCATGGTGTAGTTATGTGTGTTGGTAGAATTTTAATAGTTAGTTGTGCGTGCTTATTTAAGTATTAGGTAAGTAAATATAGGGTGGGTGATATTTAAGTTAGTGTGTAATATGGGGAATTATTTATATGTCTGCTGAAAATTGTGTAAAGTAAATGATTTGAAGGTTATGAAAGGACGTTATTTTTCTAATAACGTTAGGGGTATGTTGATTATAAAATCAATGGGATAATATTCAGTAATGATTGTTGAGTCAGTAGGAGGGGCAGTAATTAAGACCGATTAGAGAGTTGTAAATACCTTTATTTAAATATTAATACTATCTCAACTACTATATTAATACTATATTATATATATATATATATATATATATATATATATATATATATATATATATTACTATAATCATTCAAAATAGTTTAAATTTATTATGAAGTTGAAATTTTGAAAATAGAAGTTTCATAAAGTTGAAGTACTTACAAAAGTAATATATATATATATATATATATATATATTTTAAATACTTTCTATTTATATATAAATATATATTTATATATAAAAACTATATGTTATAATATGGGCATTAAAGTGAGAAAGGCTATAGCATGGAACGCACTACATAGCATGCACGTTATATGGAAGTCTAAGATAAACTTACCACTTAAAAGAAGACTCTTTGTAGCAACCGTAGAAAGTGTATTAATCTATGGATCTGAGTCATGTACACTGACTGTTCAACAGCAGAAATCACTGGATGGCACATACACGCGAATGTTTCGTAAAGCCCTAAATATATCTTGGCAAGAACAGTCCACAAATAAAAATGTGTAGGGTAAACTACCTCTTGTTTCACCTAAAATAAAATCCAGAAGGATGAGAATGGCTGGTCACTGTATACTGCATCCGGAACTATCAACAAACCCGCTCGTTTTATGGGAACCCACACAAGACAATGCTAACAGAGTTCGCCGACGATTGAACTACATTGATGTGTTAAAAAAGGACACTGGTCTCCTAGAGAAGGAAGAGATAATAAGCAGCATGCTCGATAGAGATATCTGGCGGGAGTTGACTCATACTGATGCTCGAGTAGACGATGAAGATCATCCTCGAAATTAAGCAAGTAAGCATATGTTATAATATATTAATAGTTATATGTTATTAGTCATTACAATAAATTAAATAGCATATAAGCTATTTAATTTGGATGATCACAAGAATCCAACAGCAACACTGCAATGCAAGGACATGAACTTTAAATATACTGCGCGCGCGCGCAAAATAGTTTGCTATAGGCTCGTTACATTCAGTGATGTGTTATGCATTTAAATGATTTGCAATATAATTTATATTCATACGCGATTATTCAGATATATATTATATAATACGCATACATGTATATAATATATATATATATATATATATATATTATATATATATATATATATATATATATATATATATGCTGTGTATATATATATAAATATAAGATATATATTATAAATAAATATTTTTTTTTAATTAAACTAAATTTAAATTATTACTATCATAAATTACTCGATTATAATTCGAATATGTTACGTACGAATGAGATCGATATCGTTTTAGAATGTCCATTTAAGTAGAATCGATATATTATATATGTATAATACTATACGTCATAAATATGCTATCCGTTATAGTAACTGTACAATGAAGTATTTGTTAATAAATTTGATTTTAAATTAAATTTAAATTATTACTATCAGAAATTACTCGATTATAATTCGAATGTGTTACGTACGAATGATATCGATATAGTTTTAGAATGTCCATTTAATTTCAAGTAGAATCAATATATTATATATGTATAATAATATACGTCATAAATATGCTATCCGTTATAGTAACTGTACAATGAAGTATTTGTTAATAATTTGATTTTAAATTAAATTAAAATTATTACTATCAGAAATTACTCGATTATAATTTGAATATGTTACGTGCGAATGAGATCGATATAGTTTTAGAATGTCCATTTAATAATTTAAATTTAATTAAAAATCAAATTTATTAACTAATACTTCATTGTACAGTTACTATAACGGATAACATATTTATGACGTATAGTATTATACATATATAATATATTGATTCTACTTGAAATTAAATGGACATTCTAAAACTATATCGATCTCATTCGTACGTAACATATTTGAATTATAATCGAGTAATTTCTGATAGTAATAATTTAAATTTAGTTTTAAAAAAATTATCTATTTATAGTATATATATATAGAAATGTTTTTTAAATAGGAAAATGATAGCATAATATATATATTATTGTTATATATAACATGGGTTGTGGCTCAGTGCTATAAAGGATGCGTTCTAAGCAGAAAGTCCCGAATTCGAATCTAGCTGGAGCTAGATTTATTTTTATCACACACATACATACATATATATATAATTACTATATGCTAGGATCTACTTTCATTCGGATCTACTTTCACGCGTATGTATATTTATTTGAATATTTCAACTCCCGCAATATAAATATAACTCCCGCAAGTATGTGTTCGTGTCCTTGCTGTCGAATTCTTGTTATGATCCTTTAATTTATACATAAATATATTTAGAACAAATATTTTTTTAATTATTTGAAATATTCTAATAATATAAGATTGATTTTGTATTTAATTATTTAGTAGTGACAGTATGGAAATTGATACCCGTTCTGAAATTAATATTTTATTTGAATAAGGATTTATATTTTAAAATTTCATTCACTATAATGAAATATTATAATATATATATTTATATTAGTATTAATTTAATTGTACGGAATTCTATGTTTATTTTACTGATAGTATAAATAATTAAATATTTACATAATATTTGTTATTATTCGAAATTTTATTTAATTTCAATATTATTTATTTAATTTCTAAATGATTTATTGTTATTTTCACAATAAATAACAATACTTTTTTTATTTTAGAATTATCTATTCGTATTGAACGCCTACTAACTAAATAGTTACTAGTGACATTTATAAAATGAATAGTAACTTATTTAAACATCTCGGCTATAAAAAAGACAAAAGGAACCAATATGTACGAAATCACGAAGATTCCAGCCAATCAAAATGTTAGTATATATATATATATATATATATATATATATATATATATATTATGTACATATAAATATACTTATTTGTATTTACGAAAGTAATTTGATTCAATATAACCACTTTATTCGAAAACATATAGATTCCAGCCAATCAAAATGTTAGTCTATATATATATTATTATTTATATCGACGAAAGTAATTTGATTAATATTACCATTTAATTAAGTATTCAAATATTACCATATATCAACCCTAAAGCAATGTAAATTGTACATTTATGCATTTTATATGTATTTGACAATTTTACTATTTGCGATAATTAAATACTAATATACGGACATATAATATACATACTATTTGAATATACAGGGGATAGTTATTAATATGTATGAAACCGTTATATCATAACGCTTGTTTACCTTACATTGATGACGTCATTATTGTTGTAATAATGTATATTTAGAATTTAGCTATCATAATATTTACAAAAAAATGTGTGTTATCATAATATAGTTAATCCACTCCCAATATGTGACACATATGTGACACATATCATCAGTAGTCACCTATATATGATTATACAGTACCATGTCCTCTACTACTGTCATTAACAGTACAATTTCCAACATGATATTCTGACAAATAATATTTAAAAATGTTCCCGAATATCGAATATAATATACGGAAAGATATTAAGAAGCTACATGTAGTTCATATAAAATATATCATATATTTATGATATAATAAAGAAATCATAATAATAATAATAGTAGGTAATACTACATTACTATTCAGGTGTATAAATAAATATATACATCTATATAAATATATATATATATATATGACCATTTTTTATATACATTCATAATTTAATAGCTGAAATCGTAACTACCGATAAAAAGAAAGTAATGAGCAAAGGTAAATTAATAGCTTAATATATATACATATATATATATATATATATATATATATATATATATAAATCAACATTACGAAAACTCTAATAAATGCTCTTTTACCTACCCGATTTGACTACTATTCTTCCCTACGGATTCTACTTCTTGTAAAAAGCTATTGCTCCACTAAATCTGATTATCCATTCCTCAATACATGCCACTTACTGCATAACACAACTGGGTCACTCTTCTACAACATATCATCAATCATATCGTATGTGGCTACCATTATCCCTTATAGCCTTTAGGTGAAAATTACGTGTGCAATCTATAATCTATAAATCAATATATTCTTTCACCCCTAGCTATATCTCTGATCTAATTAAAAAAACGTACAATATTACCTTCTCTTCGTTACCAAAATGCTCCTCTACTTATCTCCTAGAACTCTAATAATACTTCCCTAAATGCTAGAGATTTAAAAAATGTCGGTCCCTCCCTATGGAATTCCCTCCCTCCTACCATTCGTTCAACTAAATCCCACCACATATTTATTAAGCTTACTTCTTCTCTTATCTCTACCTCTAATCATTAAATAATCCACGTTATTATTGATGTCACGTGTTATATTCAACGTATTGTTATTATTAAATTGTTATCTTATTATTATTTTCTTCCCGCACGATCTACATGACCATATTTTAGTGCCTAATTAACCATATATCATCATAATCATTATCATCATATATATATATATATATATATATATATATATATTATATATATATAATTTATTAAATATTATTACATATATAATATATAAATATTACTAATAATTGTTATTTAATACATTCATTATTATCATTTAAATAATCATCTAGCTTACGAAACTGAATTAGGTTAGTAATTAATATATCAATAAAATGTCCATAATATATATATATATATATATAGTACTATAGTTATTATTATTATATGCATATTGAATACATATATTCACATTAAGACATACCTGTATAACCAGTCACCTCGTTATTACATTAAGTTCTCGTGATAACCCGATAAATTACATCCTACATACATACATCACAACAATGATGACAAATACAGTTATATCTAGTATATATATATATATATATATGTATACTAGTAGTATATACTATAGTATACCTACTATAGTAGTATAGTATAGTAAAGTATACTAGTAGGTTACTATAGTAACCTACTATAGTAGGTTACTACAGTACAGTACTATAGTACATTATAGTAACATATGTGCATTATATACTATATATATATATATATATATATATAGTATACGTATTATAATATTATTTATTATGTATTATAGTATACAACATTTACGAAGCAAATAACTAGACACATATTTGGTATAACCGTAACTATTCTGACGATACACAGGGTGTGGTAGGTATATGTAATGTGGTAGGTATACCCTGTATACAAGTGGTATAGGGTGTAAACAGGGTATACCCTGTAGGGTGTGAAGCATGTCAGCATGTACACTGTACATTGTACAGTGTGTGCATAATGGACATATGGGCAGACTACCGGTGTATATATGAAATGTATCTGTCTGAATCGACTGTACATCTGACCATGTGACCAACTGTAGTTACACAAATCACCCCCTTTCATTAAAGAGGTGATGCGTTGCGCATGACCGCGTCCACGTGTGCACGTATACCTATATGTAACACGTGTACACATATCCATAGCTATCCGTGCGATAATAAGAATTCAGCGCTGGTTCAGACGACACATGGAGAAACTCGAAAAGAGGAGGAACAGCACCTGGAAGATATTCGAGAGTCTGGAATATTCCAACGAACAGGATCAGAACAAGGTAAGCACGTTCACCGGATACTGATTGTTACGTATAATAATCGTAGGGTATAGACAACGTGTATTTATTTATTATTTAATATAATACATTTGTTACTGTACTATATACGATATATATATATATATATATATATATATATATATATATATTATCGTTATTTTTTTGGTGGAGTTCTTGCATCCCATCCAGGAAATAAGATTAAGTTTATACTTATAACAAAAATATGATTATAATATCCCTTCGAAGCCGCTCTCATGTTAAGTAAGTTATGGTTTTAACGAAAGCCGATTATGTATGTATACACAATTATATAATATAACTTCTACATATTATTTAGAAAATATTTTATTGTTCCGGACGAGGCTTGAACCCGCATCCTACTACTTTTGTGTCTGACGTATTAGCCAACTAAGTTAAATATGCATTTTATATATATATATATATATATATATATATAATTAATTATTCATATATATTACTAATAATACATTATATTACATGCAGTTACACGAGTTCTTCAGTAATATGTTGCAACCGATGAAAAGTGATAATAAAAATGATTCTCTTTTGAAGGAATTGGGTATCATAAAAAGACAAAATTTAAACACAGGTTGATTTAATAATAACCTATTTCTATTTTAACTTGCTTATGGTATATTTATATAGAACATGGACATCTATTAACTAATACACACATGCAATATATATTGATATATATTGTTATATTTATTATTATAATATATTATCATAAGTGTACTTTATAAAGAACACTTACTTAAAGTATATATTTGCATTAACTTCACGGTAATTATATGTTAAGTATTAAACAATAATTCATTAACAAACTATAAAGGAGTACTGTTGGATGGATTTATATTAGTTAATATAGATTCGCTATCAAGGAACGCGTGCCTTTTATGCAGAATTTTATGGGAAATTACCTCCAACTTTATGTTTTCACCCCCCCCCACTTTTAAATTGTTGCTCACACAACAAATAACATTTGTTCATAATCAATATAGTATGATAATCCTACTTATTTCTATACATCAGAAGATTTATTTTATTAGATAATTTTTCATATAAAATTTTTTCTAAATAAATATATTTAGAATTTTCCTCTTTCCACATTCAAATCGTTAAAACATACACTGCCTTGAAGGTTGTATGTCAACGAAACGATATAATATAGTTAGAGCGAGTTAATACAATGATACAATGTGTAATGTGTGCGATATTCATGTAGAGGTATACTAATTATTATAATAATAATTATAATATCGTGCGATAAAATGAGACAATAGTTAGCACTAAATATAGTACCTATAATATATGTTATTAGGAATATATATTATTTGAAAACCTTCCTTAAGGGGATATCACACGACGCCCGCCTCTCTATGTATAGAGATAGAAAATAATGGGTCTACACAAAACAATGCGCGCAGAATTCTATTCATTGAATTGATCATATTTTTTTTATATTCAATTCATTACAGAACATACTTTTACATAACGTAATTTTTATAATATATATTATATAACATATATATATATATATATGCATACATTTTAATTTTTTAATTTACAGAATTTCTATAGAAATTATTATTTTTTGCAATTATACACATGCAAATTTAGAACATTTCTTCTGTACCAGTATTCATATGTTATTTATATAATGCAATACAAATTAGTAGAATACATATAATAGTTTTTGTGATACCAAAATGTATATACATACCTATAGGTATACCTAGCGCGAAATAATTATTCTGAGAAAACAGCATTTGAATAAATATGAATCCATTTTATATCATATATAATGTATATATATAAACAATTTGTTATGTTATTTCTAGACTTTTTTCATGAATAATTTGTTTACAGATATTAAAAACAAACTATAGAATAGTATTATGAAATAAAACAAGGTTTGGTGTGACATCCTCTTAAGACAAGATAGATATATCGATATAATTGTATTAATTTTTATTTTACCATTATACACAAATCACTAATAACGATTACAAGTATTATAATATAACCATAGAAATTAGAGTACCCACTCACTCTATATCTATGAATATAACTGGTCGACGACAACAATAGAAAATATGAGAGTATTTTATGTGAGGTCATTTATTAGCAATAAGGACAAGCTTTGTGTATTCAAACTTATTTTATTGCAATCAACAAAAGAAAATAACTTCTAATACTCGATTAAAATCATTATCATACACACATTAATACACACATTAATACACACATTAATACACACATTAATACACACATTGACATACATACACGACGTACATATAACTATAGATATACTTACTTTATTAACTTCACTAACTTACGTTATGTACTTTAATACTCTCTAATCTATTTCCAAATATATTTATTTGTATTATTATGTTATTTTATTTATTATGGACACAGATTTTCCGAAGGAAAGATATAACACTTACGCGAAATCGTGTAATTCGAATTTGTATACAAAATACCCCAGTGCCACCTATAGCGGGTTACTTTTAGGAACTATGTGTTGTTTATAATGTAAATTCGTATTTAACTATACACTTTTAAAATGTTAAATAATATGCTTTAAATTAATATTTATATGATGAAAACTAAGTGTTCATTACTAATATATAACAAACAAATATGATATGTATGTTTTAAATTCTATAAGTTTAAATGTAGTGAGTAAAAGCTAATTTTTATTGCATGTAATTTAATAGAGCAATGAAAACATTGTTGTATGCAAACAGAGCCGAACCTAAATCTATTTCAGTGATATCGATACTACTGCTAGCAGCGGTTGGGGATATTACTAAATTACGTTACATGCATAGGTAGTGTTATATCTTTGTTTGGCAAAATCTTTGTTATGGATATCACCATATCTCACTTTCGAACAATTTATTTAAAATTGGATTTTTGTGACTAGATAAATTACGATATAGCGTAATTTATAGTATACTAGATTAGTACTAATAGAACTACTAATAATATACTATTAACTATGACTATAGTCATGTATCTATAGGGGAAAGTCTCCGATTACCGACCCCTAAATGATTATTTGTAATAACTTATTCAATATTAAATATAGTTATTTGAAATTTTGTAATTAGGGCAATATTATGGTAATGAATAATGTGGCTATTTTAAATTTTAAATATTATAATATTTACAAGAATAAACCAGGAGGTCGGTAATCGGATACATGTGCCTAATACCGACCACTTTCTACTATTACCGGCCCCCTAAAATAATAGTGGTATACATAATTGTAGTATTATTATATCCAATAAAAATAGTAATATATATATAAATATAATTACTTATAATATGTACGCAATTTATTTTGTATTGATATTATGTTGTAATAGTAATATTAAATTTAAATTTAAACTTTATAGTAATTATATTAAAATAGAGTATATAATTATGTAATATTTATTGTTTAATCATTATTTATATAATCAACTGGAATCCTGAATCCTGAATCTATATCAATGATACATAAACAACTTACGACATATTTTAAAGTATAATATGGATCTATTATGATAGGATATTATAAATCACATAGGGTCGGTATTAGGATAATTTAGGGGTCGGTAATAGGAAATTAATATAGGTTGCTATAATTAAGATATATTGGTTAACCTTAATAGTTATTAAAATTAAATTATTTTATAATAATTATAAACATTTTATTGATCTACAATATTATGCACAAAATTAAGTTTTATTTTAATTAATAAAGCATTTATAATGATTTAAAAAAAGTTATTATTCAAATATTTAAAAAGTAAAAACAGAATATTACATTTTATCAAATAATAATTGTAGGATTAAATATTTTTTTAAACAAAATACTTATTCATATTTATCATTAAACTACTAATAGTTCATGTATATATCATTTTTTGATATCTCTAATGGTTACTGAGATACGATAGGGGGTCGGTATTAGGAGGGGGTCGGTAATCGGAGACTTTCCCCTACACATGCATCCTATCCTACCAGACATATATAACGCAGATGAATACGAGGTAGTAGTGATATACGCCGATTACACGCAGGCACACATTCCCACTCAATTACCCACACACATGTCCTATACATCCCCACATACAACACTATCCACCCTATCCTATCAGACATGTCTAACGCAGAGGAAGACGAAGTAGTAGTGATGTACGCCGATTACACGAGACTGAAAGTGGAGTCTAACTACCAGGGTGTGCACTTCGTCAAACCTTTCACCAAGTCTCAGTTCAACGTCTACCTCAATAGTCTTAAAGTTAAACAGAAGAAGGTTAGCCATCTCTATACAGTGTGTATTAGCACAGAAAGGCTATATACCATACACTCGTATATATTTCTATATTAATATTTGATTTATGATAATTCTCTAAAATATGCTATTATGATTAATAAATCAATCCGTCACACATACAAAAACTTAAAAATAAAAATACTTTCTCACGTAACAAATAATTCTCGTTAAATATTTGTTATTTTGTATATTACATGTATTCGAATTATTTGTTAATTTAATTGTCCTTGTGAACATACATCTAACAACGTACGACATACATCTAACAACGTACGACATACATCTAACAACGTACGACATACATCTAACAACGTACGACATACATCTAACAACGTACGACATACATCTAACAACGTACGACATACATCTAACAACGTACGACATACATCTAACAACGTACATCATACATCTAACAACGTACGACATACATCTAACAACGTACGACATACATCTAACAACGTACGACATACATCTAACAACGTACGACATACATCTAACAACGTACGACATACATATAACAACGTACGACATACATCTAACAACGTACGACATACATCTAACAACGTACGACATACATCTAACAACGTACGACATACATCTAACAACGTACGACATACATCTAACAACGTACGACATACATCTAACAACGTACGACATACATCTAACAACGTACGACATACATCTAACAACGTACGACATACATCTAACAACGTACGACATACATCTAACAACGTACGACATACATCTAACAACGTACGACATACATCTAACAACTTACGACATACATCTAACAACGTACGACATACATCTAACAACGTACGACATACATCTAACAACGTACGACATACATCTAACAACGTACGACATACATCTAACAACGTACGACATACATCTAACAACGTACGACATACATCTAACAACGTACGACATACATCTAACAACGTACAACATATACGTCGTACGTCGTACGCCAGTGAGAGTTTGCTAATCATTTTATCGGAATTTATACAACTGATGTATATAATATATATATATATATATATATATATATGTGTGTGTGTGTAAATTATAAAAATAAAATATATAAAATTACCTTATTTTTGTTAAATACTCTCTTTACTTATTATTAAATGTATATTACATTTATATTATTATTTAAACAATTAATATCTAGTAATGAGCTAATATATTATATACATGGTCGTATACGCCCACTGGGTACGCCTAGTGGGTGTGGTCGTAACCCTTTGATTGACACATCGCTCTAACATAACTTACAGGCCCTACATGCCCGATACGTGCTAATGATTCTTCTGGAGATACGGGAGCATCTTAAGAAGCTGAACAACATCAACTACTGCAACACGCTGTCTTCTCGAAGGTTCACCGTCGTAGGAGATATACACGGTAAACTCGAGGACCTACTGATCATACTGCACAAGGTTAGGGGTCAGGGATTAGAGGTCAGGGGTAAGTAGTAAAGGGGCAGTAGTGTAGGGGATATTACGGTAAACTTGAGGATCTGCTGATCTTACTGCACAATATTAGAGGTCAGGAGGTCAATCGTAAGTTCACCACTGTAAACTATAACTACATAGGGGTACTATTGTATACAGTATAACCGTGTACGGGATATTCAGGGTAATTACGACTTATAACGGGATATAACCCTTAACCATGATCAGTATTGTGATCAGCAGATCTTAGAGTTTAGAGTGTATATCCCTATTCTAGTTTGCCTGGCACTAATCCCTGACCCCGTAACCCCTAAACGTGTGACCCATGCTAAGCATATTCTCGATTTTAATCGGTGTAGGGGATACCAAAGATTATACAATCTTGGTTGAATGAAGTATTGAATGTATACGGTTTACCGTATAGTCTATAGACTAGAGTATATTATGATAATAATGCATAAGGTTATGGATCAGGGTTCATAGGTTACATATATATATATATGACTAATACAATATAACTAAAGATTTTGCGAAGCAAAAATATAACACTCCCTATCTACGCAACGTGAATAGTATTCATACATCCCGTTGCTAGCAGCAGTATAACATCGATTTAGGTTTGCCGCGATTTTTATACTACAATGTTTTCATTGCTCTATTAAATTACATGAAATATACATTAGCTTTTACTCGCCACATAGATAGGTATGCATAGAATTTAAAACCAACCAACCTATTGCTTTGTTATATCTTTGTAATGAGCACTTAGTTTTCATGATAAAAATAATAATTTAAAGCATATTATTTTTCATTTTAAAAGTGTATAGTTTGATACGAATTTACATTATAAACAAAATATAGATCCACAAATTTACCCTATATAGGTGAAGATGTTGTTTTTTGTATATAAAATAGAATTACACGATTTCGCGTGAGTGTTATATCTTTCCTTAGAAAAATATTTCATATAACTGTATTTGACAATTTACATACATACATATATTACAAGAGATTCGTCAAATACTTGTCACTTTTTATTTCATTAAAGTGCAGTTCATATATGTCAATATATATTACGCTATAGTATATATATATATATATATATATATATATATATATATATATATATATTGGTGATATACACGTTGAACAGGTTGGTTCTATATAGTTAATATTATCAACTTGTGTATATATACTGGTATCTAGAGGTATCCATATAGGTATCCCTAATATAACTTGGTATCAGAGGTTGAATTATCACTTATTAATAATTATCACCATCACCTACATCACCATTACTAATACAGTCATGATCTTAACCCAACCCCTACAACCAGCACTACCTTCCTTAATATCTACAACATTCCCCGTTCTAACCTTCCCCACATCCACCCACCCATCCATCAGTGCGGCGTTCCTTCACCGGGAAACCCGTTCGTGTTCAACGGTGACTATGTTGACCGTGGTGCTAACTCCCTGGAGGTGGTGCTGCTTCTGTTCGTCGCCTGTCTGGTTCATCCTCATCACGTGTTCTTCAATAGGGGTAACCACGAGGAGATCGAGATGAACATCCGGTCAGTGCCTCGCGAGGGGGCGTGGTTATCGTTATCGTTATTGTTATTGTTAATTTAGGGGAGTCCTTCCATCCCATCCAGGATGGTTGATGAAGTTTTCATTTCATACAACCATATGGCACTAATGTCCATTTAAAACCGCTATAATGTTAAGGCATCTATGGTGTTAACGAGAGCCGGTCATTTATGTATACAAAATTGTATAAGATCACATCTAAATAATATTTTAAGACCTATTTAAATGGCGTGGGCGGGGTTTGAACCCGTGTCCTACTGCTTGAGTGTCTGACGCCTTAGCCAACACATGTTTATTATACTGGTGACGTCATCATGACGATAAAGCGACACCACGTGGCTATATAGTATGTGGAATATGTATAACTAATAGGTATTACCTGTAGTTTTGTAGACATTGGAGGTAGATTAAGGAGGCAAATTAATGTAGAATATATTATACATTAGTATACATTAGTAGAAATTAGTATACATTAGTATACGTATGCGTACTTAGATTAAGTGATATCTAGGTATATGTATTACCTAGGCGATATATATATATATAGCTTTTTACTTCGAAATATTTGTGATAGTATTATATTATACATGTATTATATATTATTACCTAGAATAGAACATAACGAATAATATATCAGTTGTAAACTTGAAATTACCAACTATAATTATGAAACAATAGAAGGAAGGCAGAATTAGAACATATTATACTATTTTATAATATATAATATAAAATATATAATATATATTGTGTGTTTTTGCACTTATAATTCATATTTATGCAGCTATTAATGTGTTAATGTGTTAATGTGTTAATGTGTTAAGCAATACTTAAAAGATTACAATAATAACAATACCAATATATTTGTAGCTTTTCTAGATGAATCTTAAGCTTTTGACAAACTTAATCTCAATATTTTATTTCATAGATTAAAAGATAATAATGTTCCATCTTATATAATAAATTTTTTAAATTATTGGTACAGAAATCAGAGAATCTATATTAAGTGGGGTGATAATACATCAGATAGCTTCCCAGTTTCGAATGGTGTATGCCAAGGAGGAATTCTTTTACCTTTACTATTCAATATTTATACCAATCCTATGATTGTGAAACTAAATAAAATAAAATCAAGATATTGTTTAAATGGGAATATAATTAATAATCTATGCTATGCTGACTATACGGCTCTATTCTCACCATCACTGAAGGGTCTGCAATTATTGATAAATTGTTGTGAAGAGTTTGCTAGCCATAACTTCATAACATATAACATAGATAAATCTGTCATTTTGCCTATCTATTATGGTTCATCTATACATAATCCAGTAAAGTTATACATAGGTGATAAACTTTTGAATGTTGTTAAAGCGTATAAATATCTTGGACACTGAATATCAGAGGACTTGTCTGATGATATTGATATATATATATATATATATATATAGTAATATCAAACAGCTATACAAACAAAGATATATGATAGCGAATAATTGTAGCCATTGCTCTAAAGCTACTAAGATTATTCTATTTTAGAATTTTAAGGGAGGCGCTGGAGTTCATCTACACCATGCTATTTATAGCTCCACCGAAAAAGTTTAAGATAAAAATATAATAAAGATAATTACATAATTTTTTTTTATTTATAGCTCCACCGAAAAAGTTTAAGATAAAAAAATAATAAAGATAATTACATAATTTCTTTTTTATTCAATATATACTATCCTAATACATATATATTCTGATTTTTATAAATACAATTAATTTAAAAGTATGAAATAAAACAGTTTATAAACGATGAATATTTTTTATTATAAATATATTACATAATCATACATAATCATTATTTATTTAATTAATATAAAATATAATAATAATTCAAACAGGATTTATATAGAAGTATATGTTATACATTTACAGTAAAAATTTCAGTTAAAAATAATATAAATTAAAAAAGTAGTAGGCATTTACATGTGGTTACTAAGTGAAAAAGTAAAAACTGGAGAAAATGACATTCAAAGTTTTTACATAAATAATCATGGATAATATGTATAAATGTGCAAATATATAAAAAATACAATATAAAAACAAATATATAACATGTGATTTGTTTATTTATTTAATGCTATTTAATCTATGATCTATGCTAAAATAAATATAGAAATTTTTAAATTAAACGATTATTCTAATAAATCGTAATATAAGATTACATATTACAAGTATTTTCATAAATACACAATATATTTATAAATTTATTACTCCTAAAACACTTTATATTGATAGAAATACTCAAAAATATTAAAAAATATTTTAGGATATTATAAATAAAATACAGAACTTGGATAATACATAATAAAAAAATATTGTAAAAATTAAATTATTTAACACATTTTAACTCCAGCGCCTGCCCTTATCGTTTGTTTCAAATATCTACCTTAGTAGTATATAGTTACCGAATAGGGCCAACATGCGAAAAATTAAGGTAGCATATAATAAAGCTTATCGTATAGTGATGAAATATAAGCGTTGAAATAGCACGTCATTGATTTTTTTATATGATAAAGTTAATAATTTAACAATTAAACTACGTAAATCATATAATTCACTTTATCAACGTATACGAAATTCTCGTAATTCGTTAATTGTTCAACTTTATTATTATAATGTCTTGTGCCCTTCGCAACTATTTACCTTATGGTATAAATCTGTATTTAGATAATATTTTAGATTTCGTTTTCGTTTAATTGTTGTTAGTTTTAATTATTGTATACTCTATGGACTTCTGTTATGCATGTCTGATTCAAATTAATTAAATAAATAAATAAATAAATATACACAAGCTACAAATCCTACCGGAGATATTATTTGTTATTGGAATAAGGCAGATTACAGTATAAGGCCCGACCCGTGTAGGTAGATATTGTTATACGTTTAAGTATACATATATCTTATATTTTAATTGTGAAGAATTCTGGGAGTTTGGTTATAAGTTAAGGACATATGTTATTATAATATGAATTAGTTCGGAAAAGGATTAAGATTACTAAAATTGTAATGTGTAGATTTAAGATGAAACATTAACTCTTTATTAATTATTATATATATATATATATAATAATTATATTTAAATTTAACCCATATATATATTTGTATATATATTTTAATAATACTTACTCTAATATGTAATGTGAATATGTGTATAGTAATATATTAAACTGTATACTATTAAACTATACATTTAATATTTAATATTATAAAAATAATTATAATATATTATAATATTATATCATATCATTGTTTAGTATTAATATATTAAATACTATATATAGATATGGATTTAATGCCGAAATTAAAAAAAAATATCCAGTTTAGTAATAATTTATTAATATATATATTAATAATACTATTTATTTATTTAAATCTTATATATATATATATATATATATATATATATATATTGAATACAATACTAATAGAGGATACAAATAGACCCCTCAAGAAGTCACAGACTTATACATATATAAATAGTTGTGAGGGGCCCCAGAAAATACAATACAAATAGCACTATTTTGGTTCTTATGTTTTGATTTGTCGTTTATTATGTTTTTGATAAACAAAAGATAAAAACAAGAACTATCTGGAGTCACCCTAGACCTCTGGAGTAATATACTATCTATGGATGTTGGTTGTCCTACTGACCAATATAACCCAGACTATATATGTATTATATATATATATATATATATAATAAATGATATTGAAACAAATTATTATATAAATAAGGGTTGTGATTCGCTACTTCAAATTGATGAGTTTTATAATACAACTGATAACATATGCTAATTCAACAATTAAAACTAATCGAGAGATTTATGTATATATATAGAACAGTTGTATTCATTTAAACAAATATTATGACTTACATATAAATTATATATAGGTGTAAAGATATACCTACCTAAATTGTTGATACAGTTAAAAATACCATGATCATTTAACTGATAGAAAATAATATATTTAATAATACATAATAAATATATTAATATTAGTAAAACTATGCTAAATTATACATATAATTATTTATACCTCTCATCGCGTACATAGGAAAACCACGAAAGAATAACGATACTGTTACAGGAAGTTTGGACTTGGTTACCACTAGCAACGATAATAGATTCTAAAATATTCGTATGCCATGGCGGAATATCTACTAACGTTGAAATATCTTACATAGAAGCACTTAATAGACATAAGGTTTTGATTGACTTATTGTATATATATTTTATTACATATAGGCTAAATTAAATATAAATTAAATTCCATATTATTACTATTATTATCATCATTTAATAATGATATAATTATATTTATTATTACCAATATCATTATTATTACATATTATCATATTACTTTGACTAGTTCGTATCGCTGATTAAAGGAATGAAAAGAACAGACAGATCCCCAGCAGAAGTTAAAGAAAATCAATTAGTACGTTTAATATATGGCAATTAAACACCATTAAATCCAGTACTATTTCAAATATATTATTTTATATAATATAACTATTATAATAGTTATTAATTAATAATAATTATCGTAATCAAAGTTAGATTATAATCTTATAAACGTATTTAATATTTTAAATACTGTAAATGTCATAAACACAGTAAATATATGTATATATATATATATATATATATATATATATATATATATATTACCAATAGTACATATTTTAAATGATATACATATATAACACACTGTTAATAACTTGAGAATTAAGTAAACTTTTGAAATATTGTAAATATCTGAAAAATATTAAATATCTTATACAATGTTAATACGTTAAATTGCAAATATCTTAAATATTGTGAATTTCGTACATATCTTAAAAACTGTAACATTTTGAAACATTAAATATATGTTACATTATAAATATCTTACTAGTCGTTTTAAATATTATAAATTTCTTAAATATCATAAACATTATAATTTTCTTAAATATTATACACGTTTATGTATCTTAATATATATTTAAGATATACCTAAATTATAGATTACATATTATACATATCAAAAATACTATAAATATCTAAAACTTTGAAAATATCTCAAACACCGTAAATATCATAAAATAAATACACAACTCGTAAATTGTAAATACCATAACTACATTAGTAATCGTAAACATGGAAAATACTGAAAGTACTAAAATACTATAATATCGTAATCCAGTGACCCCTACCCCCGCCACCACCACCACCAGATGCTCGACCTACTATGGAGTGACCCCGAGGAAAACGAAGGGTGTTACCCTAACGACGCCCGAGGAGGGGGTTGTATCTTCGGACCCGACATCACCAACATGTTCCTGGAGCGCAACTCTTTCACCATGATCATCAGATCTCACCAGTGTAAACAGGAGGGCTACGAATGGCAACACGATGATAAGGTTGGCTGTGTATACTATACTAGTACCTAAGTATACATATAGGCATACTACTTTAGTGGTATAGTATACTACTATGTATACTATATTAACCGACTAGGAATTAATATAATTAAACCTATATAAATAAATTTATATAATATATAATTAATATCTATTAATAACATTCATATTTCACGCATATGTGTATATTTTAGTTACGATTAAACATGATTTGAATTAAGTATAGACGGGAAGGTATAGGTTACATTATAAAAATGTATATTTCATTATTTTTAGGAAGTAGGTGATTGTTAAAGTTTTTAATACATATATTATTTAATATATATATATATATATATATATATATATATACTATATATTATATAGATTTTACTAAAATATATATGGATATGATACCTATATGTTACCAATGTTATAATTACAATTTTGTTTAGGTATTTTTATTCAACGGGAAACGGGCACATTATCGATGTAAATAAAGTAACTTTATTTATATCGATGGTGTACATATAGTTATATTCTACCAATTAAATTCCATCTACATGTATTATTCCTTTTCTAGTCATCTCTACGGAGAAGCACTCGTTGAAACAGCGTGATAGTGTTTATGTTGACTAGTCGACAAATGAGTTCGGGAGTTCGTGTAGGACGAAGGGGCGTGTCCGTATTGCTCCGCGTGCCAAGCATCGTATCTTGATTTCGAGGCGGGCGTCGTTCTCTTCGATACGTCCATGTGCGTGAGTTACCCCATTTCGAGACTTCTCCTCTTCTCTTTGTAGGGCTACATAACTCTCTACTAGCTAGGCAACATAACCCTACAATAGCTGTAATCCCAGCTGTTATACCCAGTAGTTTTAATACTCCTATTAAGTTCATAGGACCTAACCATCCTATGTAATCCTTATTCTGATAAGTATATTCCTGCGGGTTATATGAATAAATAGTTTTTAAATTATATATTGTATAGGTGGATACTTTTATTTTTTTAATTCTAGATTAATTATTTTTTATATTATTGTAGAACCTACTGCTATTAATATTACTATTACTAATATTAATAATACTAAAGGGGTAATATACTTATACTAATGGAATATATATAATGGAATATTTATATTTTACCTACTACTTCTCAGTACAAAATTGTTACGATTATAAAAAAAACCTATAAATGGTAAGATCTAAAACGATGTAAAATACTAATACATACGAAAATGCACACAAATCCGAATACGTAATTTTTATGTAGTTTTTACACTCGAAAATCTAAAAAATGATGTGGAAAACGATGGAATATCTTCGTGTGTGCATTTCTTAATATTATTAGGTATCATACTATTAAAATAGATATTTCTATTAATAATATAACTTTTACTTTTACCTAATTATATTAATATTAATAGACATATTTATATTACTAGTAATATATTATATTATTAATAATTAAATAAAGTGATAAACAATATTTATATTTATATATTACTATATATAGTATACTATATATATATACTATATATAGTATACAAATATATTTATATTACTGTTACTATTGCTATTAAATTTATTTATATTTGAAATATATTCTAATAGTAATTACTATATTAATATATGTATATGTTGTATAAATTATGGATATTAAATGCAATATATATATTATAATTACTTGAGTTTCTGGCTTCTTTTCTTTTATTTTATTAGTCTATTAAAATAAGTTTATAATTTATTGTTATAATTTGATATATATAAACGTTAGATATAATGTAGATTACAATGTATCCCTTAACTACCGTAATAGTCATATCATTAATCGATATTATTATCGAATTTTTAGAGTGTTTATTAATGTATATAATATGGTTATACTTTATATTAGATATATAACTACACATAATTATGTATACAACATTTAGATGTAGGTATACAGATAATAATAAAGATAATTATAAATGGTAATAATTATAAATCATGTATATTGACGTATGTCATACGTCGTATGTTTTAAAGTATACCTATATTATAAATGCGTGGTTAATCAATTGTTGTATATGTATTATATATATATATATATATATATATTCTATAGAATATAGAATAGAGTAATCAATTATATATATATATATATATCACGAAGTTACAATATATTCGTAAATTAATTTTAAACCAATTGGTACATATATTATTCCATATATCAACGTACATGATTTACAATTATTGTAATATATAATATATTGTATATATACATTTTGAATAAATAATTATGTGCAGTTTAGTATTATAATTTACAATAAATAGTTACATCTACATGTATTTATATCCAAATATATTATAATATAATAGAGTGTAATATTCACCTCAGGAAAACCCAAAAGCAAAGCTTGACTAGTTATTTTCTAACTCAATTTGATAACAACATTACAAGAATAACAAATACAAAATATAAGAAAATTGTAAAAGGACAATAAAATACTTATTTTAAAATGTTAATTTTAGTATATCATTATAACTATATGGGAAAGTAACCGAACACGGACAGTGCCCGAATACGGACACTCTCGGTATCTCAGAAACCATAAATCATACAAAACAATGTTTAATGAATAACATATTCATAATTATATAAATAGTCTAAAAAAGTGTTTTTTTATTTTTTAATTATTCAAAATATTGCTGATATATCTAATAAACTGATTTTTTTATTACTTTTTAAATTTATGAAAAAAAATACCAACTTAACCTTCTCAAGAATATACAAATGTATCAATATAAAACATATCAATATACTATTAAAAATTAAAGCATTCTAAACATTATATATATAATTTCTATGTTTGTTATAAAATATTCATTAAGTTATAAGCATATATCTACAGATCATATAATTTCCTAATACGGACACTCTAAATGTCTTAATACGGACACCCTATAGGGTATATATAACCAATCAGCGTATGAACAATTCTGATTTTCATAAAAATCGCGTGCGTTATAATATAAATACCACCAATAGAGCTAATTCTAAAATGTTGATTATTTAGATACTTAAATTGTATTTTTAATAAAAAAATAATAAAAATAAATAAATTATTAACTAATTAAAATAGAAAATATTTTTCATAAAATTAATTATAAATAATATAATTGTAAATTGTCTGAAAGATTCATCAATAATATATAGTTTATCTAGTGTATATAGGGTGTCAGTATTATAACACAGGGTGTCAGTATTCGGACATGGGTACCGAATACGGACACCCCCGTTATCTAAGGAATTAAAAGATTAAATAAAATTTTAAAATTACAATAATATCTATAATCATATAATATTAATATATTGTAATTTTTGAATACAAATAATGCATTATTTGTATATATATACATGTGTAATAAAAAGTTAAGACCACGTATTGTTAAAGTGTCCGTATTAGATTATTTTCCCCTACATATATTATTAAAGTGATGTAATTGGTATACCAATTTATAAATTTGATTGGTGTAAATGAAAATCGTGTTAAATAGGTAAGTATATACTTGAACATTAATAACAATTGT
Organism: Osedax fenrisi; assembly: GCA_964019155.1. Lineage (NCBI taxonomy): Eukaryota > Metazoa > Annelida > Polychaeta > Sabellida > Siboglinidae > Osedax > Osedax fenrisi. The sequence continues at coordinate 10,448,564 of OZ025243.1, forward strand.
TATCAAGGAGAGGTCATCCTTTTGAGTTAATAATTATACAAAATAAAATATGATAAATTATAAAAGTATATATAAATAAGAAATATATAAAAGTATATTAAATTAGTAAGGTAATTAGTAGAGTCGCTTGAATGGATTAGAAACCAGAATTAAAATTAAGCCATGCCTACAATAATTACAAATGGTGTACTATAAGTATTAAAAACTCAAGAAAATGAAAAAAAATTAATTTATATATACAATAATATAACAAATATATATACATATATATTAAAGCAGTGATATATTCTATAGAAAAAATGTTATTAGTAAGTGAACTTACTATATTATACGAGCTTACCAAGTACACAAAATGTCCGGGAGGTGAAACCCCTTCGAAATCGTACGGTCTTTGTGTCGGTTCCGGTAGAGATACCTCGTCCACTGTCGTCGACTTCAGGTCGTATGTGGTACTTTCACTCGCATCCGTTTCTCGAGCCGGAGAGTTTCCAGATACGTTTACGTTCGACTCCCGTTCATTGTTCAACGTAGATCGACTGATACTTATAACCATGGAGATAACGAATATTATCTTAATCGTGACATGTAATCCCATTATCGGGAGGGTGATTCTATTCTTTATTTATCAAGTGTATATATGTGTATGCGTGTGTATATGTGTACGCGTGTGTATATGTGTATATGCGTGTGTTAGTTACAATGAGTTTAATTAGTTGTAATTGTAAATAAAATATATTATTTAATTGCCGCTTTTCAATAAATAAACGAATAGTATTAACGAATTTTTATTACTAGTTTTAGTTTACATTGGAAATAATTTTAAGTTATTAATATATATAAGCTTAATATAAACCTGCATATATCCCTCTGCCATCACTAATATATTATTAGCTGTAATAATATTATTATATAATTAACTGTAAGTAAATAAAGTATAAAAATAAGTATGCATGTATGTATAGGTATACATGTATGTATATATTAAGTTACTTATATGTTTATATAAAGATTGTATTCACGGATTTAACTCTTATAAGTAATATTTTATATGATATCCCAGTAAGTAAAGTAATCAGTGATAGTGGTTAGATTGTAGTTTGATCATCATCATGATTTATGATTAACTGATCATAATATGATGACACTCATATTAAAATCATTGATAAGCAACTATGATTTGATTACGAATTACACTTCTAAATCATTGATATTAATATGATTCATAGACATATTTTATATTATTAATTTATATTACTAATTTTAATGTCTATGATAAGATTTAATTCAATGATAGTTCACTAACATTGATTTACGATAAGTTGGTACTCTTTGATCGTCAACTTAACACATAGATTTATAGTTTACACTATATGCAATATTGCATTCTAAATATATAATATAAATAAATATAAATGTTTATTTTGATCTAATCGAAATGCATTTTATAAGCGTATATAGAAAATAATTCAAATGTATGTAAAAAATAAATATTATTTATTTAAATATTTGTTATGTGTCACGTGATGGTCGGCCATCTTAAGTTTACAAAAATCAAAAATCAAAAATCCCCAATCCAGGTACCATGTCTGTTGATGAAAAACCACGTGACTATCGATCAATGTAAACTATAAATCTATGACTTAACATAACTTGTATTAATATGATTATAATCAATGTTCGTAAACTAATCACAAATTTAAATCAATGTTCGTAATCGAATGAATATCAATGATTAGAATGATAATCAATACATTGCCCCATGATAGTACTCTGATTACTGGATTGTAATCTGATTACAAACTGTGATTACTTTACTCACTGGGTATATATATATATATAGTATATTATATTATATAACTCAATACTTACTGATATATATATATATATATATTAGTATATATGAGTATACTCACCCCTTGTAACGCAATACCTAATGATATACTCACCCCTTTATAATGTACTACTTATTGATATACCTAAACAACAATAACAAAAGACGACCCAATTATAAACTAAACCCGACAACTTATTGATAAGCTTCCACAACTAATACAGATCACATACTATAGTAAGACATATATCTGTATAGTATACAGAGTATACCGAAGAATATCAAACTGTCTTAATTAAGGCCATAAATGTAATTACCTTTGTACACAGATAGGTCATTTACAAATATCATACATATTATAATATATATTAAACCTTCTATAGAAGGTAGAACCTATATTATATATATATATATATATATATATATATATATATATATATATATATATATATATATATATATATGGGATAGGTTGTCACGTTATACTATAGTAGAACTTAACGTTACTTAATAGAGAATCAGTTGATTTAAAAATTAAACAATTTTAGATCATCAAATAGTACCTATATACATTTTAAGAAAAGGTATACCTTTTTAAAATCAAATAAATTGACTAACTAATTATCTAATTGAAATAAACTGGTGAGTCACGACTCGTGGCTATAACTAATGAATAACTCTCAACAAAATTACACGGATACTTTATACCTAATGGAACACACTTATATTACGAACTGCATTTGAAACTACTTTAAAACTCTTTTCCAAACTGTTTATTTTTATTATTTTGTTATTATGGATGTTTCATCAATTATTATTATTATTATTATTATTATTATTATTATTATTATTATTATTATTATTATTATTATTATTATTATTATTATTATTATTATTATTATTATTATTATTATTATTATTATTATTATTATTATTATTATTATTATTATTATTATTATTATTATTATTATTATTATTATTATTATTATTATTATTATTATTATTATTATTATTATTATTATTATTATTATTATTATTATTATTATTAGGATAAACATGCTTATATCTCACTTCGGATTTATTAAAAATTGGATTTTGGTAAATAAATAAATAATAATATGAATACAATATAACACACACACATACACACATCTAATCGCATATACACCCGCTATTACATGCCCCCTACATATACCTACATACACACACCTGCACACACACCTACACATTCCTAAACATACACAAACATTCACAGTTATTGACAATATTCTCGGCTTCCAACTACTACGCTGCCGGGGGTAACAAAGGGGCGGTGGCAGTATTCCACGATACGGACAGGAGACCGGATATGGTCCAGTTCGTCTTCACCTCAAATATCACTGAACGCAAGTTATCCATCGCACAAAAGTTCGTATAACAGAGAGGGAATTGATTTATTTAAATATTTTAAATATATTTACCTTCGTTTGATTGGCTATTTCGAAAAAACGTGACATGAATGTAATTGTTAGATTGATATGTACATTTTAAGGGATCTGTCCCGACCCCAGACTCGCTACCGGTGTCGGGGCGTAATCCTTTGTAACATGTAATATTGTACAGATAGACAGCCTTCCGTTGTATCTAGATAATGTATAAACATTTCCATCTGGTCATTTGTCCTGCTATAAAAAGTCACACCCTTAGTTACAGAAGTAAGAGTTGATTGGTTAACGAATAACCACACAGATAACGTTAGCTATAGGTACCTATATTGCGTACATGACATATATGTCACTAGGAATACTTCTATGCTTACCCTTCACGCGATTGCATGTACAAAATATATATGAAATTAAAAACATTTTAATTCCTAAACTTTAAAGATTTTAAATAATTATACATATTTGTTCACGGATATAATAATAAATAATTGTATACGACCACCATTTTTTTATATATAAAATATATCTTATTTTTTGAAATAAGAATAAAAAGGGTAGGCTACATCTATGCATATATATATATATATATATATTATCTAAATAGAACTAAAAATATATTGAAAATGTCAAAAATTTATATTTAAGAATAAACAATTTTGTTATAGAGTAATATTCATCAAATTAAAATAATGAGAAAATAGTTATCAAAGTGTAATGAAATATGTGTATTATAATACAATGTATGTTTATTTTAAATAGGTTGTCTTATAGAACATCACGTATAGGATTTGTATTACTCCTACTTATTAATATAGACAGCATGTCTAAGACAGGGTAGTGTTCTATGGCGCATACGCCCTAATATCAATTGAGCCATTGATGTTACGTTATTACTTGAGACTCTAAATCTTGTTCTTATAGAGGTAGAGTCTTGTGCATGACATTCACATTTCACATGGTATCAATTAGTATTGAGTAACTTAATTATTGTATATATATATATATATATATATATATATATATATATAATATAAAATATCGATGACGATTAAAATTATATATTAAAATTAATAATTTGAAAATTAAAATATTTTATTGCGAAATATTATAATTTATGTTTATTTTATTGAATAGGGTTGATAATATTCAATATTCTGCATTATCTGGCTTGAAAGATAAGGTAGCTGGAAATAGACAAGAACTCATCAAAAGATTCAAGAGAGCAGATTATCATAGTACAGGTTACTACTACTACAACTGCAACTACAACTACTACTACTAATACTACTACTACTACTACTACTACTACTACTAATACTACTACTACTATATTATACTACTACTACTACTACTACTACTACTACTACTACTACTATATTATACTACTACTACTACTACTACTACTACTACTACTACTACTACTACTACTACTACTACTACTACTACTACTACTACTACTACTACTAATTCTACAGGATATATAAATCTAAGTAGTTTCATTAGTATAATGGATACTATACTAAAGATGAATATTCCTTGGAGTTCTATAGCTGATAAAATGGTAGTGATCAAAAACAATAACAAAGTGCAATACATGAGCTTATTCGACGACAAGGTCGAATGCAACCTATCCCTGGATAAATCTGATGTAAGTATGTGTAAAATGATATTCATTCATGTTTTTATTCATTCATTTTATATTTATATTTTAATTATTTCTTTAATATAATATACTATCAATAAAATATTCTATTAAAATAAAAGTAATACCCTAAAAAATAATTATATCATTATAATATCATGTATTATTTTTAACTCGATTATAAAACAGTATTTGTAATCAATTAAATTAATATATTATTATATTTATCTATTCAACCATATATATATATATATATATATATATATATATATATATATATATATATATATATATATATATATATATATATATATAAATTGATAGTTTCCGCTAGATATGCGAATATATTTGTTGGATATATATATTTATTTATTAATACCGCGGTATATAATATACTAAGACGCATTAGCATAAATACATTAATGCACATGACTTAACTTGTTTTACTTAACTATAAAGTGAATTCATTGTCACCAACAGAATATGCAGTCGTTTAGCGAGAATCTGTACAGTAATAAAGAGAGTCTGGAAGCGATATTCCACGCTCTGGATACAGATAGATCAGGTATTCATCTATAATTTATGTATATTTAATACATTTATAATAATAATAATATTAATAATATTTATTAGAACATTTATTTAAAATATATTTATTATAATAATTGTAGTTTTGTTTCTGTTTTTTTTTACATTTTATAATAGTAATAGATTTGTCATTATTAAAGACTGCAGAATAATATATTATACTTTCTGTTGTCGTCCATAAACATATATTCTGATCAAACATATCACTATCGCAGGCGTGTTATCGATGGGTGAGTTCTCTCGTGCGTGTTCCATACTTGCGGAACACACCAAGCAGGATATATCTAAGGAGGATATTAAAAATATGGGGCGTGCAATGGACCGGAACGGAGACGGGATGATCGACTTCAACGAGTTCCTAGAGGCGTTCAGAATCGTCGGCAAAGATCACGCGATTAACCTTTAACCCGTGACCCATGACTCTCGATATATGATATATCTGCGAGGCTATACATCATATTATCCTACGGGAAAGTAATATAAGAAAGTACTAGAGTACTATAATAAACTTACAGTTGAATACATAACTTGATATACTAATTTAAGATGTATACTATAGTTTATAATATTCTATTTATCTAATATATATATATATATATATATATATATAATTTTTATATAATTTATATATTTATTATTTTATTATCATATAATTTTAAACAATAGTGGAAAGTAACCTAATACGGATACTTTAAGAATAAATGGTCTTAACATTATATGACTCAATATTTGTATTCAAAAATTACAATTTATTAATATTATATGATTATAGATAATATAGTGATTATAAAATAGTATTTATTCTTTTTATTCAATAGATAACGGGACATAGGTACCGAATACGGACACGCTGTTTTATAATACGGACATCATATATTCCATTAGATAAAATATATATTATTGATGAACTAATCAGATAAATTACAATTACATTATTTATAATTAATTTTATGAATAATTTATTCAAATTTAATTAGTTAATAATTTATTAATTTTTATTATTTTATTAATTAATAATACAATTTAAGTATCTAAATAATACAAATATTAGATTTAGCTTTATTAGTGGTATTAATATTATAACGCATGCGATTTTTATGAAAATCAGAATAGTTCATATGATGTGCGCTGATTAGTTATAGGGTGTTCGTATTAAGACATCTAGAGTGTCCGTATTAGGGACTTATATGACCTCTAGATATATGCTTATAACTTAATGATTATTTTATAAAAATATACCACTTATGTATATAATATTTATAATGCTTTAGTTTGTAATAATATAGTGTTATATCAACACATTCGTGAGAAGGTTTTAAGTTAAACAATATTTTCATAAATTGAAAAACGTAATAAAAAAATCAACTTATTGGATATATATATATATCAGCACTATTTTGAATAATTAAATATAAAAAAATAATTATTTAAACTATTTATATATTTATCAATATTTCATTCATTAAACATTTTTTGTAGGATTTATGGTTTCTGAGATACCGAGAGTGTCCGTATTCGGTCACTGTCCGTATTCGGTTATTTCTCCTACATGCTTCTTATTATAGATAGGCGACAGAACGGATAGTGGCCGAGAACGTAATAGTGGTCGTTTTAATTAACGCTTAAGTAGTGCCTAATAGGATAAAAGTTCTGTATACAATATTTAGATAATCAAAATGTCTATAATATAAAGTAAATTTTTTTTTTAAATAATTAATTAATTATTCTAATTTATCACATAATCATTTTTTGTTAAATGTTGACAAAAACATGATTATATATATTTATGCTTATTTATGTGTATATATAATTAAAACAGTAATAGTATGTGTATATATAATTAAATCATTGAATCAAATAAGGTGCGTATGCATAATAAATGATGCATGCATCATAAATATAATTATTTAATATTACATAATTAAAAAAATATAAATCGAATATGGGAAAGTCTCCGATTAAGGACTCCTAAATGATTATTTGTGATAACTTATTCAATATTAAATATATTTATTTGAAATTTTGTAAGTAGGGTAATATTATGGTAATGAATAATGTAGCTATATATAGCCTTTAAAATATATGTAGCTATACAATATATTTTAAATTTTTGATATAACTATATTTACAAGAATAAACAGGAGGGTCGGTAATCGGATACATGTGCCTAATACCGACCCCCTTCTCCTATTACCGACCCCATAAAATGATCGTGGTATAAATAATTCTAGTATTATAATATCTAATAAAAATAGTAGATATACATAAATATAATTAATTATAACATGCACGCAATTTATTTATTATTGAATTTATGTTTTAATAGTAATATTAACTTTATAGTAATTATATTAAAATAGTGTATATTATTATTTAATATTTATTTATTAATCAGTATGTATATATTCAACTGGAACCATGAATCCTAAATCTATACCAATGATACAAAAACAACTTACAACATATTTTAAAGTAAAATACGGATCTATTTTAATTAGATATTATAAATCACATAGGGTCCGGATTATGGTAATTTAGGGGGTCGGTAATAGGAAAATCATATGGGTTGCTATAATTAAGATATATTGGTTAATAGTTATTCAAATTAAATTATATTTATAATTTTTATAAAAATTTTATTGATCTACAATATTATGCTCAGTATTAAGTTTTCTTTTAATTAATGAAGAATTTACAATGATTTAAAAAAGTTATTATTCAAATATTTAAAAAGTAAAAAGAGAATATTACATTTGATCAAATAACAATTGTAAGATTGTATATTTTTTAAAACAAAATACTTATTCATATTTATCATTAAATTACGAACAGTTCATGTATATATAATTTTTGTATATTTCGTATAGTTACTGAGATACGAGAGGGGTCGGTATTAGGAGGGGGTCGGTAATCGGAGACTTTCCCCTGCATTAGGAGACAGTGTCTCCGAGACACCTATTGCATATTATGATACTAGCGGTTCATTTTTGAATGCCTAATAAATCGTTAACAATACTCAGTAATATATATAAGTGCAATAATAGTATTCTAGATCTATATGATTTATAGCTAATTAAAAAAAATTAAGATCTTAAATTCAGTATTTATCGAGATATTAGAAGTATGCTGAGGCATATAAATTATCGGCCACTACTCCGTTCTATCCACTGCACTTTTTGAAAAAATATATCTAATTTATATTAATGAGTTATTGAGATAGGTTATTATATAGTTATATAGTTTATTAATGATAATAAACAACTTTTTGATATATACAAAAGTGCATATAAGAAAGGAAATAATAAAAATTGCTGTATTCAATTATTACAACTTGACCTTTCATCTATTTAAATAGTAGGTATACTTAATTTTGTCCTATATCTACTACTCATGAAATACTTATCAATAGACTATCACAAATAGGCATTACTGGAGATTTAAAAAAAATATTAATTCTACGTAGAAATAGGGGAAAGTAACCAAATACAGATAGTGCCAATAACAGTTAATGAATAAAATATTTATAATTATATAAATAGTCTAAAAAAGTATTTTTTATTTTTTAATTATTCAAAATATTGCTGATAGGATATTGCTGATATCCAATAAAATGATTTTTTTATTACGTTTATAAATGTATGAAAACAAATTTTAACTTAAAACCTTCTCAAGAATATACAAATGTATCGATATAAATTATAACACTATATTATTAAAAAGAAAAATATTTTAAAATTATATATATATAATTTCTATATTTGTTATTACATATTCCTTAAGTTATAAGAATATAGCTAGAGGTTATATATGACCCCCTATTATATACTTATATATAAGTCCCATTTTTGAATCTTGTCATTTTATGTGCGAATAATATTCTTGAATGGCTCTTAAATAATAATGTACTTATAAATAGTAGTAAAACTATGATCTTAAATATTTCTTTCTAATTTTGTTTTCTGATATTATATTTGATAATATTTTAATTACTCCTTTATCTAAAATTAAATTCGTGGGATATTTATGTCATGTAATTTATCGCAATCAGATTATGTATCATAAATTAGTAAATTAAAATATTCGACTTATTTAAAGTTTAGTAATCGAGATTAGATTATGGGAATATTATCTTAATTAGAGCTCAAATTTATATTAACAAAAATATTAAACAAGTTATTCGTAGACATATAAAAATTATATTTAATTTTCCATATTCTAATAGATTTTAGAATAGTTATTATTTACACACATTACAATCGTTATGGGTATGTATATCTATCTTCCAGAATTAAATACAGATTTTTATAGTTAATTAAAAGTAATTATTTCTATAGTACCTTCATATTTATCAATTCTACTATCAGAGAAAAAAACTGTTTATTCGAGGCTCTATCCTATACAACCTTAAGAGGTTCGATGTAGACTATACATCACAGAGTTCTTTCAGGATGTATGCTGCTTCGATGTGGAACAAGCTACATATGGCTATAAGTTTTCCTTCAATTTCAATCTTCCGAAAATCACGACTGAAGAAATATTTTTTATTATAATTATTTTTTAAAACATTATTTGATTCAATTTTAGAGAATTATTTCTACTGTTTTCCTATTATGTAGTTTTTAAATAAACAATTATTATTATTATTATTGTATATATATATATATATGATGGAATACTAATGTATAATTAAGATCATATTAACACGTATATTCATGAGAACTAATAACCAGATGGAACGAATATATATTACTTCCTTTCCCTAAAAAAAGAATATTTCTATCACAAAGAATTATCGGGGAATCACACTAATTCCAACGCAGATAAATAACCTGATGCTATTTAAATGGATAAGACCATACATAGATAATATAAGGAGGACAAATAAAAATGGTTTCCGAACAAAGATATAAACGAAAGATCAAATATTAACGATTCAACGTATACTAGAAGGGGTAGTCTAATAACCACCCATCAACTCTCGTATTTATTAGATTTTTCAAAAGCTCTGGATTACAATAAATCGTGAAAATATGAAATAGATGGTATTTAAACTATATACCCTTTATAATCGTAAATTTCATATTTATGCTCTACAAAAACACTAGCTTCAAGGTAATATCATCTAATGGTGACACTCGCTGCGGATATATACTTGCACTATTTCTATTCATTAAGTATCGATTATATATTGAAAATATCATTGAATAGTATCTCAAATCTCAGTTTCATCTTACAAAAAGAAAAAGCAAGATATACACAGAAGTACACATTACCGATATTGTATATGCTGCCGATATAGCTGTAATAAGTAATAGTCTGATATATGCAATTACACCACTACACCAAATTGAAGATACGGATGAAGATAGGCGATTGACATTTAAACTCAAGACAGACAAGATAAGAAAAATGGAATACATGTGTTTAAATCACGAAAACAAGATAAACATGATAAGTCTATTATGCCATAATATAAAACGTGTAGAAGTATTCAAGTATCTAGGTAATTATATTAGTTCAACTCAACATGAAGTAAGCGTAAGAAATTGAAGTTCATGACAACCTTAAATGGCCTGAACAGAATCTGGAAACCTAAAAATATCAAGTAAACTCACAAGAAACTTATTTAGAGCTACAGTTATGACTGCTCTTTTATATGGCTCTATCAATTGGATTCTAACATCAAAATTAAAAAAAACAGTTGGTGGAGTCTATATACGCATGCTGCGTGTTCCGCTAAACAAGTCATGGAGACCATGTTAAAAATAAAGAGTTTTACGGCATAACAGATACAATATATTAACAACGACTGAGGTTATCCAGTCACTGCTGGAGAAACAGAAGCTAAGTAGTTGGTGAAGTATTACTCTGGAACTATTACACGGATGACACTCTTGAGGAAGACATATGCAAACATCATTAGATCAACTAAGAGATAACACGATGGGAACTAATGAGAAACTACCGATAGCGATGGGTGATAGAGAGTTACGGAGGAAACGTGTTATAAACTGCAGAGCAAGCTTAACCTGGTAAGTTAGGTAGGTGATGACCATATTAATGCATTAACTACTCATGGGTATAAGTATAACTGTAGTGAACTGTTTAGAAATCATGTTACAAAGAAAATTGATATATATATATTTAAATATATGTAAATAATAATAATCGTGCATATATGCATATACGATATATATATATATATCTAAACCAACTCTATTCTAATAATTTCAACTAAATAAATTTAAGTATTTTTATATATTATTATTTAAAATATGAAATTAAGTTATTTGTAATTAATATAAATTGACATAATTGAAGTGAATACATTATTGTGGAGATTTTAAGATATGTTGTATTAACGTCTATTTTAAATAAATATGTGCAACAATGCCTGAAATTATCAATCAATCACTTAAGTATAATTGTCGATCTTTATAATTTACATGTTTTATAATATATATACGTTATATATCAATGGTATAATTGTAGATTATTGTATAAATGTAATTTAATTTTTAGAAGAATGAATCCTATAAACTAATCGACCTAATTCGACTGAACTGTAAATATGCTTAAATACATTACATTATTGGCTATCGCACAATCTATTTATACTCATTTATCTCTGATAATTCTGTGTTTACACTTAATGATCATGTTACTATTAATACTACTATTATATACCTATGTAAATCATGTATGAATCATATTATGTATAAATACATAATGGTTTTAGGATGCATGTGTTTACTTAGTTAAAGTTATGTGAAGTCTAAAAATATTAATAGATACAAATTTCTATCAAATATAGATATATAAATATAATTTAGAAATAAAGATGTTACTGATGTGCCTAAGAAGTATTATATAATTTAAATTAATTCTAAATTTATAATTAAATAAGTGAATATTATAAGTGGGAACATTTGATGTATTACTAAATGTATTTAGAATATTGAGTACATTTATGTAGGTATATTAATAACATACATACAATTATTAATGTGTCTTAATTTTTAATTGTAATATGATAATCAATGTTTTTCATTATTATTTTATTTATTAATTTCTGTACGGTTTATTCTATTTTATTTTATTAATACTAATGTTATTTATTGTTTTACCTAATCTATTATTTGTATTCTATATATACACTTTTGAGAAATCATTTATGATTTATTTAAGTGTTTAAATAAACTTTCAATCAATTAATTGTGATAACAAATAAATAATATAATATACTAATGATAAAATTTGAATAATATATTATTAAAATAAATATGTTAAATACATTTATACGTGGCGTATAATTGAAAGTGAGATCTACATTAGATTAGCATCTTGTTGTTGTATATCTATGTCAGATTCTTCTTCTTGTCCTTCTTCTTCATCTCCTAGTTCATCTTCAAGTTCATCTTCAAGTTCATTATCCGGTGGAGAGGCTGTCTCGCGATTCTCGTAGATAAAGAAGCTGTTTATATCCACGAGAATATTCACGAATAAACTCCCTTTTCCACTGTAAGAGTAGATACATATAAATATAGATATATATATATATTGAAATATATTATTTATAAAATAAAAACTACCTCAGATTATTTATAAAAATAAAGCCTGACACTATTAAATAACACTTCCATTAACTTAATGTATTTTAAACGTACATACAAACGTATATAATAAGAAGTCCAAATAACTTTACTAATGTCTTCTATAAGAATACTAACAATAAATATATGAATTAAATTAAACTAGACATATAACTATTATACGTGCAGAACTTTACAAACATTATACCATATTACTTCACTGATCTACAATACATAACAACAAGTAAATGTTATCTTAGAAATTCAAATTTAAATTACTTTACAATATAGAAAATTAATATTAAAAAAAACAGTGGAAGATATTTTCGATAAACGTGAAAATAATCTTCCATACATTTTTAGAATAGATATCATTAACCTTTAAAAATAGAAATATAACTATCTCATATGCATCTTATGCATATGATATATCGCATTATATTCATATACTATACATACTATAGTTTATATTTAAATAAAATGTATTATTATTATTTACTGAAAATATTAACTCGGATATATTTTGAATTATTCCTTATTACTCATATTGTTTAATTATAATTATTTGTTTTATTTTTCGTATTTTATTTTATTGTATTTAATCATAATTTATTTATTCTCGTTATTCACTATTCCAAATTAAATTTATTTACACAATTATACCTCAAGCATCTATTATTATTGTTCTTACGTATAAACATTTGATATAAAGAAAGTGGATAAGCTATTGAATATAGTGTATAGCACTTTGCAAAAGCCTACTACTAAATACCTATTAAATTTTAAATTAATATTATTTATTTATACATATATATTGATAATTACAACCAATTTTAATGTACTATTTATACTAAAAAAAAATTATATATTTAAAATACACCATATCAACATTCCTCGTAATTTTGTGTATTTAAATTGAAGATAGCATTCTATTTTATTGATATATATAATCTAAATCCATTGATATAGATAGAAGACACTTTAATCTATTTCGATGAAAAGCCGACTATTTTAATATTTGTCATATATAATATGACTAATATTCAATCAAAATCACTGATCAATTTTTTTAATTTATCGATAAAAGTGTCATTCACGTATCTATCTTATACATGTATTGCGTGCATCAATTGCACAGATACACTTTCTTTATATAGATGGTAGGATACACATTTGAGAATAGTACACGCTATTATAATATATCTAATAAAAAAAACATCAAATAAACCTTACAGAGTGTAATCAAGTACAATAATAGTAGATATTATTGGCATTTTAATATATTTGAAATATAAAATTATAAATGTATTTTTCGAGTTTTTTTTGTATTTTTCAAAAATGTTGTTATAGTAATATTTTAAAAGGTTGTATTCTTAATCTTTTATTATAATGAATTATAGATCGTTTCATGATCTAATTTTTGGAATATTGATAGATAACAATCTAGATATTATATTTCACATATAAAAAAATGTAATTAAAAAATGTGAAACTATTTTCCTTAATGATGTCATAACATTTAATTTAGCATCTTAATAATATTTGTCTGGGTCATATTTTAATTTAATTTAACCTCTTAATGAGATCGTTCAAGGTTATTCTATAGGGGTGAACAGGTTTCACCATATCGAACAGCTCCGACTGGAAATCTTCGAATTTAATACCTTCCTGGTTTTGTTTCATCACTTCCTCTTGTATATACTGAGATGTAGCCAAGTGTATCATTATCGTGTATATAATTATATATATATATATATATATATATATGTATATATTGTGATATAGCATGTTTGTATTATTGTATATATTATGTATAGAGGAGTCCGTAATTGAACGATATACATATATAATTGTGTAACGATTTTCCTTATTATTGGTTTGTTATTGATATTTAACCTATATATATATATATATATATATATATATATATATATATATATATATATATATATATATATATATATCTATTGATTGTGATAGCCATTATTTTTGTATTTTTAATGAATTTTTTACACTAAAAACAAATATTTATCTAATTGAAATAAGTTTTTATAAATATAAATTTTTAATTTATTTTATATTATTATTCTAAATTGAAATAAAAATAATAGAGTCAACCAAGAGTATTTTATTATTGCATAATAATAATTCATTGATATCTTTAATTAAGAATTTAATGTAATAATTTAAAAATATGAATTCCAGTAACATCTATTGAAAAGTTACACTTATTTTGAGTAATTTAAATTATAAATTAATTGATGAAAAATTAAAATAAGTATAAATAAAAATATGAAATTTATAAATAATATAATATCTATTCTCACCATAGTTATTCCCGTGTATGAACATGTTTATTATTATAATAACCTTGTGAGGAGGATAGATATGATAATCTAATTATGATTTAGACTACCATAGATAAGATTTTGTACAATTAAAATAAACATTTATATTTATGATTAGAATTATTTAAAATTCTAACTTATATAATATCCAAATATTCACAATTATTAAACAACATTTTTTGAATATAATGTATACAATTTATTTAATAAATGTTAGCGTTTACTTTGTAACAGTGTCTCCCCACAATCTATGTGACCTGTGATCTCTTACCTAAGTGTGTAACTAAATAGACTGACTATATTGTCATTTCACAGAAAGCATTTTCACTTCTAAATTAAATACACGTAAATTACCTATCTTCGCTGGAAATAATCTATTTAATAATGTAACGATATTATTAAAAATGTAGTAATATTAATCGATTATAATGTTACTAGATTTGAAAGTAGCGTAATTATTGACTACCGATATGACCCCCGACCCCGCCGCACTAACCCTAAAGAAGTAGTGTATATCGTGTACGTCGAGATAGTTATGACGCTGTATATCTAGTATGCGGAACATGAACTGGAGCGACTGCAGCGTTTCTATATTCTCTATGGCTAGCACAAAGTCCAGATAGGTTTTGTAGTCCTATTGAGTTGAGTGGGTATGTGGGTTGGTTTATATGTACAGGCGGGTGGGCGAAAGTTGATTATATATGTACAGGTGTGTGGGTGGATGGGTTTGTTATATATGTACAGGTGTGTGGGTGGATGGGTTGGTTATATATGTTCAGGTGTGTGGGTGTTGTATAAGTACAAGTGTATGTGTAGATAGCATGTGTAAAGTACGACGGGAAGTTGTTAACTAAATAATACCGGCGATTCATTAGTACAATTATACGCTAATATTTAATATTATTAATATTAATACATTATAATGTCATTTAAATTTATTTAAATATATAATAATATTAATATATTACGACCGAATTATATAATAAATAATTATTGATTATATAATATATTATGATTCGTTATATAATAAATGATGAGTCGTTAAATATTACATAATGACTACATTATAAACTATGCATTATATCATAAGATACGTTGATAAGATTGAAAGTGCATGCAGGTACACAAATACTGAGGAACTTACAATCTCTTTATTGTAGGTTAGTAGTTCAGAGAATATTCTATCTATGAAAGCTGTGGTATATCGTCCACCTCCATATCTGTGTGTGTGTATGTGAATAGAGGGTTATTATAATGAACAGATCATGTAGGCAGCATACACTTATTTTGTTAAGTCCTTCACAAGTATAATTAGTTGATCTTATTCATAATTATATTTAGTGCAAACAGGAAGTCAACTTAGATATAACTTTATGTTATATTAGTTTATTCTTTTTTTCAGGAATTTATTATTCCAATTATAATTGTACTTTTTAGGACTTATCAGAATGATAAAGGGTAATTGTCTATATAAGCTTCTATAATTACATGGTTGTTAAAACCAAAGTTGATAATAATAATAATAATAATAATGTAATAATGCTGGTTATACTCGCATTAATAGTATAGACGTCCATTATAGTTACATATAATTAGTATTAGTGATGGTGAATTAAATACATATAATTAATATTAGTGGTAGTTAATAAGTCTATTTTAGTTCTTATACTATTATATTGGGGATATTGTATTTATTATTTATTAATGTATTTATTATTAATAATTGTTGATGAATAATTCTCAATATATAGAGATATATACGTCATATATGAGCGTATTCTATATACATATATAATGTTACATCGAGGACATGCCACGCTGGTGATGGAGGACATGACCTTGATAGTTCATCTTTGCTGAGCATTCCATTATGGTTAGTGTCGAGACTCAAGTAGATACCGTACACTTCGAGCGTTTTCTTAGCGGAGAACCAGTTACGTTGTTGAGCATCCAAGGACATGTTCTCCTCACGGAGCTAGAGGACATCGATAACAACGCATGCATTAACTTTGTGAAATTTTAACACATTTAAGATCGTACATAAAATAGCGTTATATCATAATTTTACAAAATTATTAAAATTTTCAAATATTTCATATCATTTTTACAGGATCATATTCATAATGAATATTTGAGATACTTATAATTAATTTTAAATAACATAGTATACATAATTTTAAAGATGAATAATTATATTTGTATATAAATAAAATGTGTTATAAAAAATGAAAAATAAAGTAATGCCAGATAAATTAAATGAAAAATTACAAGATAAACATTAGATTTAAACCATGTAGTTAATTAATTAATATTAAATATATAATAATATATTTAAGAGTCAAACAATTATTAAATGTATATATAATTCAAGAAGTTATTCCTAAGAGATTAGATATATTATAAATAATATAATTGATTCTAACATGTAAATTAGTGAAGATAATTTTGAACAAATGGAAATATATTAAGGACACGCGATAAAATGGTTTTTTTCTAGAAAAAAATTGAATTTCAATTTTTGTATAAATGTAAAATTATAATACTTCACATATTACCTTTTATGTGGTGTTTAAATTATTATTCATTACATTATTCATTTTGTTTATATGATATTATTTTTACCTGTATATTCATATTGTTTATATTCATATATTATATTTGAAACTTGATTTACTCAGAATAATTATTTGTGACCAATCATGCTGACATAACTAGTATTAAATTTTGTACAATTGAATATTTTTTCCCCTATTTTTTCAATAAAACTAGATAAAACCTGTAAGATTAAAGTAATTCGTCAAAATTAAAAAATATTTATTTAAAAATTTTAATTAGCAATTTAGTTGGAAAATTAAAATTTTGTATCAGATATTTCAATTATTTTTTTAAAACGTATAACATAAAGATGTGTAAACATCTATAAATTCAACATATAATATAAAAATATGGAATATTATTAAAAGATTAAAAAAAAAAACCAAAAAAAAGTGAATATTTTTTGAGTTAATAGATTTTTAAAAATAGAATTTTTTCGTATCTTTTACATGTAAACCAAACCATTGTATCGCGTCCCCTTAATTATAAAATTACAATTATTAATCACCATAACAATAATACTACAAGTTATAGACGACTCACCAGATATAAAAATGAAGATATTAACTATGGAAATTTAAATATATATGTTCATATAGGAAATAAAATGAATTTAGAATTTTTACTTTCATCTAATAAATATGATACTATATACCAGTTGAAACATTTGAAACATTAGAAATAAACCAACTTTTAATAATAGTATACTTATTTACCTTTTAGTAATGAAAAACAATGACTTTAATATAAGTATTGGAGACTATTTCAGATTATATAATATTGATTACCCCTATTATATTTAATTTAATATCAATATTGAAAAATATCCATATTTTAAATTTTTATAATAATAAAGCCAATATAAAATCAATTAAATATCACCTTTTAGATTTAAATGTGAATTTTTTATTTATATCATTATAATATAGATCAAAAAGTAGAATATTTTAATAAAGTTCTAAATAACTTAGTTATATCATATTATAATATTCAAGTATAAATAAAACTGGAGAATAGATTGATAGTGAAGAAGAAATTTAGACATTTATTTGTGGTAAATCTAAAACTAATGTTAAAATAAAGCAGAGAAGTGTGAACATATAATTAGAATATTTACATTTCAATATAGAGATTAATAAGTTATATTCCATATAATAATGAATTAACATTTTATAAATTATAGAAAAGATGCCAAATTTAAATTTACGTGTTTTGGTTTATAATCAACCTCGAGAATGGTTTTTATATTAATGATATAAGTGAATATAATCTAGTGGTATTTAGATAATATGTTGGCGCTGAAGTGAATATGATGCTGATATAGATCTGAAATATTTTATCTTATTACACTAATGTAAATTCTATGAAAAAATAATAAATATGTAATAATGAATGAATGATTTAGGCACAAAAATAATGTTAGACGTTCTCTATTGTGTAAACAAAATATAAAATAACAAAATACACAAAAAATATAAATCAGTTAAAAATATTAAAATTAATTTTTACGTAATATAACATTATAATAAAGATCAAATATAAATATATTTATAATGACATAACACATATAATATATCACATACGATGCGCTTTACGAATAAGCTAACATATTATTTAATCTCTTATTAATTGTATCGCTATTATTGATTATTATTTGTATTGATTATATTGTGATATTATGTTTATTTTCTTTCTATTCTTTATTGTTTTGATTAAATTATTTTCTTAATAATTAAATAATTATGATCTTATAATAATTAAAATGATCATATATATATATATATATATTAGTTTATAATCAGGGAGAACATAATTAACCTCGAGGAGATCCTGTAGGAAATCACAATTAAGAATTGTTTCAACTTTGACCTTACAGGTGCGTTGTGGGTCCAAAAAGAAGAAGAATTTCCGCACAGCTGTGACGACGTAGAAATTTTGGAAAGAATGATCCATGGAATTAAGCTAGTGGAATTGGTGGTGGTGAGGTGATGGTGGTGAGGTGGTATTAGTTATAGAAAAGTAAGATATTATAAACAGTAAATAATCATTTTTATTAATAAGTAAACAAAATAAAAATGTAATATTATAAAATTAAATTTATTTAATAATATTATTAATATACAGTAAAACCTCTCTATAAGAAACCTCTTTATAAGAAAAACCTCTTTATAAGAACATTTTTCACACATTTGGTTGGAATTCAACCTTTTCTACATTAAAAAAACCTCTTTATAAGAAAATCTTATAAGAAAAATATAAGAAAAACCTCTTTATAAGAAACTAATTTTATAAAAAATAATTATATATAAATAGAAGTATTGAATATTGATACAAATTATAGAAATTAATTATTATATAAGATATTTAAAAAAAAATATTATATTATAGCTTGAAATGAATTAAAATGAATTAATAATTGTTATTGTATATCCATAAATTTATTAAAATTAATTAATAAATGTTATTTTTATCCTTGAATTTATTAATATTAATTAATAAATGTTATTGTATATCCATAAATTCATTAAAATTAATTAATAAATGTTATTATATCCTTAATGTATTGATTATACAATTTATTATATTATGCAATTAATTGTTAAATAATAGATTATTATAATATTCATTATATTATATTCATCAATGATGATTCATAATTTATAATTTCTAATGTAAATCTAATAAAATTTCATTGTGTATTAACATGTCTAAGCGCAAACAATACATTATACATTTATAACAGTTTACAAAATAAATATACTATATATATATAACCTATAGGTTATATTATGCATTTTCAATTATAAATTAATTCTTAAAATCATTGGAAAAGTAAAAACCTCTTTATAAGAAAACCTCTCTATAAGAAAAAAAGTACTGAAAAAAAATAGTTTCTTATAGAGAGGTTTTACTGTATATTATATATACTAAATAATTTGTTATTGTTTGTCAGTTAATGCTTATTATAGGCTATACTTAAATTATCAATTAATTTCAAACTAAAATTATAAAGAATACCTATTTTATACACATTTCAATAATTTATAATAATTTCACTAATATAAATATTATTTTTCAATATATGTATATAAATAAATTGTCAACCAACCATTGTCAATGTGGGAATTAATTCAAATATGTAGTTTTCAAAATCCTAATAATTAAATATTATTAATTTTATATATATATACATAGGTATATATATATATATATATATATATACACATATGTAATTAATTTAATGTATGATCATATTTAATGGTTAATTTAAATAATTAAAATTAAACATATATTATTACAATGATTATATATATATACATATCAGTACATTAGTATGTACAACATGTAGGCAATTAAGGCATCTATTAAAATATCTATATCTTTTCAGGTTGTGTAAACTATTATTCTGTTATGTATTGATGACCTAGATAACATTAACTTATCTATTACTATTAGGCATTTACACGCTTACAATTATCAAGTATAGCAAGTTTAAGATAATTAACAGTAGATATAGTAAATTTGTACTGAATAAATATTAAAAAAATAACGTTGTTGCTTGTTTTTGAAACACACTTATAATTATATTTATACAGAATCTACAAATGTAACTAGTGATATAAATGATTCTCAAATAATGCAGTCTCGGTCTCAGTTACATAAAGTCTCAACTTGGATCGGGCTTGTTTGGCTAGCGTATCGTCTCGGCCATTTTTTTCCGAAAATGAGAGTCTCGGCTCGGTATCAATAATAAAAAGTCTTGGCTCTGCATCATTTACATCACTAGTATATACTCTATTAGGTATTTTGAACATTTTATAAAGATTAATCAAAGGGATCAAAAGTTATAGGGTTGTAGATATAGCATAATGGAAAAAAATGCATGTACTTTATTACTTTAATTTTATCTGTACTAAATTGTAGAGTAGGTATTCTAAAAAGTGGATAACTTTTATGATTGATTATGTAATAACAATATTTCTTTTACTATGTAGATATAATTTATATCTATTATTATCTCTAATTTGTAAGATCATTATACTAGTATATACAGGTATACATTATTGAAAATTAATCAATATTTCAAATATTTATCAGTTTTTTTAGGATTGGTGGGTTTTTTGGTTTAAAAAAAAACCCCGGTTTATTTAGTTTTTTTTGTAGTTATTTGGTTTATATTGGTTCCACATTTTGTTAATTTAACATGCAGTAGATAGGAAATATATAGGATTATTCAAATACCATTTACAATAGAAATATTCATTGTATTGAGCCAACTTTTTTTGTATCATATTCATATTATATAAATGCATCTTTGCAATGAATACATTTTCTAGATATACTATATTACATATATATTTGTATACATATATAAACATTTTTTATTTATTTTTAAAATGAATCTAGAATTACATGAAATATTTTTTATAAAATTGTTCTTTGTAATTATTTATATAAATGTATTCTCTATATAACACTACAAATTATTAAAAAAGCTTCAATATTTTTCTGTAACCACTGTAATACATACATAACTAGCGTAAAAATTGATCATTGAGTAATTAGCCTTTACATTTTAATGACAGTAAATAATACATGTAGATGAATAATTTATGATAATCTCTAAAAATAGCTAAAGTAATTCCAATATATAAAAAGGGAATAAAAGATAATATCGAGAATTATAGACCGATATCTATTTTACCTATTTTATCTAAAATATTTGAAAAATGAATAAAGACAAGAATCAGTTCATTTATTGAAAACAATAATATAATAAATAATAGACAATTTGGTTTTCGCAATAATATGTCTACTATTGATGCTGTCAATGCCTTAATAGAAGAAGTAACTGATAATTTAGACAGTAAATTAAAATGTTCAATGGTATCATTAGATTTGTCAAAAGCTTTCGATACCATTGATCATAATATTTTAATTAATAAACTTAGCAATATTGGAATCAGAGGTGTATGTTTAAAGCTTATGAAAAGTTATTTATTTAATAGGAAACAACAAGTTATTTTTAATAATAGTATATCATCATTATTACCTATAAAAATGGGAGTTCCCCAGGGTTCTGTTCTGGGACCCCTGTTGTTTATAATATATATAAATGATATTGCATATATTGATAAGGATTTGTCTCCTATTATATTTGCAGATGATACCAGTTTTATATTTAAAGCAGATACTATAGTATCATTAGAAAATGTAATTAATTATAAAATGATTAAGATAAATAATTGGTTTATTAATAATAAATTATATCTTAATATAAAAAAGACAAATCATTTGATTTTTAATAATTTTAATAATAATCAATTAGATATATGTATTGGAAAAAATATAATAGATCAAGTAGATTATGTAAAGTTTTTGGGTGTGTATGTTGATTCCAAAATAAATTGGAAAAGAATATACATTCATTAAGATGTAAATTATCTAAAATAATCTCGGTATTTCATAAATTGAAAAATAAGCTAAATGCGTCTGCCTTATTGATTTTATTTAAGTCTTTATTCATGTCCTCTTTATCTTATTGTATTCAAATATGGGGTCAAGCGTATAAATCAAATACTAATTATATTAATGTTTTACAGAACAGAGCCTGGCGAATTATTTATAAGATAAATCGTTTCAAAAATATTGATTATATTTATAAAAAATTAAATATACTAAAGTTCAATGACTTGAAAAAAGTATATATGTTAAATTATATGTATAAAGCATTTCACAATAAGTTACCTAATATTGTACAAGTAAAATATGTTAAAAAATATTCAAGATATAATTTCAGAAATGTTAAATTATTCCATATTAAAATGAGTAAACTCAATACAAAGATTAAATGTTTGTCTATTTCTGGTTGTATTCTTTGTAATGAATTTGATTTAATTATCAAAAATTCAATTACTTATAGTATTTTTAAAAATAAGTTAACAAAATTCTATATTAGTAAATATTGATTCATCTAATTGTATTCATTCATTTTTTAGTTTACTTCATTTAAGAAACAGATATCGGAGACAGGAGCCAGCTTTAACAAGTGAACGACTTATCCTGATATTGAAGATATTATTTATTTATTATGCTATTATTATATTATTCAAATTTATTATTATTTTGTATTTCTCGATTATACCTATATTTATTTTTATTTATTTACATCTTATTTCTTATAGTACTCTTGTCTCACGTGTATGTAACGCTATTCATAGCATGTACACATGACTGTTAATTATTCCTTATTACGGTTTTCTATGATAGAAAATATTATATACCAATAAAATCCTTTTGGACTAATATATGAAGACATGTAGCCGATAAAGGCCATTCGGGCATGCCATGTGTTCATGTTGTGAGTAGATGTTTGCCGCACGTGAGATTTGAGCTATTTGATTCACTATGTAATTTAATTTCAGTATATATTATTATAGTTATGTTATTATCATATTTCTTTATTTTTGTTCTTTAATACTTATATATTTTTGTGTGGAATCCTTTCTCGAAAGCATATTGCTATTAAAGGGTTCCTTTTTTACTCATTATTTAACTATATTATATTGTATACATATGCCATGTGTATTAATTATTAATTTTTGTATATTATATAATAAAATAAATATAATTCATTCATAATTCATTCATTCATAATAAATATAGATACAAATAATTATAGATAAAAACATGTTTTTATGTGATTTATAAATTGTTTTGGGATATATTATTTTCACAGATACTAGATTACACAATAAAGAGTAGTTTTATGGAATAATATTTGTTGTTATGTTTTATGAACATTTATCAATTTCTACACTGAGACCTTGCCTTAAATGAATAACTTTATATAATATACATAATCTATACTATTATTAATAAATTGATACTAATATTAAATTATACTATAGTATTGTAATTAATATTCAATTATTTTATATAAAAAACCAAATAAATCAAAAAAAAAATTAAAAAAAAATGAACAACCATGTTAATACTATTATTAATAATATTAATACTAATATTACATGATACTAATAGTATTGAAATTAATATATAATTTTACAATCATTTTATATAATAAATCATAATATAAATAAACAAAAAAAATCATAGGTTTTTGTGATCAAAAAACGTTAAAAAACCGATGCAAAAAAACAGACCAACCCTGGTTTGTATACAGACATATATATTTATAATACATAATTTTGAATGAAATATAATACATAATTCTAAAAATAAATATTTATATTTGCATATTTTATTAAAATAATTAATTCAATAACAAATAAACACAATAGGCCTTAATAATATAATAACATATTATTAGTGCAGAGTGATACTATCATTATATTATTATAAATGTTTATTTAAATCTTAACATAAATGTAAACAATTTCAGTGTTATTTTATTATTAAATAACATTTGATTCTATTTAATAATATTTATAAAATGATTAGTATTTATCGTTCAATGAAAATGATTTGAATATCGGGCAGTTAAATATTCAACTGTTTTGAATAGGGATTAATGTTAAAAATGATTTCTCAATTATTGAATGCTATATGTTCATTATTTGAAACTATCGAATAATTCATTCTAATATTCGATATTTTCGAATATATATTTTATGGTATTCAAAGAATTCAATTTTCAAAAAATTCCAATGTGGATGTGTTACCATAGTGATTGATTAACGAACAAACAAAACTATGTAACCTATGCAACTTAGAGGATTAAATAGACACACATTTCATTACTGGAAACTCTAGAGATGCTAATAGCATTGTTATTGTTATTTTGATGGATTCCTATTCAGGAACTTAGAGGAATTTTTCACTTATAACCATATGGCTCTAATATCCTTTCGAAGCCGCTCTCATGTTAAGGTATCAATAGTTTATTTTTTACAAGAGACGATCATTTATACACAATTATACACTGAACTTGACATCTCTAGTAGGTGGCGCTAGCTGTGGTGATGCTAACACTTTCTGTGATGATTCCATTACCATCGGTGTCGTAGAGTGCGAGGCCTATACGCGTCTGATGCATCCAGTGGATCTTCATTACGTAGGTGAAGAAATCGTCGACGCTGAGCCTCTTCTTAGGGTCATCCTGGTGGTGGTGATGTTACCGATGTGGTCGAGTGGACATCGTGGTTATAATGGTGGTAGTGGCCTAGTGGACGTTACGACAG
The DNA here is from genome assembly GCA_964019155.1 of Osedax fenrisi. Classification (NCBI taxonomy): domain Eukaryota; kingdom Metazoa; phylum Annelida; class Polychaeta; order Sabellida; family Siboglinidae; genus Osedax; species Osedax fenrisi. Next base: position 10,474,785 of record OZ025243.1, read on the forward strand.
AATGGTAATAGTGATTCAGCGGTGATGGGAATCTTTTATCAGCAGCGAAAATCTAATTCTAATAATCATTAATCAAATTAATATATACAATGTACACGTACAGTTAAGGTTATAGCATTAGTTATAGCATTAGGTATACATTATATTGCTTGATATATTATTTTATTTAGTAGAGTATATATTATAGTATATAGTATAACATTTAGTATATACAGAGGAAAGGATAGGTCCGTTAACGCATGTTTTGTGAAATTTATGTATTTTTTAATAAACATTTATATAGAAATACAAAATTAAAAATATGAATGCATTTTATTTCACGAATAAATTAATATCTGCGATATCTATGATACAAAGATTAAAATCATTGACATATAATTAAATATACCACTGAAAAGTATCCAGTTGCGAGTACAACTAGTAACTATTGCAGTGATAGCGAGCGGACATTGGTCATTTCGTCTATAAAATATAGTCACTTCCTCCGAAATAAATGATTAATTTTAAGACGAAATTACTATATTTCTAACGAATTGACTAAATTATGAAGAGGAAGTGATCAGCGGCTGAAATGACCAACGGACAGAGTGACTATAGTTAACTAACCAGTCGATGAAGGTGTGCGAAGATGTTAGCGCTGAAGAACATCCTGTTGGAGGAGGTAGAGAGAGAGAGAGATTATTGTACGTTGTATTGCTGACAGTCTACTGTGCTAAACACATAACTATAGATCTCTGTAATGTAGTATTAATATCTCTGTGTTATTGGTACATTGAGATCGATACACCTATCTTATATATATAAATATATATACAAGCAGTAGGACGCCGGTTTAAGCCTAGTCCGGACCAATAAAATAATATTTAGAAGTGATCTTATATAATTGTGTATAAATAAATTATCGGCTCTCGTTAAAACCATAAATGCATTAACATGATAGCCATTTCGAAGGAACTTCATTAGAGCAATATGGTTATAAGTGAAAACTTAATCTAAGTTCCTGGATGGAATGAAAGGACTCCACCAATATAACAAATATAATATATAGAATAAGATATCAATCATTACAAATAAATATCAAATCTGTATACTTATTATTGGATATGATTGATCATAGATAATGTCTATTTAATATTGAATTAATCAAATAGTTATATTTATGCTTGAATATAAAGGAATACATATTCCGTATACTTTGCTGAAGAATTATTAGAAAAAATATTATTTGAAAAAAATACAGAATTAATATTATTTAAAATATATTAATTAATTACAATATAAATTTCAACTATATACTAAAGGTATAACAGATATATACCATTTAGTTATATAACTCTTTTATTTATGTATATATGTTTTATGAATATATATAAAATCTAGCATTAATAGAATATCCTGTTAATGAATTATAGTGCAACGTTTGCTTGTGATTGAACACATAGCTAACAATACAATAGTAGCTAATTTATATAACCACGACCTAGGAGCTATGTACTGGAGATATTTACTACTATTACAAATACAGATATTATATTCCTAATAATATACAATTAAATATATATATATACAATGAAGCTACATATATCAATAATTCGGGTATACAAATATAGAGTGAACATTTTGTTGACATCTATTTGTACTACAGGAGAGCGTATATATCAACAATTCGGAAATTACGATAAATTTGCGATGTCAATTTTGGAATTTCATCTACAATGATTGACTAATAAAGTATATATAATAGAATATATAATACTACTCTAATAATACTTAGAATACACCTTGAGTAAGTTACATGAGTAAGAATTGTAGAAAAAAAATCAATTAATAGACTAACAGTAGAGAGGGTGAAACTACTTGAGAGTGAGTATAGCTGATGGGTATGTATGGAAGCGATTGCTAATTTCAAATAGTATTAGAGAGTTAAACTTATAATAAGATAGTTGGTTGCTATGGGTAACTCTATTCTGACTCTTTCTGACTGAGAAATAGCAATTTTCATAAGAAAAATAAATATTCTGAGATAAATTATATAACTATTAAAAAACAGTATTATACTATAATAATGTTATTAGAAATAGGTAGTGTTCTACAATTACGTTGTATATGCTTTATATATGTTTTTAACATATGATATTTTGAAATATCATATATTATACATATTTTGTTTACAATTTTTTTATTTTAAAGACCGTAATCCCGCTGTGCATATATATACCATTGTTATTGAGCATTTATATTTAAATATATTATACATTTTGTTTCGCTTCTTAACAATATAGGCATACTTTATAATGTTAGCTATGCCCTTATCAGTTATACAGACACTATGCAAACATCGATATTGTTGAACCTCACACATATATGTGGATATAAGAAATTATCATTATATATATATATACACAAATGTGTACCAACTATAGAAAGCTTTAACAATAATTAAAATCCCATGTAGATGGATAAAGCTATTTAATCATCTTAATAGTAATTTATTCAATTATATGATATATTATATGTCTCCGGGAGTAGGGATATCAGAAGTCTATCTTTTGGCGGAAGATAGACACTCACGACATAGGATTTGGTCGACCCTTTACCTGAAAGCTGAAACTTCATGGAGTCATCTGACACATATATGCCTTTCTCTCGCTGGTTATAGTTATTTATAGTTATTCATAGCCTCTAACCTACAATTTAACCTACAATTTAACTTACAATTTATTTTATATTTTGTTTGTTTATTGTTTTTTTCTATTGTTTATTGTTTTTTCTATTCTGGTGCATAATTCATATAAGTCGTAAAGACTTCTTTATGTACCTTAAATGAGCTATTTTTTATTATATTAACCAATAATTGTTTATTATATATATATTGTTGAATATAGGTTTATTATACCTAATAATGTTTCTTTAAAAAATAAATTCATTTCATTAACAAACAACTTATGATCATTACTATTAAAATCTTTGCTATGGTATACTATAATATACTATACTATAATATACCCTACTATATTATAATATACTATACTATACTATACTATACTATAATATACAATACTATACTATACTATACTATACTATACTATACTACGCTATACTATACTATACTATACTACGCTATACTATACTATACTATACTACGCTATACTATACTACGCTATACTATACTATACTATACTACGCTATACTATACTATACTATACTACGCTATACTATACTATACTATACTATACGTAGTAGAACTTACTGTATCTCAGGTATCTGCTTATGTTTCACTTGCATGAACGAGATATAATCAATCATAGTGCAGCCCCTAAACTTTGGTAGGTCCTGGTTCTTGATCAAGTGGTTAAACATTACCTGATGTGGTGGAGTAGGTGAGGTAGGGGGGGGTTTGTGTGAAGGGTTTGCATAAATATGTAATAAATGTAGCATTAACCTGTAATACATTAGCCCCGCCTTATTTTTAATTATATGAGTGAAAATATTAAATATCACTTTGAAAATCTTTAGGAAGAAAAATGCAAATATATAATATGAACAAGAAAAGTAAACAAAAATTGCTTCTAATAAATTATTATTATATCCAAGCCTATACTTTAAATTAGCTCTGCCCTAATTTCATTAGTTCAGCCTCCTATTATTAATTTGCAATTTTAAATATCTACCAGAGCATGAAATTAAACAGGTTTAAATAAGCTACGTATAGACAAACATTCTTCATATAATTATACATGTTGAAAGAGTACACTTTCCATATTTCCCATGCTAAATACTGAGTTATAATAACAATCTAAGTGTATATTAGTGATGTAAATGATGCTGAGCTTTTGATGCCGAGCCGAGACTTTCATTTTCGGAAAAAAAGCGAGCCTGAGCCGAAACTCTAGTCAAACAAGCCCGAGCCGAGACTCTAACAAAACGAGCCCGAGCCGAGACTTTAGGTAACTGAGACTTAGACTGCATCATGCTTTAGATTTGACTGGCATCACTACTAGTGATTCACTAGTGTATATATAAGATGAGTCGATGTAAACATTCTGTCTGCTAGGATCTATACTAGGTTCTATTTCCCATACTAAATAGATGTATTCACTAATCATATAGATAAATATATTTGCTACCTCGAAATAATATTACATATAAAATAATTAAAGATGGTTGAGCATATATATTATTATTATTATTATTATCAGATTTAGGCAATGCCAAGGTAATTGTAGAAGCAGTGTTGCTTATCGAGACAATTACCCCTTTATTAACATGATAAGTTTCATTATAGATAATATATAAATATGTATATATATATATATATATATAGTAAATACATACTTGGAATGAATCATTTGATATTGTGATATTCCGTTGCGTGAGAAAATTATTTCTGTATAAATATATATTAATTATATGATAATTATTTAGAGTAATATAATTTATATATAAATCTATATAATTATCTATATATAAATAATATATACATAGAAAAATAAGACAACTAACCTTGCTTCATTGCGTATCTTCTTCTCAAAGAACTTGTCACTACACGGAGCCTAATAATTAATGATTAAGTTATTCATATACACAATTATATTATAAAACTGACTATAAAGCTTAAGTATGAGTAAAAGACAATCACTACATGAGAATGGATAGAGGGAGAAAAGTAAACATCATTAGAAATCCCACCCACCACTATGATTAGTCTACTATGGTGTGAGATAGAGGGTATATCCAATGTCCAAGATGGGGGCAAATATGTCAGAGTCACATTTGTAATTCAGGTCTAGGTTAATGAGATAATAATTTGTTTAAATGTAAGGTAAGGGTCAACAGACGGGCTTTATTTGACCGCAGAGTAAATATTAATCTGGAAAATATTGGATGCTAGTCAGGTTTGAGAGCATGAATTGTTTAAGTTAATATAGTATAATTGTTATATCGCCACGTTCTATTCTTGTTTATAATAATTATTACTTTTATTTATTATATTTTATATATTATTGTCACACTATAAAAATTGTATAATTGAATTAGTGTTTAAATAAAAACATCATTATCATCATCATATCAAAGATTTTTCTAAGGAAAGATATAATACTGATACGAAATTGTGTAATTCGCTTTTGTACACAAAACATGAACAGCACAACCTATATAGGGTACATTTTAGGAAAAATGTGTTGTTTATAATACAAATTCTTATCTAACTATAATATTATTCTTATCTAAAACTTTTGAAATATAAACTAAATTAACTAAATTATTATTTATATGAAGAAATCTATGTGTTTATTACTAATATATAATAAATCAATAGTATAGTTTGGTTCTAAATACTATACATATATCTGTGAGGTCAGTAAAATATAACTTATATTGCATGTAATTTAATAGAACAATGACAATATTATTGAATGAAATTATGTGAAACCTAAATCTATTTTAATGATTTTGATACCATCTCTACTAGCAGTATAAATATTAATTACGTTTCGTAGATAGGATGTATTATATATATTCTTTGGTTATATTATAATTATTAATAATCATAATCATAATTATTAATAACTGGCTATTAATGATAAAACCTTGAAATAAAATTGAGGAATTTCTTTGTCGACAGAAACAACTTTTTTCTGTTTCATATAAATTTCATTAGATCTTTTTATTAGGTCCTTGTCCGTTACTAAATAACTATGGAGATGTTCTATGATTAGAGGAAAGTTTGACTGTAAAATAGTGATTCAAATACTTTCAGAATACACACACACACATACAGAGATCAACAATACTACTTCTATATACATGATAGAATGTTAACATAGTCAGTGACACCTCATTCGTGAACACACTTTTGTAGCTCTCTAAAATATTATGAATAATAATATGATAATAAAACACATTTATTCAGCATGTAACATTCATAATGTACACCGAAATTATAAATAAATTCTTAATTTTAATAAAATATATATTTAGAAATACAATTAAAAATATGAATGCCTTTCCATTTGTCAAATAAAAAAATATCATTGCTATCTTCTTTAAAGATTTAAATCATTGAAATTTAGTTAAATATACCATTATAAAGTATTTAGTTTAGGGTACTTAAAAATTAATCATTGCAGAGATATCAAGCATATGTTCTGTCCTTGGTATCCAGTACACTTATTATAATAATTATAGTATTATCAAGGATAGGACACCTGATAATGCATATTACTGAAATATTTATTTTACCCTTAATTAACTTTATCGTATTGCATCATGCATAATGAGTACACATTATAATTTTATACAATAATCGATGCAAAAACATATTTTAAAATCGTTGATTTCAATATGATTTTATTAAATTCATAATATAATTTAATACACATTATATTATTTCATATGTCGACATAAATAATATACAAAATTATTGTTAAATTCAAACTTATTTTATAAATTTGAATGTATTATATTTTACAAATACATCAATATATCTGATATATTTGATTCAAAGAATGAAATCATTGACATATAATTAAATATACCAGTGAAAACAATTTAGTTGGGTGTAAAAAAAAGTAACAAAATGGTTGCAGATTTGGCTGCAATGATGCATAAATATAAAGCGAGTGAACGTACTGTACTTGGTATACTATTCAATAATAGTTATATTATTAAACAATATTTTATATTTACTTACTTACTTATTTTAGTCGAGCTCTCGCTCGACCTGATCTTGACATTTTATGTTTAAGGGGACGAAATACCATCGTTTGGTTTACATGTAAAAGATACGAAAAAATTCTATTTTTAAAAATCTATTAACTCAAAAAATATTCACTTTTTTTTTGGTTTTTTTTTTTAATCTATTAATAATATTCCATATTTTTATATTATATGTTGAAATTTATAGATGTTTACACATCTTAATGTTATACGTTTCTAAAAAAAATAATTGAAATATCTGATAAAAAATGTTAATTTTCCAACTAAAGTGCTAATTAACATTTTTTAAATAAATATTTTTTAATTTTGACAAATAACTTTAATCTTACAGGTTTTATCTAGTTATATTGAAAAAATGAAGAAAAAATATTCAATTATACAAAAGTTAATACTAGTTATGTCAGCATGATTGGTCACAAATAATTATTCTGAGTAAATCAAGTTTCAAATATAATATATGAATATAAACAATATGATTATATAGGTACAAATAATATAATAAAAACAAAATGAATAATGTAATGAACATAATTTAAACACCATTTTAAAGATAATATTTGAAATATTATAATTTTAAATTAAAAAAAATTTGAAATTCAATTTTTTTTCGAAAAAATCAATGGTAGCGTCCTTAATATAATTATTATAGTGAAAAATAAAATATCCCTATAAATTATAGTATAACAATTAACTATATTAATAAAGATACAAGATATTTTATATATAAACATTAAAATAATATGTTATTTAATTTTTTTAAATGACATGTTTACAAGTAGTTGCCATGGGAGGATTCACGAGTTGGGAACGGTTTTCAAAATATTACCAGCAATTTAGGCGGGCGGCGAGCGCGCATAGCGTACAGTTAAAAATAGATTATAAATTTTATATTCATTGAATAATATTCACACATCAATGCATATATGTGTATACACTGTATGAATAATAGTGTATGATACATAGATATATTGATATATAGATCTATTGCTAAAATGAGATTACTAATTAGAATAAACATCCATATATACAGTGTGTGTGTGTGTGTGTGTGTGTGTGTGTATGTATGTGTGTGTGTGTTTGTGTGTGTATTATCGATATAAAGAAAGTGGATAAGCAATTGAATGTAGTGTATGGTACTATCCGTTACGGGCACTGCAGTCAAAACCCACTATCTGGCCCACTACTTTTTATTTATAATATTTATTTATACATATATATATATTGATAATTACTACCAATTTCAATGTACTATCTATACTAAAAATAAAATTATATATTTAAAATACATCATATCAACATTCCTCGTAATTTTATGTATTTAAATTGAAGATATCATACTATTTTATTGATATTTATAATCTAAATCCATTGATATAGATATAAGTCACTTTAATCTATTTGACGAAAAGCCTACTGTTTTAATATATAATATATATAATATTGACATATAATATATATAATATTGACATATATAATATGACTAATATCCAATCAAAATCACTAATACCTTTTTGTTAATTTATTGATAAAAGTTCCATTCATGTATCTATCTTTTACATGCATTGCGTGCGTCAATTTCGTATCCACTTTATTTATATCGATGGTGTATATGTGTGCGTGATTGTGTGTGTGTATATCATATATATGATGTGCACATATACACATATGTGTATATTATATATGTTATATATAAGATTTATCAATATCGGTAGGCATTATTATAATCATTATTATAATCATAATAATGATATAATGATTATATAAACATATAATTTATCTTTAACTGTATACACTATGCGCGCTCGCCGACGCCTCAATTGCTGGTAACATTTTGAAAACGGTTCCCAACTCGTGCAGTAACCGTTGCCATGTATATAATAATAAATTAAAAAATTATAATAATCATTATTATAATGCAATTCATGATAGCTATATCGCTAAGATACAAATAAAATATTACAAAAATGAGATAGCATTAATATATATATATATATATATATATACATATATATATTCAATATATATATATATCAAATATAATTATTATAATCATCATTATATAAATAGTTTTAATTAAATCTAACAAATAATCTTTTAAAAAATGTAATAATTTAAATAATGAAATATATTATATATACAATTAAATTCGTGTTTATGAAAAAATAACATTTTTAGATTAATTTCTCGAATAAATAATATAAGTAGTATGGTATCCCATATATTTAAAGTATAATAATGTATATAATATGAATTACAAATACGTTAATAGAGTGTATAATTTGTAAACGAAGCGGCATAGATCTATTTTAATTATTTGAAATAAGAGAAATCTTATAATTAACATTTATATATATATATATAATCTTTAGGTACATATTTATTAATAATTAAATAATATAATATACTGAATATATATCTAATTTGTATTATAAACACCTTGGTGGTTTAAATAGATCTAGATTCATATTAAAATTATAATTTAAACAAATAAGAATTAAAAAACTATTTGTTTAATTTCAAGTAAAGAGATATTAGTGTAACATTATGAATACAAGTCGATTCGCCCGAATTAATATAAGTTAATTCAAACTTATATTAAATAATAATTTGTACAATTCATTCAAATTAATTATTATTTAATAAATATAATTGTATTATACTAATATTATTATTATATCAAATTATATTAGTAACTAATAATAATCGATATTGTACTTTACCTTATGGGGTGAATCTTTAAAACTTATTTTTTGAATTGTGATTCGCATACATAGATTATAAAATCAATTTACCGTACTATAGTATGGTAAACTTAATATTGTATACAATATATAGCAATTATGTATATAATTTTTAGAATGCTTCAATTATTAATAATATATTGTTTTATTTTATATTAATATATTTGTATATGTTTGAGAAGGTTTTAAGTTGAATTTTTTTCTTCATAAATTTAAAAACGTAATACAAATATTAGTTTATATCATCATTATTTTAAATAATTATAATTATTGACTATAACCACCCAGCAAACAGTAATAGCAAAGCCCAGGGATTTGGTAATAGCCTCATAATAGCAACATATCAGCATATTGAATAGCCTCAAATGTTTATATTGTGTTATTATTCTGCAATTATGTTACCATTAAATGTATATTATGCTGATATTAATTTGTCATGATATTATGCTGCTGTTAGGTTGCTATTTAAAGTCTATTATTCTATTATTAGAATATCAACATAATAGCAGGACCTCCTATAACCTCGAGGTTATAGGAGGTCTTGATAGTAGCAGCATAATATACTATTAACATTAATAGCAGCATAATATTAGCATAATGGACTTTAAATAGCAACATAACAGCAGCATAATAGCATGACATATTAATAGCAGCATAATATACATTTAATGGCAACATAATAGCATAATATAAACATGTGAGGCTATTCAGTAAGCTATTATGTTGCTATTATGAGGCTATTCCTGTTAGCTTTCAATTTATAAAACTTACATTTATATTTAATATATTTAATCAAATTTATAATAAACTTTTATATAAATATTATAAAATATTTATTTTAGATAATAATTAAAATGTAAAGAACATATAAAAAAATAAAATAAAAATTATCACATGCTATATATATATTAAGAAAGCTGAGCTATTTACCAATATATATTTTAAAGCTACTTTACAATTATTTATTTTTGCCTCATATCATGCCTTGTTTAGAAATGTGTGGAAATCATTTTAATAATAACCTTCAATGTATTTAACTCTACAAAAAAAGGCTATTCGAATTGTAAATACAAATATCTTTAAATAATATTTTTATTTTGATTAATACTAACAATTTATTTGTATGTTCTAATATATTAAAATTTAAATATTTAATAACTTATAAACATATTTTATTCATGCACAATATAGGAATGCCCAAGCAGAATATCATTATTATTTCATAGATATAACAATTTATACAAATATACTTTTCATAATTTCAAATTACCTTATATAAAATCAAGCCGTCATTATAAATCATTATCATTTAAAGACCCTAAATCATGGAATAATATATGTCTAAATAAATTATTATTTACAAATATGTATATAAAAAACTACAAAAAAATATTAAAAAACATCTTTTATCAAAATATGAAATCAATTAAACAATTGATTATCTATTTTATTATTTTTTACGGGTATTATTTATTAAACCTTCAACTTAGTATATAGAACAAATATTAAACATATATATATATATATATATATATATATACATATATATATATATATATATATATATATATATATATATATATATATATATATATATATATATATATATATATATATATATAATATGATATTCATATTATGATTAGGATGTAATTTAGATTTTGATTCAACAACATTATTCATATATATAGCTCTATGACGCACGCAATATTAAGAAAATATACAAATAAATATTTATTTGCGATCATATGATTGGCTAAATCAATCGAGTGTTGGAAGTATTATGTGATCGTAACTGGTGGTATTACCAAGGACAAGGACAAGGACATGTCCTTGATATTACCAAATTCTAGATATGACGCTTTATAAACTGCATAATAATAAATATTGTTTAATAACTTATGATATACCTATAGGTAGATGAATATTTGGTGAGTTTTATTTTATGATTGAATAAAGTTATCCTATTGCATGATGTTCAAGTAATGACCTATAGGTCCTATAGAAGTGCCCTACAACGTTTAATTTGATATACATGTCAATACACAAATAATTTTAAAATTAATTATTTCAATAATAATTTTAAATTCCTACCGATTTATAAATAAATTCTTTTAGTTAATAACTTATTGATAATAAAATTTAAATTAAAAAAAAAAATCTCCCTTATCCTTGCAATATATTTCATATTCTTCTGAAGTGTAGTCTTTAGTCTGAGGTCTTGAGTACAAAAAGTTCCATTACATAAACAGAGAGCAGATGATGCCCCTCTGACATCATTTTTTACCTTTACCTTTTACCTATCCCATAGTATTTGGATGCCGTAGGGGCGCAGTTGACTTCAATACAATACGTTTCCATCGATCTCTATCCCGGGTCGCTCGCATCGCTTCTTCTATTCCAAGACTAGTCCATTCAACGATATTATCTTGCCATTGTGTTCTTGGCCGTCCTCTTCTTCTTTTACCTTCAATGGATCCTTTCAAAATAGTATTAGACATAGAGTTTGATTGTGATACATGACCCAACCACCTCAACTTCTTTGCAATGACCATCGCTATTAATTCCGCGTGTTTGCCAAAATCTTTAACAACTCGACTCCGTACCTCAATATTGGTTATCTTGTCTCGGTATGATATGTTCATTAGCCTTCTTAAACATCTAATTTCCAATGCTCTAATACGTCCTTGTAACTCCTTTGCACGCATAGAGGAATATTGAGTTTACTAGCAATTGCATAAATCGAATTTTTAGATTAAGTTGAAGTGATTTGTCATACCATATAACATTTAGTTTTGATAATGCAGTTATTGACCAGTTATAGCTATTATTTCAGATTTGTAACCTTTATCGTCTATAATTGCACCTAACTATTTAAATTTTTCAACTATTTTGAGTGTATCGTTGTTTATCTTTATTTCAGATGTGAATTTTCCTTCAGAATTAGTCATAATTTGAGTTTTTGTAGCATTAATCTCCATTCTGACATCATGCCATTGTTATTAATAAGAACCTGCCATTAGTAGACTTACTCAAGATTCACATTATTATTATTAATTTATAGTTCAACCTATATATAAGATATATATATCTTCTAACTTTTACCATTAATACAATCAAATATAATTATTTTATTTTTATTAACCAATCATGGTATAATATTTATATATTTATGTTTGTTAATATTATAAAAAATTAACTTATTTATTTAATTATATATTAATTATACAATAATAAAATTAAATAATATTATTATATATATTCAGTGTTAGAATTAATAATTTAGAATACCAATAAATTTGTGAATATTATAATTAATTTGTTGAGAATTACTTAATATATAAAAATTACAAATATGTATATATAAATAAATAAATATAAAACATCATTCAATATCTTTATTGTGTTGATCATTTTTTTGGATAATTGTTGTCGATGATAATTATTGTATTTATAAACATGCAATGAAAATTATTTCATATATTTTAAATAAGTGATTATAAAAATAACAATTATAAAATATATATTTTTGTGTGTTTCGGATAATACTTATATATAATAGAATATATACATCTCAATAAATAAGTAAACACAACATATTAATAATAAAATCACAAGTTTTGAAATATAAAATAACAATACATATATAATAATATAATTAATTCTTTTGCTTATATAAATAAATAATAAAAAAAAGTAGCTAGATAAATTATCTCTTGTTTATTATTATTAAGATTTACTTCTTTTCCGAAACAAATTTCCTAAAATTGCATTCCATTAGAATTGGAATGTTATGGCACTTAATTTCTAGATTTTTCTAGGCATTTTTTGTAAAAATAAATAAATATTCAACATCGAGATACTGAGCTTCGTTGGCAGTTGTTGTCCGTCTCTTTCAGAGGTTGCACATTAACGGGGATCGGGGGAGCGGATTTACGCTTGTCGATGATTTTCTTGAAAAACGATTTATCCGAACCGCTTTCGGCGCTAGCGGTTCTCATTCTGGGGTTCATAGGTTTCGAGGAACTTCGAGAGGTGGTTTTAGCGGCGGCGGATGTGGTAGAGGATGTGGCGGGAGAAGTCGATGATTCCGGTAATTCCAGCTTCTTCTTGGGACTAGATAAACGGTTAATGAATCCAGCCATGGACTTGTCGGTTTTGAAGGGAGATTTCGAGTCGGACGTAGTGTGTGTAATGGGGAGCGCGGGTTTTAGGCGTATCGACGAGGAACGCTTCGGAGGGGGTGGAATGTCTTCTCCGGGAGATTTGTCCTTGCCTGTAGACTCGTGGACAGGTTTCTTGTGCGAGGTCTTAGCTACCGTGGCAGGCATCGTAGACCGGCTACTAGAGCCACGTACAAAGGGTGTAGTAGTTTTATGTATCTCGCCTGTATGGGCCGAACTGCGGACTGTAGTTTTGCCTCGTGTAGTGGTTAGACTGCCCACAGTGTCCTCGTTACTGTTCAGCGATCTGTTGGACAGGTGGCGGGTGATACCGGATGGACGTTTAGGACGAGAGAGGCGAGCCGTTACTGCTGCTGCCACGTCGCTAGTCGACTTCGGGGTTGTGGATAGGCGACTAGATTTCTGGGAGCGTTTAGATTGAGATATGGGTGTGGTTTTCATTGAAGAAGGAGGAGGAGGCGTGCTTTTCATTTCCACTTTCGATGTGGTTCTTTTGGGAGGAGATGGAATTTCCTCAACTACATTTGGAACCTGTAATATATGATGGATAAATAAATGTATGATAATAAAATATTATAATTACGATAATATACGTATATAATTATTTATAAAAATATACGTATTTGTATTATTCTCTATATTACTAATATAATTATGTTAAATATTATTACGCTAATTAATAATTCTTTCTACGAGTATTATATTAAAAAATATATGTTTATATATATAAATAATAAAATATCAATTACTTATAGTAATACCTTATGATCAACTGAAAATGTTTCAGTGATCCATTCATCTTCCGCAGTATTCGTGTCATCCGCTGTTTTCGGCACTAGACTATCTATACTGCAAGCGAAATAATTGACACCAGAGTCTTGAGCCGTTGAAAGAGATGTTTGCGATCTGAAATCTTGAGATGTTTGCGATTTATTGGCCAATCCGTGCACGGCAATTTCAACATTCGAGGACATCGACGTCCTCTGTGAAGCAGTAGATTCAAAACCTTCATCTCTGGCCGAAACAATGGAATCGCAGTCCGATTTACATAGACTAGTGGGTCTCTCTTCATTGATGTGATCCACGGTATTGTTATTATTATTGTGGTTGTGGTTGTTACTATGGATAATACGTTTCGTCGGCTTATTGAACAGGTTTAGTTCATCCTCGTCCTCCTCCTGGAATCGTTTCGCTAGACTCTGGAACCGAGACAGTCGGCTAATATCGAGGTCAGATTTCTGTCTGGATCGGAAAGCATCAACTTTCTCTGACAAAGAATCATCATCCTCGGAGCGGTGCGATGGTGCTAACACTACTCCATCCGTCATCTTAATGCTGTCGAGACGGGTTAGTTTAGCTGCGGTGAACCGATGGGAGGGACTGTCAGCAGCATCTGCTCTCCAGCGGTGCGGTAGGGTGTTCGATCTAGAGAGGCCACACTTCACTGCTGAGGAGGTGGATGATGAATGAGAGGAAGAGGAAGTGGAAGAGGGAGAGCGGCAGGTAGAGGTGGAGGTCTCGATTAATTCGCTGGCATTCTTACGCGATCGTCTCCAGGCATCGAGTGCTTCCTTACCTTCGTCGTAATGCGTGGGAGATAGTGATCCGGGTGATGGAGATCTAGCGTTGCGAGGAGAAGGGCTAGTGCGATCTCCGTGAGGCGATCTCCAGTTTCCGGCAGAGTGTTCGAACATCGCTCGTTGAGTAGGAGTGTCTCCCTTGTCCTTGTTGGGAGTTAGATGTAGTTTGAGAGGTGACTCATGATGATCGATGCTGGAGGGTGGAGCTTCCTTCTCGGGTGTAGTTATCGATCTAGAACGTCGCGGTGGGGCCACCGGTAGATTATGTGTAAAGACTTCTTCATCGCACATCTCCTTGTTTCGTTCCACTTCGCGGATAGTATCCTCCATGGAATAGACGGCAGTGGAATGCGGAGAGGTCGTGACATTAGCGCCGATACTCATCGCGTCCACGTTGCTCTGAGCTCTTCGATCGGTCCAGTGTCGCCGCCTATCAAACAGAGTGAGCGGAACGCGCTTCTCTTCGGGTTCGGGAAGCGAGATCGGACGTTTGGTTTCCACGAGCGGTGACAGCGGACTCGCGAGTTGTTCGATGATTCGCTCGCGGTCGAAGTGATCGCTCAAGGTCACGGTCTTACGTCGGCGCCGGTTCAGACTTCCGGTACGTCTGAAGTGTGTCTGGCTGAGAGGCTGGTCGGTGATCGTGTTCGAAAGTTCGCCGTCGGTTTCAGAGAGGACATTCAACAGTTCTCCCATCTCGGACGGGATTATGCTTCTCTTCTTTAACTGGGAGATGATGTGTTCATGATTAGTTTTTGAAAAAGATGCACTTTAAATATAATTACTCGAATTTGCGAATATTCACATGAATATTCGCAATTAATAATTTTTGTTTTTATAGATCAAATAGTTGGATGTTTAAAAAAAATGAGCAAATACTCGTAAATGTGATTTTTTGAACACATATTTATAAGAGATTCCTCATCTTAATACAAATGATTATTATAATTATTTATATGAATTATTCTCACATAATAGAATTTGATATTTCATTGTGATATTATTATACTATAGTGAATTAAGATATTTTTTGAAAAAGTTGACATTTAATATAAAATATAATTATAATGTTATGCTCATTATGAATTCATTTCGGACATATTATAAAATTATTAAATAATATAATACATTTATATAAAAGTTTGAAAATACATTTGAATTTTATCGGGAAATAATAACTATGATTATCTAATATTTATGAATATAAACCCTGTGTTCTATGTAATTCTTATCAGATTTATCAGTTTTATAGGATTGTATTGCTTTATCAACATCACTACTGGAATCTTGATCCACTGTTCTCTTTGGAATATCTAAAGAACAAGGTATATTAATAAAACTCATTCATGTAAAGTTAATAATGAATAAATACCTTTGATTGTTAATTTTAAATGTTTTTTCCTTAATGTTATTTTTTGTTCTTGTATTAATCGTTCTTTATTTTCCTAAAGAAATACAGCATAAATATATTAGTATAATCTGCTGTAATTAGAATAAATTATATATCATATTATAGTATTATTATAGAAATAAATTATAATATTTATTAATAAATATATATATATTATAAATTAAATATCATTAGAAATATTCATTATTCACATGATAATTATATCAATAATTATTAATATAAATAAAATTTTATTTATTTTAATATAAGTTATCAGGATTTAATGTGAATGTAAGCATTCTGCATAGATTACCTGAATTGCCTTCTTAAATCTGATAACAAAGTTGTAAATCGTTTTGAAGCAGTGTTCCAGTTTAAAGGTCATCTGATCTTCACAGAAATAGTCGGACATTTCAATTCGCGAAGTTTCCATCTCTTTGAAATCTCTCTCCATGTAGATAATCTCTTCCTTCGCAAACTACATAAAAAGATATGTAGGTTAAGGTCTGCATGGAAATACAATAGAGTGGATGATGGTACTAAACTATAATAAGGTATAGATCATTACAAAATAAGTTTATATATTAATTAAAAGTATAGTAACAACAATATTTAATCACATAGCCATAAACCATCATTATTTGTAATCAAATAATGAAATCACTTGCATATTATTTTGTCAGTAATAACATTCCTTCACTCATATCCATCATGTTTACTACCATCCAATACTTGAAATAGAGATAGGTATATATTGTGAGCAAACCTCGAAGAAGGGTTTGAAAGTGGAGTTATACTTCGGGTCCGTAATAGACTTGATGATATCGGTGGCGCGTTGTACGTTACGTTTGACCTCTGTAAAGTCAGAGGTCAAGGTCGCCATCGTGTACATCGATACCTCGGAGAGGTAGCACCAACTCTCAGAGAAGTCGAGCAGTTCAGGTATCGTGTCTTCTATGTGCTAGAGCAAACAGAGAGAGAGAACCATGCGTTAATTAACATTCTACGTAGTGTTATATAGTATCATACTAGTATATATATTATATACTATGTATAGGTATATGTATATTAGTATATATAACATACTAGATGTATCGATTTTGGCTAAAGATAATGTAATATTATAATTAATAGAAGGTAATGATAGATTAATGACATTATCGAGTATAATTTAATATTATTTTCATGAGATATTATAGGAATAAAAGTTCTTGAATAGTAAAAATCTTTTAAAATGTAGTATTATATATTTTACATATATGCGATAAAAATATATAAATATACTAAGTTATTATCTTTATAAATGTTTATACAAATAATATACAACAAGGTTGATAATTAAAGTTCAGATAACACTGATTACATAATAAGTACCTTTGTTACGTAATGCATAAGATTCATTCTTGGTTTATTCGACCTAGTTTCGGTTAATTTCAATAAAGAATTCAACCTAAAACCTACAGCATCTCCGTTATTGGCTCCCTAAGTTATATGTGAATGTTATATTAATCTTATTATATTCAGTTAAGAAATAGTATAACTATTATTAAATTGATTAACATATTATAATTATTTATATTTAACGATATTTTATATATTATTTGTATATATGATTTTATAATAATTAATTATATTAAAGATATTAATATAAATAAAGTAAATAAATTGTGTATGTGAAATTTTCTTCAATGTAATAAATATAAAAATAATATTTAATTAAAATAAAATATAATATTTGTTTATAACATTAATTAAAAATTATACTATTAAAAGATAATTTAATTAATAATAGTGAAATTAAACTAACCGAATTTAAAAAATTCCCAGAGATTAAAATTAAGTATATTATCTTTTGTAATTTTCGACTTTCTCGTAAATCTGTTAAAAATATGTATTGTAAATTATACTCAAATATATATGATATAAATGTCAATCATATGTATGAATCACTTGGTATCTTACCTTTTGATGTACACAAAATAGCATCTATCGCTGGCTTAATGTATTCCATGGTTTGTCCAAACTCTTCTTTTATCAACATCAATTCTATTTTCAATTTATAACTAAAAATAATTCAAATTAATTAAAATGTATTATTATTATGATATAGTACATACACACACATATATATATATATATATATATATATATATATATATATATATATATATATATATATATATATATATATTATAATTCTATTCTAATGAGTCATATATATATAATTATTTATAAAAAATGATTATAATGAAGCTTTATGGATTATTTGTTGATAATTATAATATGTACAGGTATACTTTAGGTGATTAAGTGATTAAGTGGTAGTGTGAATAAGTGTTGGCATATCTCATTTGATACATAGTCATCTTAATAGGGCGTGTTTCATAGTTATCTACAATATATATTTATATGGGAAGAAATAATCAAAGTATATACATATAACATATAACCTATACTTGTAACTAAATATCACATACCCTTCAACTAGAATTAATTCTTTAAAGAATCTTTCTGCGTTGTCTAGTTTGCTGACGTCGTCAGTGTAGTTTCTAAGTGTTTCCACCTGTATAGGTGTGTGAGTGTGAGTGTGAGTGTGTGTGTGTGAGTGTGAGTGTGAGTGTGGGTGTGAGTGTGTGTGTGAGTGTGTGTGTGAGTGTGTGTGTGTGGGTGTCAGATAGGGAAGATGTGATATTAAGTATATCCACCTGTAGTGAAGATATTACTTAAGTGATAGGTGCTTTATTGTGTGAATGATATGGGATATGTAAAAGTTGCTAATAACCAGGGAGTAGCACTATAACCTATATCTAACCTCTAACCTCTATAGAGGACAGTGACTAATGATTTGAAATATAATTCGGAGAATTCAAAAGAATTCGACGACGTTGATACGCAAACAATAAAAAACAGCACAACTCCATCAACACTAATTACAAAGTCACTTGCCCTGTCACTCACCCACTCAGCGACATAACTACCATAATTATACGAGAGGGGAGGACATACAACTATGTGATCACATAGTTAGCAGATATGTATATAGGTCTGGGTGTGTGTGTGTGGGTATGTGTGTGTGGGTATGTGTGCGTGTGTGTATGCACGTAATAATCTAAGAATATCAATGTGTTTAGTCTAGGTTTTAAGCTGTGTGATCAAATATAATGATAAATGAACATATTAAACCACATTTATATATATATATATATATATATATATATATATATATATACATTTTGTGTAGTATAAAATGCTAGCCACCAATTAATCATAGCAGTAAGGTTATGTAAGATATGGTAATCAGCTACAGCATCTTAATGATAAACAACTATTGGTCTCTGTTATCACTAATTGCTATACATAATTCATGATAGTAGCTGGCCATGGTGCTGGTAAATAGAGATATATTACATAACAATGATAATAGAGTGATGACCTCTATAGGGGTCACGTGATGATTACCTCGTTAGATTCTGGTAGAATCTTGAGAAGTCCCTTCAGTCGTTCTGCACCGATGTCTGAACTGTTAGCCGAAGTGATCAGGGCGATGATGTGAGAGTTCGGTTGGCGGAATTGTCTCAGGAATATGTTTGTGTTTAGACTTCGCTTGGAATCCAGTAAATGCAACTGTTTGATTGGATAATATAGATTTATTGAAATGGATAGATTTTTATTTTAAACTTATTATATATTAGGTATATTAAGTATTACATATGTATATATATATATATATATATAATCGAACCTTCTCTTTACTCCTAGAAATGGAGTTTCTTCTGTTATCGGAATGGGGGGAGCTGTCAATAGTAAACAAGAGCTCCATATTGTCGAAGTCGATACTGAGATCCTTACAGGTATTGCCCACCATGGTCCACACGTTACGCTTTCCTATGACTTTAGTGCTGTGTAGTTTACTCCACTGGAGCTTTCGCAGTTTACATTTGGGAGTAGGTGTCAACTGCTGAGCGAGGCGGATCGTTTGTACCAAAGTGGGAGGTTGTGGGGGCGTAAAGGGGAGGGGCCTAATCGGAGTACGACCGTCTACAGAGGAAGGGGTTTGCATGAATTGTCCGAGGGGTGGTGCCGGCGGAGGTGGTGGGGCTGCAGGAGGACAGGCGAATGATGAGGGTAACGAAGGAGCCATGGGTGGTGGGGGTGGTGGAGGTGGTGGAGTCGGGGTAGATATCATTGGTGCAGGAGAGGGCGGTACCGATCTGTCTGTATTGTGACAGTCACATGTGCAGGTGTCCTGTGTTAATGTGTGAAGATGTATGTATATTGGTGTGTATATATATATATATATATATATATATATATATATATATATATATATATATATATATATATATATATATATGCTTATATGGTTATATATTCGGATTTATGTTGATACATATTACATGTGTATATACATATAAATTTAATTAAATATATATATATATATATATATATATATCTTTATGTGTGTGTGTATCTGTTGGTATATGAAAACCCAATGGTATATGTGTTGATACATATGAAGTGATACATTTGTCAATCGGCCTGTTTTTTAGTGAAACAATGTGTCCCATCGTTCATGCATGTGTTACAGTGTGACTCACTTACAGTATGACTCACCACGGTACATCTGACAGATGAGTCACCAGTTCAACTGTTAGTTAGCTGCCACTTAAATCCATAGTTCTATAGAAGCGCTATGTAAACAAATGTGGGTATAACCACCTCTATGTAGCGGGGTATCTATATAGTGCAAACGTGGTGGTGATAGGGCACCAGTAGAGTATTAATTACAATGTAAATTGTATAGAAAAAGCGTTCAATTCTATTTGATAAGTAAATATTAATATAGAGATATAATAGACAGCGGTATGACATGTGGGTTCGTGGAATACACAAAGGATGCATTATTAGCCCATAAGTTAAGAGGATTAACGAGTTCTATTGTACACAGTATGCAGTGTTAGTAATAGAGGGGTTCACGTGAAAAAAGTCTACTATAAACATGGCCCAAATGTACACACACATACTCACACACACACACTCACACACACACATACACACACATACTCACACACACACACTCACACACACACACGCACACACACGCACACACACACGCACATATGTATAGTTTACAATGTATGCGTCTCTAATGTGATCAATTGTAATTACAGTTTATAAATGTAATTATTTATAGAGACATTTATTATATGGATTTATATTTAGAATAACTTGAATAATTCTCTTTATTATTATATATAAAGAATATAAATATTCATATATTATAATGTAATATTAATTATAGTTAAAGAAAGCCTACAAATATTATTTAAAGAACATTAAACAGACTAACATACCTCAGTAGATAAAAGTGTATCGATAATATATAGTTTACGCATATCTATAAATAGAATTATAAATAATTCTATAGACACACATAATAATAATAGAGATGGTTGTGTGTATGTGTAGAAGGGTAATCTGACTAACCTTCTTAGGGAAGTGGTATTTAGCAGCGGTCAGTTGTTTATTGCCTAGCATGATGAGTTTAGCGGCATCCAGGGGTGTGTCCATGACCTTCGCCCCGTACGCGAGTTTCTCCAGGGTTTCCCAGATGTTCATGCACAGTACGTTGTCTTCGGTGTCTATTTGCAGCATGTGACGGAGAATGTTCAGGAATGCCACTTCCGGTCTACCCGTCAGCTGTGTGTGACGTAAGAGATGTAACAATTAGATGTAATTCACGGGAGGGGAGGAGAGGAGAGAGAAGAGGGTATACCCTCTTCTCTCAGCTTATAAGCTATTAAGTTGTTCATATAGGTATCGCATATGTATATATATATGTATGGTATATACAATGTCAATGTTTATGTGATATATTACAAAGAAAACTGTATGATAATATATATGTAATTTAGCATGATAATTAAAGATGAATATTTATTAGGCCCATTATTATAATATATCTAAAGATGAACGTATTCATGAGATACGTGTGTATTGTTATACACCTATTGTTTGCTATTACCCCACACACAAGCACATGCGCTACTGTATACTGTACCTATTAATCAACGCCACGTCTAGATTAGCAACGCTATTAGTGCTGCCATTATGTATGGGCGGTGGTGAGCTATTAAGATGGCATGAGAGATGCTCTCTATAGAGAGAGATGTCTACTGCTGTAGTGATAAAGATGTCTTCTGCATTCATATATCATTACTCGTGTGTGTGTGTGTGTGTGTGTGTGTGTGTGTGTGTGTGTATGTGTGTGTATATGTGTGTGTGTGTGTGTGGTACTCTGAACTATAGCGTCACAGTTGAAATAGTGTAACGTATGTTTATATATAGTTTAGTGTATACGCAATACCAGGTCTGCACTGTAGTAGAAGTTGTCAGTGTAGTTACAATATAGTAGCGATACCAGGTCTGCACTGTAGTAGAAGTTGTCAGTGTAGTTACAATATCGTAGCGATACCAGGTCTGCACTGTAGTAGAAGTTGGCAGTGTAGTACTACAATATGGTAGCGATATATCTATTCTCAATACGTTAACGATTCGGAGATTACAATTAAATGTATTTAATTTATATTCGATGTAAGCCTTAATATATACTTAAATACATTGTTTCATTTATAATAAGGAGACTGTTGACTGTTGACCCTTTAGGTGAATGTTACCTAATACATAGTAGTAGTAAACATCCGTTCTGTCATCATTATATCATTGGTTTAGACACGAGTACAGTTATAACTATAGCCATAGGTTACACGACGCTAGTGTTCTTGTTAAAGTGTACTTCGCCGTAATGTACCTATGTGAACGTATCTCATACATGTGTATATACATGTATATATATATAGGCCTATGCCTGATATATAAATAGATGTGATATCTATAGTTGTGTAGGTAGATAGCTAATATTGCAATGAGTCATTAGTAATGACCGATGATGCAAACGATTCCAATGTTAAGGTTTCGATAGGTTTCAGTTTCAAACTATAGTTTTGATAATACATATGCACTATAGATAGTTTTCTAAACCTATAGTTTGAAATCAACTGATCGTGGTCACTAGATCATGATCATTTGACCACTATAGTACACAGCAATAGGTAATAGTGGTCATGTAATAATAGATAATCGTATTCGTACTGTTTAACGTGCTTATTCGCATTCACACTAGCATACATTGTATATACGATGGTCGTCGTCTATTATCGTTGCATCGTAACCAGGGTAACCAGAGCGTAAACAAATGATAAATAAACTTTGATGATATACGACGCTCAGATAAAAAAACGCAAGATACGATACAGTATTACAAAACATCACAATAGAAAACATAGTTATTTATAGTCATGATGCTTTAATATACAGGCTGGTATTGGTAAGGTGTGAGTGTATTATGCAATGACTCATGCTAGAATGGTAACGTTTTAATTTATTGTTCGCAAAGTTAATGACAATAATTAATAAAGTTAACTGTGACTATTAATATAATAAATATCTCTGTAGTATGTAAATGTATAGCTGTATATGCATAACCATAGTTCATGTTTATATATATATTGTGATTATATTAGATGTTTATATACATATAGATATACATATATAGATATGTTTATATATATATATATATATATATATATATATATATATATACATGTTATATATATATATATATATATGTCATATGATATAATAGGATATAAGTTACTGCGAACACAACTACGCCGAGCTGCTTGTAATGCTGCCATAGTGCGCAATAGTGCACATACACACATACACATACACACATACACATCTATACGCATGTATGTATGCGCGCGTGTGTGTGACTGGTATACGGAAACATGTATGGGTGACGTATTTAGAGTACATATGTTGCGGGTATCAATTACATTTCACTTGGAATATCTGCTAGAGATAGTTTTTATCGAATAATGAATGACATATTATGTATACTAGTTGTACCCGGTTGTACATATTTGTACTTATTTGTCAGTAGTTGTAGAGTTAAATAATAATAAGCTAATAGATATTTTGCGTATTAACAGAATTATAAAAAACCTATCATCTCTAGCCTAATTGATAGCCAGTAATTAACTGTGCGATCACTGATCATTGAATGTACAATAACAATTTGATATTGATCATTAATCAACAAAAACATGATCAGTAATGAAACTTCGTGTGCTAAATATAATTACAATAATGGTTGACCGCTTTACATTAGCTGTGCGATAGTGTATGTTATAGGTGTTACCTTGCACGAACGCATCCACACACATACGTACACACATCCGCTTACATTACTACACACATCGTCATATAACATTAATGTTACTGCAATACTACTAGGGCATCACGTGGTATCGCTTGTTATCTAGGGGAGGTCGGGGTGTTATTTGTTTATGTGGCTGCGTAACCAGACATAACTATGGCGTTGGTAGTAGCGGTGGTAGTGGTGGTAGCGGTAGCGGTGGTAATGGTGGTAGTGGTAGTGGTAGCGGAGGTAGCGGTAGTGGTAGCGGAAGTGGTAGCGGTAATATCCCAACAGTAAATAGTACCATTAGCAACCGTTAGAGGCCCGTATCGGTTATCTATAGCGCGAGGTGGCGGGCGGGGTGGAGGGAGGTAAACAGAGGTGGTCAGCCCCCAGACCTTACCGGTCATACCTGCGTGCGGACGGCGCGAGAGTAAACAAAGTCTGACGACCGGTAGCGCCACCACGCGGAGTGTGTGTGTTACGTAATATTATGGCTATAGTGTTAGCGATAAGCACTCCCCACTCCAGGCGGGTTATATCGATATTGTTACGTCATAGGTGTGTGGAGATATCGTTATATAATAGTATCACACACACTATATATATATGTGTGTAATACACACTGTGTATATATATATATATATATATATATATATAATGATCATCTATGATAGAGTCCACACACTTGTCTAATATACATGTCTATACCATATACACACATACGTGTATGTAGCGTGTATACACAATTACGTAATCATATTTCGCAGCAGCGAAAGATCTAGAACACAAATGAGTAAGTGTGAAGTAACGCAATTGTTGCATTGCTGTATTGTTGTCATTGCGTCATTACGAGTTATATTGTGAGGCGCACACGTATGTCTCCACTATATATATACGCACACATACACGCACACACGCACACACACACACACGCACACACACACGCACTCATACAATGAGGGCCTCAAATATTTATATCGGCAATAGTATTGTATGCAAACATTATACAACAGTAGTCATGATATGCATACATTGAGACATTGGGCCATATCGCATACACTTATAGTTTGATATAGACTACAAAGTGTAAGTAAAGTTACGTTTTGTTAGGCAGTACAATGCATATCATACGCCTATTGAGAGGATATTCACGATAGGTATAATGGGGCGGGCAAGTGGCTAACGAGAGAATGCGAGAGAGAGTGAGAAAGAAAACAATATAAGTCTAATTCAAAACAAACGAAAAGTAGAAAGCGGACGTAAAACCCACATACCATGTGACCGTATCTATTGTGATAAGCCCTATAGGGGTCAATGTTTGTATAGATAGTGAGAAAGAAAGTGAGGGAGTTTAAGATATAGTTCTCATTTGTAAAGAGGTAGTTGTAATATTGTATGGACATGTGTATTGTGTGTGTACGGTGGTGAAATGGTACTCGGTACATACGCAGATATCTAGAGTGCATTCTGTGTGAATACCCGTCGCCACTAGAGTACTCTAGCGCTACTTCAAGTAGTTAGTACGCAGCAATGATAATAGAAGGCGATGTTGGCTAAAGGGTTTTCGTTGTTGTTAATCTATTAGAAAAATCTATTAGATGGAGGTATATATGGAGGTAATCAATGTAACATGGTACATACATATATATATATATATATATATATATATATATATATATATATATATATATGTGTGTGTATATGTGTGTGCATTGGTGTGTGTGTATGTACATACACACACATTACTTATAATACTACATACTACTTGCAAGTAAGCTATAACTAATGTAATGTATACAAGGGTGCCATACACTACCATATAGATATAGTATACCGGGGGGGGGGAGGTCGGATGGGAGGTCGGCCAGTCTACATCATTACCTTATCTTACGTCATAGTAATGTAGGCCACATAACAGCTGACCGCATGTAATCATCATCATCAACATCGAGTTACGTAATACATCAAGGCTTTACATCACGTGCAACGTTAGGACCGCTTAATACATAATATTATATAATAGCGCATACCGTATACGGTATAGCTATAGCTATGTCACTATTACCGTACCATCCATAGCTATGTCACTATTACCATACCATCCGTAGCTATGTCACTATTACCGTACCATCCATAGCTATGTCACTATTACCATACCATCCGTAGCTATGTCACTATTACCGTACCATCCATAGCTATGTCATTATTACCATACCATCCGTAGCTATGTCACTATTGCCATACCATCCGTAGCTATGTCACTATTACCGTACCATCCATAGCTATGTCACTATTACCATACCATCCGTAGCTATGTCACTATTACCGTACCATCCATAGCTATGTCATTATTACCATACCATCCGTAGCTATGTCACTATTACCGTACCATCCGTAGCTATGTCACTATTACCGTACCATCCATAGCTATGTCACTATTACCATACCATCCGTAGCTATGTCACTATTACCGTACCATCCATAGCTATGTCACTATTACCATACCATCCGTAGCTATGTCACTATTACCGTATTGTATACGAGATTGCACGCATCTATTACATGTCAACTTGAATGTCTATTATATGTCAACATGTATGTCTATTATATAATTGTATTATAATAAAGCTAATACTATAGCATTGTAAGTTAGATAAATAGTATAATATATATATATATATATATATATATATATATATATTATAAACTTAGTATACTGAGAAATTCTATCCAATCGTTATTATATAACTTCTATTAATATTCATATCGTATATACATATTGAATAGATTATAGACTGTTATACTTATAAAGTATATACTACTTTCATATATTCACCCCCTGTCATAACCCATATGGTATACACTGGTGGCGTATAGTAGTAGTAGCGGTGTGTGTCTCAGTAGCTACGAGATAGAGTGTGTGTTCACAGCTATCACAGTGGTAACGCTATGCATGTATACATGTGTATAGCTGTGTATAGCTGGGTCCCAGGATGTTGTAATACAATACACGTATATCACGTATACTAACGTAATGGTAATACTTATATCGTATCTATTGCATAACGAATACGTTATATAGCGACCGCAGCGACCTAGAACCTCAAGTATACGTTATATAGCGACCGCAGCGACCTAGAACCTCTTACCACGTACCTTATTCATGATAGCGTTGAACACGTCACGATGATTGCCGATGTCGAGTTCGATGTCTGCGCATGACGAACAGCTCTGACTGCGGTCGGCCTCCTCGCCGGGGTCAACGAGGTCACCGAGGTCGTAGAGGTCACCGAGACTGTCGAACTCGCGGATCTGTTCTCCCAGGTCGGACGAGGTGAGAGGATGGCAACCGGAAGTAGCGGAATCAACCGACGAGGAGGTATTCGAGGACAGCGTGGACATGGGCGATATATTGGCGGAGGCGGCGGCATCTCTGTGTGTGTTGGGGGTCATCGGGGGTCAGGTGAGGTTACTACAGTCTATCGAGGTAGTAGAGGTGCAACGCGGGTACTATCAGGGCTAGGTGTACTGTGTATGTAAACATGATGTGCGTACACTATACAATGTATTTATTCTATAGAATAGATTAGATATTATTATATAGATATATTTTATTCTAAATATATATATATATATAAATATATAAAAAGTGCGACTATCTCCGTCTCGTAGTGTATAACCTACATAGAATACTTGACTATAGTCTACTGGTACGTTGATTAAACTGAACATCATCTGAACACACACACACACGCGTGTATCGCGTAACACTTGATAGTTGAGTAACATCTTAATCATATGCTGTGAAAAGTTATACCTTCATTTATTCATGTATATATATATATATAATATATATATATATATATGTTAGACGTATACTGGTTATCATATATCATATATAATAGTTGTATACAATAATATGTAGTATACCTGGACATGGAAATCGGTAGACTATTAAAAGTATCATATTATGTGTATGTATAGATATATGTGTATGCGTAGATATAGGTGTATGTGTGTGTTATATGGAAAAGTACACATATTCAGATGAGACTACACTCATTTACACCGCTACAATTAATAGCCATCAATATTGTTATTTACGAGGGGGAGTGGATGTATAAAGCGTTATACCGGGTTATACGTCACATCCGCTGTGTATGTATGTATTCAAACACACAGTGAGTGAGTGTGAGTGTGCGCTATATTGTAGTGTCAAGGACATGTTCTTGGTAATATACTATGTCACGTGGTATATAAACAACTAGTCACGTGACGGTAGTTAACATCCGGTTGTGTGTATGTACCTAGTGAATAACGTAGTAGTAGTTGTTACTATGTAATATATACATACACACGTATATGTGGGTTCCAATATAATAATAATAATACAATATAGTTTATTATGACTTCAAAAACATATGGTGATTATAAGCGTCATGACGCCTATAATCTATTGCATTATATAATAAAAATGAAAAACAAAAATAAATAGAAAACGAATAAAAAAATAGAATGCATTGACATTATTTAAAATGGACATACAGTTTAGGTTTAAATTTAATATAATATGGTAGTAAATTCCAGATTTTCGGAGAAATAACCGATATATATAACATATATACGTATACAAATTCACATATGCACACGTATACAAATGTATCCCAAACATAAACTATCAAATTGAAGTTTATTCTCTAATTGTGATTTCTAACATAAACACTACAAATGGAGCACACACACGTGCACACTGATTGTTTAACGTGATGACAATAGGGCCTGTTGTTATCCCGTGTGTGACGAGTACGTGACCGGAACCACGTGGAGTTATGTCTAGTATCACGTGGTTACCGACAGAGAGTGCGCTATTAGCAGGGATAGAAGTAAAGTATACATATTAGGTACACTTTGACACACACACACACACACACAACTAGGAGCCATGTTACACGGTTTGTTTACTATTAGTTGCATGTGTCACGTGGCCTGTGTAAGAGGCTGGTGGCTGTGTATAGTGGCTGGTGGCTGTGTAAGAGGCTGGTGGCTGTGTAAGAGGCTGGTGGCTGTGTAAGAGGCTGGTGGCTGTGTAAGAGGCTGGTGCCTGTGTAAGAGGCTGGTGGCTGTGTAAGAGGCTGGTGGCTGTGTAAGAGGCTGGTGGCTGTGTAAGAGGCTGGTGGCTGTGTAAGAGGCTGGTGGCTGTGTAAGAGGCTGGTGGCTGTGTAAGAGGCTGGTGGCTGTGTAAGAGGCTGGTGGCTGTGTAAGAGGCTGGTGGCTGTGTAAGAGGCTGGTGGCTGTGTAAGAGGCTGGTGGCTGTGTAAGAGGCTGGTGGCTGTGTAAGAGGCTGGTGGCTGTGTAAGAGGCTGGTGGCTGTGTAAGAGGCTGGTGGCTGTGTAAGAGGCTGGTGGCTGTGTAAGAGGCTGGTGGCTGTGTATAGTGGCTGGCGGCTGTGTAAGAGGCTGGTGGCTGTGTAAGAGGCTGGTGGCTGTGTAAGAGGCTGGTGGCTGTGTAAGAGGCTGGTGGCTGTGTAAGAGGCTGGTGGCTGTGTAAGAGGCTGGTGGCTGTGTAAGAGGCTGGTGGCTGTGTAAGAGGCTGGTGGCTGTGTAAGAGGCTGGTGGCTGTGTAAGAGGCTGGTGGCTGTGTAAGAGGCTGGTGGCTGTGTAAGAGGCTGGTGGCTGTGTAAGAGGCTGGTGGCTGTGTAAGAGGTTGGTGGCTGTGTATAGTGGCTGGTGGCTGTGTAAGAGGCTGGTGGCTGTGTAAGAGGCTGGTGGCTGTGTAAGAGGATGGTGGCTGTGTAAGAGGCTGGTGGCCTGTGTAAGAGGCTGGTGGCTGTGTAAGAGGCTGGTGGCTGTGTAAGAGGCTGGTGGCTGTGTAAGAGGCTGGTGGCTGTGTAAGAGGCTGGTGGCTGTGTAAGAGGCTGGTGGCTGTGTAAGAGGCTGGTGGCTGTGTAAGAGGCTGGTGGCTGTGTAAGAGGTTGGTGGCTGTGTAAGAGGCTGGTGGCTGTGTAAGAGGCTGGTGGCTGTGTAAGAGGCTGGTGGCTGTGTAAGAGGCTGGTGGCTGTGTAAGAGGCTGGTGGCTGTGTAAGAGGCTGGTGGCTGTGTAAGAGGCTGGTGGCTGTGTAAGAGGCTGGTGGCTGTGTAAGAGGCTGGTGGCTGTGTAAGAGGCTGGTGGCTGTGTAAGAGGCTGGTGGCTGTGTAAGAGGCTGGTGGCTGTGTAAGAGGTTGGTGGCTGTGTAAGAGGCTGGTGGCTGTGTAAGAGGCTGGTGGCTGTGTAAGAGGCTGGTGGCTGTGTAAGAGGCTGGTGGCTGTGTAAGAGGCTGGTGGCTGTGTAAGAGGCTGGTGGCTGTGTAAGAGGCTGGTGGCTGTGTAAGAGGCTGGTGGCTGTGTAAGAGGCTGGTGGCTGTGTAAGAGGCTGGTGGCTGTGTAAGAGGCTGGTGGCTGTGTAAGAGGCTGGTGGCTGTGTAAGAGGCTGGTGGCTGTGTAAGAGGCTGGTGGCTGTGTAAGAGGCTGGTGGCTGTGTAAGAGGCTGGTGGCTGTGTAAGAGGCTGGTGGCTGTGTAAGAGGCTGGTGGCTGTGTAAGAGGCTGGTGGCTGTGTAAGAGGCTGGTGGCTGTGTAAGAGGCTGGTGGCTGTGTAAGAGGCTGGTGGCTGTGTAAGAGGCTGGTGGCTGTGTAAGAGGCTGGTGGCCTGTGTAAGAGCTGGTGGCTGTGTAAGAGGCTGGTGGCTGTGTAAGAGGCTGGTGGCTGTATAAGAGGCTGGTGGCTGTGTAAGAGGCTGGTGGCTGTGTAAGAGGCTGGTGGCTGTGTAAGAGGCTGGTGGCTGTGTAAGAGGCTGGTGGCTGTGTAAGAGGCTGGTGGCTGTGTAAGAGGCTGGTGTCCTGTGTAAGAGGCTGGTGGCTGTGTATAGTGGCTGAAACAATAGAAACGTAAACAAATAGTGGACTAAGTAGGGGGAGGGGGAGGGAGAGGGAGAGGGGGAAGGGGAGGAGGGATAGTGAGGGGACTAGAGATAAAGTATCTAGAAATAAACGTCCAGTGTATATATATATATGTATACGTGTTTGTATGTGTGTGTGGGTGGGTGTGTGTTTATGTGAATGTGGTGTGATTATATAATATATACTATATGTATATAGTATATACATAAAGAAGCAAACATTAATCCGCCACGATATACACGTGATAGAGATACATGAATGGGGGGGGGGGATTCTCAAGTTTGTTAGGAATTTGGTATAAAATAAATATTTATATATATATCAAATACTATCATTATAATTATATATATATATATATATATATATATATATATATATATATATATATAATTATAAAAATATTATAATAGGCTAATTCTTATAATGACATAAGTCATACGGTAATAATGAGATTAAATGATATTTAATGAGATCTAAAGAGAAGAAACATATTGTAAATTATACAATATATATATATTATATGATGTAAATTATAAATTATATGCTTATACTTTAATATGGTATATATAGATAAGTAATTACGTAGAAATGATAAGTTATTATACCACGAATACAAACTACACATGTATGTTAATATCTATAAATAGAATACAAGATTTCAAATAAGTATTTATTATTTTTATCTACAAATAAAATATGTAACTTTAAAGTAAATACTTATTCCATTTGAAAATTTGATTACAGCAAAGTTTGCATATCTACATGAAAATACATGCGAGAATATATCGCAATGTTAAACCGAACATTATATAACACACACACGATGCGTTGCGCATGACATGGATACCATGTTGATAACAGCCACGGTGAGCGGATGTGATTAAATTATAATTAATTCCACTAAATTACACTGATTATCGCCCATAATGTATCGGCGATTAAAGCACCAATCCATCAGGGCACCAGTACTAGTAATGGGTATACTATATATAGTAGTCTGCTAATGTACCAGTATACTATAGTGTATACACTAGTATATTAGTAGTTATATATAGTACTATTCATATGACATAGGAGTTAGTGACTTGCATTTTACAGATAATACATTTCATACTATTTACAGTACAACACTATCATGATAAGCAATACAGGAGATAACACATATGTCCTATTGGAGATACCAGAGTCTACGGTCTGTAGGCGTGTACAGATGCCGATATATCATGCATTCGTTACAAACGATCTCGTTATATGTCATACAAGCGAAGGTAGGGTACATACGAGTAACTGATTGGTCAGTTACTCACACCCTTGTGGTCATCTGCTCGAGCTACAGTGTATAGTGTCATACGGGGGTTATACGCTAATCTATACTGACAATAGGCAGTGTATATGTGTCGTGATGCAATAGTGATCTAACGCCTAGTTTAACACCTAATAGTGTCATTTAAATAGGTAGAGTTTACCCCATAGCCCCACCCTTAGGTGACGGTTATTAATGACGGTAGATGAAAGGTGACTCATCAGCCACAACTATAGTTAATGAATGAATCATAGTTTAGTCACGCGCGTCGCGCGCATACACGAATCTATGGACATCGTGTTTGTTGTTGTATGTCCTTAAATAAGATAATACATCTGATAGAATATCATAACATACGAGACGTTGACAGTATCGCTTTACAACTATAATATTACCAAAGCCCTTTGGTAATACTATAATAGTATAATAGTATTACTACTACCAGTACAATTATATACACTATATTATACTACTACAATTATATACACTGTAATATACCCAACTATTATATTATAGCACTATAATTACCACTACAAATACAACAATTGGATATATCTGTGTGTGTGTGTATCTGTTAGGAATACTAAGGCCTCATTTCGTACGCGGTTGTGTTTTAGCTCTTGTATGACCGGCTCATATAGGCTCACTATGCATAGTGTGCTACAGTAGATCTGATCTAGAAGTATCCAGTAGTATTAGTAGTACAAACTCTCACCGCTACTTGTCGCTCTTTATGTAGTAAGCCATCACGAACCAGATAGTGATCTCTACTTAACAATAGTATTAAGCGGGTATATTAACATCACATTATCTGTTGTTCATACAGTCGCACGTACGTACGTATGTATGTGTGTATTAGTGTGTATTAGTGTTTATGTGACTGCAAGTTACTGTGTACCAGTACTACATCATATTTAATAACATATTAAATACAATTTATTGAATTACACATACATATATATATATATATATATATATATATATATATATATATATATATATATATATATATATATATAATATAGTAATAAATAATAATATACGCAAGTATACTTATATATATATATATATATATATTGAAAAAATATATGTATTATCTTCATATGTATATTGTATGTATGTATGTATGTATGTATGTATGTATGTATGTATGTATGTATGTATGTATGTATGTATGTATACATATATAATATATATATAATATATATATATATATATATATATATATATATATTTATAAGTATACATAATTTAATATGCATATTATCATGGTATACACTATTATATAATTATTTATTATATGATATATATATATATATATATATATATTATTATTATAATATATTATTAAATATATTTAATTAATCATATATGTATACTTATAATATAGTATATAGTATATATGTATATTTACACATAATAATAATAATAATAATAATAATAATAATAATAATAATAATAATAATAATAATAATAATAATAGTTTATGTATACGCTTATATAATAAAATTGTATAAACAATTCTCTAAAGTGTAATAAAATAATATCAGGTATATTCCCGATAATATTAACAAAATCAAAATTATAATAAAATAAGTTTATTCAGTCTTTTGCGGAAGATTGCAATTGATTGAAATATACATATAAACTTATTAAATAACTAAATATATACACCCAGTATATCATAACTACATATTGATATAGCCTGAAGTTCACTAATAATAAAGTATTGCGTAATAACTTATATCATTACGTAACATTATAATAGCTTTAGCGATAATAATGCCAGAATAAACTATTGTTTATATTTCTATATCATTGTGTATATTTATTTTGTAAATTATATAATATATTAAAACAATAATATATATAACAATGAGTGTATACTTACATATAGGTGATGCTAAATTGTTCCGCTAGAGGGGGGTGAGATACTTGGGAACTGATCATTATGTTCGGGGGTGTATCGTTAGAGATAGATAATACTACAACTACTATATAACCAGTGTATCAACTATAAGGTACTATTAATATAGTAAAACTACTTATAGTAGTAGTTGCAGTAGTCGGTTTTCTATGGTGGTAGATATAAAACTACTACTAGTTGGTTTCACGTGTGTGTGTGGTATATGCATGTGTGTGGTTTCATGTGTGTGGTCGCATGTGTGTCTTGTGATGTTATATCCGAATGCGAAACCACCAACACTTTCTCTGTCTGTGTGTCTCTGATACAGAATGTACAACTGTATAAACTACTATTCACTAAAGGGTGATTGTCAGGTGTGCGGGTGCCAGAGTGTGATGGTGGGGTTAATAGGGTTAATAGTGGGGCTACCGTGGAGCTGTTGATAACGATAACGAAATGTCCTCCCTCTGTGTTTAGGGGTTGCGGGTGACGGGTGTTAAATGAACGCGATGGTCGAATGAAACTGTCAACTGATGCTCGTCATAATGTTAATATAGTGGGGCGGGCGATACGGGTAGATAGTTAAACGTGGGGGGCGGGGTGGAGTTAGTGTTGATGGCGGGTGTATAGAGAGTCAGCGTGTGAGAAAGTGTGAGAGTCGACTAGAACACATTAGTATATATAGATAGATGTGTTCGCGTGCGTCAATCGTGGCCGACTACTTGTTGGCGTGCGTTCGCAGAGTTGAGGTGAAATTTAATCCCGTTGAATTTTAGAATTCGACGTCGTCAGAAAGTGCAACTACTGGTAATTCGGTAAATAACATCTATAAATGGACATTTCCAGTCGCGCGCTCTATCCTCGTTTATTTATTATATAATAGCGAATAAATAAATATTCCGTTAAGTAAATATTTACTCGTTTGTGACGCGTTAGCGCAAACGCGCTAATATATATATATATATATATATATATATATATATATATATATATATATATATTCTCGATGATGATGTAATAACGTTATTAATGAGGTAACGTCTAAATATAGATTATCTGTAAATATTTAATCGTTACAGAGAAAAAGTTTACATGAATGAAACAATAATATTTTACATCTCGCAATCTAAAATACATTTGTAGACAATTCTATTTATAGTCTTAGTTTTGTATTGTCATCGGTATAGGTTCACGGACAACTGTCACTGACATGCGCAATGCCCTATGTTGTATGTAACGATAAGCGTGGGCGGGTGGAATGTGTTATTGTTATCAACATATGGCCAGGGTCCTTCCCCATTTTGATGTATTAGAGATTGCTGAGATGTTCTAGAGAACTTTGTAAATGCGTGCTTGCATATTATCTAATAAACATCGGTATTAAGAAACAAAACAGTTCATTAAATCAAGTATTTATAGTAGTTTATTGTGAATATATATATATATATATATATATATATATATATATTGTTATTTGTATTGTTATTTTATTTGGTGGGTCCTTTCATCCTATCCATGAACTTAGAAGACGTTTTCACTTATAACTATATGGCTCTAATGTCACTTCGAAGCCGCTCTCATGTTAAGGCATCCATGGTTTTAACTAGAGCCGATCATCTATTTATACACATTTATATACGATCACTTCTGAATATTAATGATGACCTATTTTAATGATCGGATGGGTCTCGAACCTACAACAACCACTCATACTGCATTCCTAAAATCATGCTTGTATATCTTACGCCTTAACCAACTTGTCACACATATGCCTATAGGCAGCTATAGCTAATTATAATTACCCTATATATATTGGGAAATGATATTGATGTGGTATATGCTACTTATATACATATATGTTACGTAGTTAATTTATTATATATATATATATATATATATATATATACTGTATTTATACATACACATATACATATCGACTAATGTACACATGCGCAAACGTGGTCACCATCTACGTGGTATTGTACTTTGTCACGGTTTATACCCTATAGGGTAGCGGTCAGAAATCAGATTATCTAGTTCATTGACCGCCGCCGCTACTAATGAAGTAGTGGTCACTATCTGGGTCACCGTATACACACACACAAACACACACACGGTATCGATCTATTGAGGATGATTGATTGAGATTTGATTAGTGATGCCAGTAGAATATATGCATTCTAGTACTATGTATACACGTACTATAGTACGATACTATAGTATATATATACTATATAATATACTATATATATATATATATATATATATATATATATATATATATATATATATATATATATATAGAAAATTACTTATTATAAACATATACAACATTATATATATACACTACCAATCATATTTCATTTCACATATGAAAAAAATACTAATTTGAAATATAATCTATAAAATATACTATATATATATAATTCGATTAAACAATCAAAACATTCTTCATCGTAGTGTATACGCACTTTAATCTACTTTAACCTACTTCCCAGTTTGCACGTCCAACTATACTATAACCTACTTCCCAGTGTGCATGTATAACCGTACTATAACCTACTTCAAAGGGCCTACATTAATGTGCGCTCACCGATAATCTACTCGCGATGACGTAATAGTCACGCGATGACGTAAGGGTCACGTGATTACGTCACAGTCACGTGTTCATTGTTTCGATACGACGTAATGCACTCCATCATTATTATGACGCTTATGATGAGGAGGGGAGGCTGAGAAATGATGATATTGTCTATCCTCACGCGATTAGGTCATTAATATTATATAATAATGGAGGAGGAGGAGGAGGAGGATCAGACGGCGTATTACCCGCCCATCATTATAACGAATGCTTCATCTACACTTTACGCTAGTCTCTCGCGATCTCTCTCTCTCTCTATCGCCAAATCTCGTGATGTGGAACCGTGACGTCATCAGCGCATTGTTCACACGTGATTGATTTTAATTGAATTCGACGGTCATTTATTATGCGTTGGTCGCGCAACACGATAGTGTACCGTAGCCACTGGCTATACGGCTAATTACATTGTAGACAGTTAATAAGGCCCATACCCAGCCTCTCGAAGTGTCAACACGGTACGAGATGCGTCTACTAATTAAGCAAACATCACCGATATGCACACATACACACACACACATAATGTAAGCACATTCACGTGGTATCATGTTATATGTGTGTGTAGAATGTATATGCATTGTAAATATTATCGTTACTTACAAATATATGCATTTAATTGCTACGTATGCATATATGTATGCATATGTTTGCGTCTATATATGGAACCACACGTCCATATATAGGTTCGTATTATGTAACAATCATATAATTAGCACAATATGTTATAATTAATTAATTAATTACTTGCTATTATAATAATCGCTAAATAGTACAAGGTATATGTAGTTTATATGTTGTGTATAGTATTGTTATTGTTATTTGGTGGAGTCCTTTCATCCCATCCAGGAACTTAGATGTAGTTTTCACTTATAACCACTTATAGCTCTATAGAGCTACAATATAATGTCCCTTATAAGCCGCTCTCGTGTTAAGAAATCCATGGTTTTAAGAGAGGAAATCACTTATTTATACACAATTAAATAAGATCACTTCTAAATATTATATTAAAAAATATGTAAATGATCCGGACGAGGCTCGAACCCGTATCCTACTTGTGTGTCGAACGCCTTAGCCAACTGAGCCACCCAGGCAGTTACATATAGATTATAGCTTATTACAGATGGTGTGTTAATTTCATACTTCATATATGCATATATGCTATTATATTTATATATGTAATTAGTGTAACACGATTTAATAGATATTCACAATGAATATGCCACATGAACCGAATCTGACAGCTAATACTAAAGCCTCTTACCAGGGCTTTGCCACTACCAACAAGTACTATCACCTGCTGATTATCTTCTCTTAGATTACTAACTTTGTTATTTAGTAATGAAGTTCACAGTCTATGATATATAATAATATTCAAGATAACCTAACAACATGCGAGATGTTCTACTGTTATATGTATAGATAGTGTATAATAGGTAATAT
Organism: Osedax fenrisi; assembly: GCA_964019155.1. Taxonomy (NCBI): domain Eukaryota; kingdom Metazoa; phylum Annelida; class Polychaeta; order Sabellida; family Siboglinidae; genus Osedax; species Osedax fenrisi. The sequence goes on from OZ025243.1 coordinate 10,513,888, forward strand.
ATAACATCATTAATTTATAAATATTAATTTAAAAAATAATCACGCTCCAAAATCGTATTGATAAAATTGTTATACGTATACGTACACTATATATATATATATATATATATATATATATATTCATATGTGAGTATATTGTAAAGGTTGGCTGCGTCTAATGATGAAGATTATAACGGCATCATCTGAACTACAGGCCCATTGTTGCCCTATCGTTGGCCTATTGTTGGCCTATTGTTCTATAGCTATGGGTGTGTGTATGTGTGTGTGTGTGTGTGTGTGATGACGACATCCGGCTATGATGTCACGCATGCGTACCACAATATTTATAGTCATCACTAGGGGTAGTCACTATAGGGGTATACGATATACCCTCTCTATTGTGGCCGTGCTCACACACACAAATAATACATAAATCTTCCCGCTTCGATCTCTATAGAATTATATCACATTTAAGATATTGTAGTATTATACTTAAATATATGTATATATATATATATATATATATATATATATATATATATATATATATATTTATTTAATGCCATATCATACACTATGTATAGTGTATGGAAATACATGTTATAATGTTTAATATATTAATATTATATATACTATATGATAATATATATATATATATAGTCTAGATCACAATTAAACATGTATAAGAAGGGAGTAAGTATATCCCTGGTATAAGTAAGATTTACCATTGTATACGTATCTTATACTAATTATATACGATATTAGCTCAATAATACATATTGATATTTACTTTTTTTTGTATATTATATTTTATATTAAAACTCTTTATATAAAATAGTAGAATAATAGCACAATAGTATATATATATATATATATATATAACAATGGATACTACCTCATTGTGAACATAGATTACGAGATAATATATAGTTTTTACCTCTCCTTTGAGCAGAAATATATTGCTTTGTCTGTACTCAATACATATTAACAATTAAATATAAAATGTAGTTTACAAATTAAGCACCTATCGCAGTAGGGTATAACAAGGGTATAACAAGGGTATAACCAGGGTATAACAAGGGTATAACCAGGGTATAACCAGGGTATAACAAGGGTATAACAAGGGTATAACAAGGGTATAACAAGGGTATAACAAGGGTATAACCAGGGTATAACAAGGGTATAAATAGGCTATAACCAGGGTTTTATATAACTCCTTGGTATAACTAATGCTTATATATGCATGTAATACACATCCGCATAATATAACAGCAATGAGTTAATATATACCGAGATAACACGATACCATAGTATGGGTTGTGATCACTTATTAAATATAGTTATACGATGCTAACTCATAAATAAAGTTTAAATATCGATTGTAACAATAGTTAACTATATAAATTTCATATTACATATTAATTACAAATATATATATATGTATACAGTCAACTCTCGGTAAGTTGGACTACGTATAAGTCGGACTTCTCGATAAGTCGGACATATTTAATTGGTTTGTATCTAGTTCAATGTTATTAATCGAATAAGTCGGATAAGTTGGATTGGATAAGTCGGACTTTTCTATAAGTCGGACACATATTATTGCCATTTTTATGATTTGTATACTGGATAATTCGGAATTTTTATAAATTGTTAGAAATGTTTACTTTAAATAATGTATATTATAATTTTAGTAAGTAATATTATTGAATACAAAATTTTATGTTGTTGCATAATTCCACATTTCGGTATCCATTTAACTCACGCTGCGCATCACATATGTTAAGGGTGATCATAGAAAAAAGTTATTTGGACAAATTGCATCTTATAGCTATTGAAATTCTAAGAATATATGTATACTTAAATTTTTTTTTTATTCATTTTTGACAACACGACACACTGTCAATCTTTTTTTTAGTCATTTTTTACGATTTTTTACATGTACTGTTAAAAAGTGTCCTGTTAAAATTCCAATAAATGTCCAGGAATTTTTTTTTTTAATTCTATTTTTTATATTTTCTATTCCATTATTATAAAATAAATAGTGTGTTAAAATTTGATAACAAATTATTCATAACAAAGGTTTCAAATACTTATTTTTTATAATGTATTTTTGACAATGTAAAATTTGTATCTAACTACATGTTAAAATTCACGAGGCTGTCGTGTGAGCTTAGATTAATAAATAAAAAAAAAAATTCGTGTGCGTAATTTTATTGGTATATCTATTAAGAAAAACATAGTCCAATGTTAATCTGTTAATTTTAAATTGTCTATGATCGCCCTTAACATATGTGATGTCTTATTTGCATGATATTTTTAATCTAGAATAAGTCGGACATCTCGCTAAGTCGGACACTTTTATCGGTCCCTTGCGTGTTCGACTTATCGGGAGTTGACTTTATTAGAATTTCACTATATATAAATTAATGTTTACAAAATAATAAAAAAACATGTGCTTGTGTATAATACAATTATATATATTGTATATATTGTGTATTGTGTATATTGTGCGTTAACAGTTATTATATTACATGTATAACAACACCCCGTTGTATGTTACAGTGCAATATACCTGACTAACACGTTCAATACATATACTACAATAGATTAACAACGATGTACTGACCTACAATAACTCTATACAGTGTACAACAATTCATTATACATTGTATAACCTTACCATGGGGTTTCCATCCCCAGAGCTAGAGCGATCTCTCTAGCTTTATGACTATAGTGCTGGCACCGGTAATACCACGTGACTTCGGTCACGTACGCTTTTAGAACACGTGCCATCACGTGTCCTTCGTGTCACGTGATATAATCGTGATGTACGTGATGTAATAACGTATCAGAATATTATGTAACTAATAAATGTAAAGATAAATATATATTATATATATATATATATATATATATTTATATATATATATATATTTATATACATCTATAGATTAATTGAAATTTTTGAATAGACATATTTACTAATGATAACTAATGATAACACTTTGACTAAGGATACATATTTAACTAATGATAACTCTTTGACTAAGGATACATATTTAACTAATGATAATTATTAATAAATGAGAACTATTAAACTAAGGATATTTAAACTTTAGAATTTACATAAATATATTTTTTAATATATAAAAAAAACCATAAAATAAAATATTATTTTTTTAAACCTTTTAACTGTTTTTAAAACCTTTAACTTATGTGTATTTTTAATATTTTATTTTTTAATTTAAATTTTCTTGAGGTCTATATAATTAATATGAAATTGTAAGTGATTATTTTTGTGTATTGTATTATTATTGTATATTAAGTGTGGTTGTAGTTGTATAGCTTTGTATTGTGTTTTTTACGTTTTGTTTAATTACCTAATTATTTTGTTTTAATTTTGATTATATTTTAATTATTTTATTTATTTATCTTATCTCAAATTTTATTTACATGATGAATGGCATTATGGGGAGTTTTTTTAAAAATATTTATATTGTTTAACAATTTAAAAAAGTAATCTATATGAATATACATTTATAGTAACATTTTAACTAATTTATATTGTGTTTTTTTGGTGACGGAGTGTCTGATGTTTTTGTAATTGTGTGGTATGGTACGTGTCGGGGAAAGGGATATACTTTTACTGAGAGGAAAATATTGCCAGTGTTCTTATTATTGGCACAAATATGATCCCTAAGGCATTGGACCTGACGAACCCATACCCCTGAAGTTGATACACCATATATCCTCATTAATGTCAATTACTGTTGGCTACTCTGGTTATAATTGTAATGATTAAATATATCGTATTTTTATAAGTGTATTATTCTAATAGGTTACTAAATAATTAAATTTTATTTATAATTTGTTTTTTAACATATATTTTTGTATATATTTTGTGTATATATTTTATATACATATATATTTCTTTTACTAACTTTAACTCTAAATATTTTATTTATTTTTATTTTACTTTTAATATAATTTTCTCCTCATAATTGTCGTATAGGAAAGTGAAATAGGTAAACGACTAGATAAGCATAGCGCTTCTTCGTTTACCATGATCATACCTAAATTCTGATTATTATTATTATTATTATATAATAGATTATATTTTTATATTTTTATATATTTTTATATAGTTTTATATATATATTTTATCTATGCATGTGTATTTACTTTACTCTATTATGAATATCTATTATACAATGTAATTGTATTATATAGTACCGTTAACTGTTAACTTTACTACGGTATACAGTTCGTATATAATCTATAACATATAACCTAATATGGGCATATCCTAATATAATTCTCATCACAACCATCTTCATTCATGCATATAATACCTATAACTTATAGTATAAGCAAAGCCCTGGGGCGTTGGTATAAGTATGCTGTAAAATGTATATTTAAAGCGGACATTGTCCGCTGGACATATAATGCATACATTAAACACATAGTTATATATATATATACTATAGTATATTTTTGTTATAATATATGAATTGTTCAGACAACATATTTAGTTTACTTGCAACATAACAAAAAAACAATAATTCGAATTCAACTTCTATAGATTTGTTATTTACTTGTTGTTTACTGTATTAGATTACGCAATAGTTTTGTAAAATAGTCATTTTGATTGGTATGTATACGTGTATGTTATTGTATATGTATTATAATATATATACTATATATATTATGATAGTGTATTATTTAATATATTATATATATATATATATATATGATAGCACAAACCTTAATTTATCAATGGTATCCATAACGTTCAATTCTGTAGGTAATTATATTCATTATTATATTTCAACGAATTCATTAATTGATTTTGACATTGAAATATATACACGCGCACACATAAACGCAGTTAATGAACAATATGTGTGTGGTTATTACTATGAAACGCTGTAATCCATCACTTAGGTACATGATGAATACAGTTTTTACAGTTGAATATACATCATCTATTGAACGAAAAGTAAGTTGATTGATATGTCGTGTTTTTGGTCGAAATCACTGAACCGTGTCGAACGTTTAAAGTCTAGAATTTGTGGCGACATGAATGTAGGGAACATGAGACAGTTTTTAATATAATATATAATTAATTTACGTATTGTATCCATTTTTCAGATTATATATGTGTTTAAATTTGACATAATTAAATCATTATATTATAATGTATATATTTTTAACATATTATAATATATATATACACACACAAATATATATTATATATAATGCTAATAAATACAACATATGCCGGGATGCAAGTGATGGAGGGAGTTTACACACCAACACACTTCCAATGATGATTTAGCCCCGGGCAATAATATAAATGTCACGATGTCACACCCCACAAATCACATTAGTTTTAATTCAATTCAAGTTTACCCAAGTGACTAATATATATTATAGTTTCATTATAGTTATATTATTTATATATATATATATATATATATATATACATTTATTATTATTTGTATATTTCCATAATATATTAGCATTATGATTACAAAGTTTATTTATTATATCATTAATATATTAATGATTTTAATAGTAATTATAATATTATAAATATGTATACATATTATTTATAATAGATAATTGAATAATTGATATAAATATATACATTACTGTAACCTTTCAATACGTTCCTAATCCTGCTGGGTTTGTCCGAATTCATAATCACTGCGTTTATCAGAGAGATGACCGAGGACTGCCTCTCTATGTCTGCTCCAGGTGACCTTAGGTCGTCGAGGATGAAGGTCAAGCCACGACGGTGGTCTTCTCGCGGTGTTATTCCGTCATTCTAGAGGGCACGTTATGTCACGTTAATATATATGTTATATATATATATATATATATATATATATATATATATGTTATGCAGTAATTATGTGTGTATATATGGTGTATATATATTATACTACGTTTAAAGTCACTCCTTGATATAATTAGATAATCTTAAGAATGTCTATGTTCCAGAGTTCCCATAACTTAGACGTGTCAGCATTGTAAGTGTGTTGTTGTATCTAATCACATGTGTATCTATATCAACATTTCGATATCTCAGACACATTTCTTCGGTTCATTGAATTCTGATATGTCGTGAGGTGACTGTATTATATATATATATATATATATATATATATATATATGTATGCACAATTAAGTAAATAGTTAATAGCCATAACTAACTGAATTGTAGAAACCCCATGAGTTATGCATAACTAGATATCTTATGAACCCCATAAACATGTTAAATTACTAAAGTATTTCTAAAGATTATAGGTATACAACCCGTAACTTAATGAATTGTAGAAAACATCGCCTGCTTTTATTATCTCACATATCGCTCAAAACCCATGCTTATATTGATCTATATATATATATATAACAAAGATTTTCCTAAGAAAATGAAATAAAATTGCTTATCAAAATATTTGTATACATAGTATATATATATATATATATATATATATATATATACATACTAGGTTTTGTTGTTGTATACAACATTATAATATTAATGGTTTTTATACGTTTTATATAGACTATATCGAATTGATGTTTATGTAAATAGACTCAGCTGTACTTTAACCCAGACTGCTGTCACCCTTAAGTTTTATCCACCATTAAAATACTGTCTATTAGGAAACTTGATGTAAATCGTTATTCTTCGAAAAATATATATACATCATAAATGTCATATAATTATTCTCATATATGAATATCCTTTATATAAATGATTTCAAGCATAACTAATAAGGTAATTCATGTGTATAATATATATATATTGTATATTGACCATGGCCAGTATTCCAAGGCCCCATAACGACGCGAACCACCGACAGGTAGAGCTACGGGTACTCGATATTAAATAACGTATTCGCAGGTCATTCATCAACGTATGTACGTTTGATTTCGATGTTACCGCCGATGTTTTACATAAATACACCATTATATATAAATAAATCATACAATTCTATATATATATAGTGGGTGTGTGTATAAATAGACTAGTACGGGAGTTCCCCGCTGGGCGGCCGACTAACATAAACGGCGTCCATTGTAACTGGCTTAAAGTAGGCGCGGCGGTAACATTATTTTACGAAACCAATATTTTAATTGCCAATACCCTTTAGCCACCGATACGTCTATTTACCGGCGGTTATAACAATAGCCGCGTAGTGAGAGAGCAGGGTAACAATAGGGGGTGGCGTGGGGGTGGTGTTGTACCTGTAGGGCCCAACTACCTGCTGTAGTGGTGGTGGTGGTATAGTTATAAGGCCTACTAAAGTGGGGTATACCTGCTGGTCCGCCTATTTACCTATGTAATTGTGGGCGTATATTATTTCGTACGAGCGCTCGCTTGTACGAATTATAGTTACCCTATAGTTACCCTATAGGGTACGTTTCCGCATATACATATGCGCATGTGCACTGTACAGTGCAGTGCATGCAGTGCACACTGTGCAGTACCTACCAATGCACACGTGTACATTGTACACTGTATATTGTAGACGTGTGCAAATATCAAAATATATAGTAATACATTACTATTTTTCTCGTAAATACATCACGTGTACACACATAACCGGATGTGGACATTATAATAAATAATACCATTAACTATGATGTTAGCAAGGAAATGTCCTTGATATTAGTCAATTATTGACAAGTATAGTATACATGTTATCTACACTATTACACCAACCCTGATATGTATTTAATGTAATGTATTGTAGATGTATACATAAGGAAGCTGTAGTATATAGTATATACGGTATACACTATACATATATAGATAAACTCACTATAGTGTGAACTACATATATGTTGTAAACCATATATGGTACACGAAGACTAAATATTTATCGAACTTTTTATATTGTATAATAATATAACTAAATCTGTTATGTCATTTCTTTGATATTAGATATACTATAGTACTATCAGTATACTGATAAACATATTGAAATAATGATGACGTTTACGAAGCTGTGTAATGTGTTCACTATAGTTCACTATATATAGTTCTTGTGAATTAACCCTAAAAGGGGTTTACAACTAAAATAGAGTAAAACCTCACAAATGAACATAAGTAAAAATACATGTAAACATATAAAAATACGAATTACAACACAAATACGTAAATATATATAACTGATTACATGAACTGAATATATATATATCAGTGTTCATTCTAGGTTTCAGGGCAACTACCAAAAAAAAATTATTATAGGGCATTTAAATATATTTTACTAAGTAAAATGTAGGATGACATATATGGGTAATTTCGCCATCTATTTATAAATTCATTTATGATAAATAATATATTTACAACCTTGAGGCAATTTAAACCTGTAACAATTGTTACTTACAAAAGCTACTTAGGAGACTTTTTGAATTAGAGATGTAAATAAATAGTAAATAACTATTCGATTCGATTACTTATTATTCGTTTACAATTAAATGATTTACATATTGTAATTCTAATACATTGATATCAAATAAAAAATAAACTTTTTATATTCAATCTCTCAACATTTGATTCATGAGATATTCAGATATTAAAAATTTGAAATTCTAGCATTTATAATATTGAAAATTATGTTGTCGAGATCTTATAATATTGAAAATTATGTTGTCGAGATCTTATAATATTGAAAATTATGTTGTCGATATGTTATAATATTGAAAATTAGGTAGTCGAGATCTTATAATATTGAAAATTATGTTGTTGAGATATTATAATATTGAAAATTATGTTGTCGATATGTTATAATATTGAAAATTAGGTAGTCGAGATCTTATAATATTGAAAATTATGTTGTCGATATGTCTTAATATTGAAAATTATGTAGTTGAGATCTTATAATATTGGAAATTAGATGGTTGATATGTTATATTGAAAATTAGGTAGTCGAGAAGTTATATTTTTAAAATTAGATGTTCGAGTAGTTTGATATATAAGTAATTTGGTTCTCGATAAGTTATAATATTATGATTATTGTAATATCATATATATAATTATATATTTATTATAATAATGTAATAGTACTCTATCAAACTTATATATATACACTTATTTTTTTATATAAATGTATTGGTAATATTACTAATCAATCGAATAGTATATTTATAATTTAAACTTTCATATTATTATAATGATTATTATAAGTATAATGATATATTTCGCGAGAAACACCTGTATACTATTATGTTAAGTATACAGGATTAGTTATGTGCTTGGAAATGTATTTATAGGAATATATAAATAAATAAGTTTCTATATAATACAAATTATAAGATACTAAATATATAAAATATAAACCTATATATAGTAATTATTTTCAATAATTATATATTATATATATACAATTAACGATATATAATATATCATACTTATAAATACTTAAAAATACTTATAGGTAGATAAAAATATACAAAAATACCTATATCTATATTAATATTATTATATCATACTGGTACACATTATTATATATAATTTATATAAGATATTTTAATTTCATAATATACAAAATTAATTAGAATGTATATTATTATTGTATTGATTATTAAAATGTAATAATTTGTTTGCACATTTTTGTTAATATCTTTTGTTTAAATACAAATTAAAAAAAACATAATATGAATTGTATTATATAATTTAATAAGCTTTCCAGTGATACCAATTGTATCATAATTAAATAAATATAAAATATGTCATGCTCATGTATCAACATGCAGTACGTACTCCGTACAATGGTTGATTTTAAATTCAATATATATAATAACTAATAAGTAGTATAATACATGATATATTTTAAACATTATATATTATATATAAGAATAATAATTATGATAAGTATGATAATTAATATATAATATGCTATTATTAAATAGTAATGTAATAATAAAAATAATAATTTTAAATTTAATAATTAGATTATAATACATTTAAAAAGTATACAGTTTAATTATTATGAATATAAAAAACAGTGAACTTATTAATAATATTGGTGATTAAATGTTTCATTATTTTTATATTTTCATGGTTTTTAATATGTCATATATCACTTTAATATTACGTTTTAAAATAGGATTTTGAATAAATATATAAAAATTACAAATTTTAAATAAAACAATCACGTGATTTATATATATTGGGAGAAAAGAATTGGAATACAAATAATTATTGAATTAATTTTCATATATTATTATAAATATAAATTGGTAGCAAATTCACTACACAATATTTAAAGTTTGCTACCCAATTTTCATTTTGGGTAGTGAATTTGCTACCCAATCTAAAAATAGATTATTCTAAATATAGTTCAAGCAGTTTATTATCATATTTCATATTTAATTTGAATTTGAATCTAAATTGTTTGTTTATATAAAATATCAAACGGATATAACAAAGGGAAAATAGTATATATTCGCCATTATTTGAAAAATAATGAATTTATCCTAATGTTATGACAGAAGTTATTCATATTCTCCATTATTTTAATACTTAATAGATTTAATAATAATAGAATAATAATAATAATACATTTAATCACCATTTTATAAATATTTATTGAAAATCTGCCATTTATTAAATAAAAATTCTTCATTATTTTAATACTTAATAATAATATAATAATAACACATTTAATCGTCATTTTATAAATATTCATTGGAAAACTGACATTTAATAAATAATATATTCCTTTAATTATAGATATAACACATTTAATTAATGATATTACAAGTATATTAATAATAACTTAATAATTAAACTTAATCCATATAATTATATATTTAGGGCAGCTACCCACAAAATTAGGGCACTTCCCAATTTGGGTAGCTGGGTAGCTCTAGAATGAACACTGATATATATATATATATATATATATATATATATATATATATATATATATATACATTATAAAGTATTGGTTTCAATGAATACTGTAATATGGTATAGTATAGTATAACTTATAAGGTAATGCTAATATATAAAGTCAAACAGAATGTACAGATCGAATATCTGTGATCTAGAACATCAGAGATGTGGACCGAAGTAGCAGTCTATTAATAGAACAGCGGTACTACGTGACATATATTAGCACGTCGTGCATGATAGTATCATGATGATACCACTAGTTATAATTATATAAGCCATGCTGAGCTGAACTTCTATATTTATATGATATATAGATATCAGACTATAGTCTGTTGTTAAAAATTGGCAGATATATTCATATATATATATATATATATATATATATATATATATATAGTAATATCAATACGGCAAATGGACTTTTACTTTTGTAATTAGAGACCTTGTTAGAAAACTTAAATACGAATATAATATATGTTTATATATATATATATATATATATATATATATATATATATATATATATAGTAATATCAATACCGCAAACGGACTTTTACTTTTGTAATTGGAGACATTGTTAGAAAACTTAAATACGCATATAATATATGTGTGTGTGTGTGTTTGCATATGTACATGTGTAAGTACACTACATTACGTAAGAGTATATTTATTACGCAATAAATAGGTAAGGAGATGATATTCGTTATGATACCGCTATTAATTATGATAAATGTAGAATCAAAATATCATTACGTGTATAGTTTTGCCTACTATAGAGAATTCAGAAGTACTCTCCAATATCCCCGTTAATATAGCTATAAGTAACAAACACTCACACACATACACATACACACATACATACACATCATTACATACACACATACACATACACACACATATATATATATATATATATATATATATATGACCCTATAGGACACTATAGTGTATTTTAAAGATTATACTATATATTATATGATTATTATTTCAAGTTTATTACAATACGTGTATTATATAGAATACAAATATACTAGTATAGAGCTCTTACACTTACATAAGACAACGCATAATTATACTAACTATAATAATGCTGTTAACTACATTATGCTTAATGTGCGTTTAGCAATTGTTAACATCAGAACCTTCACATTTTCGGTTGATAGTAATATAAATAACGCAACATAACCATGCTGCAGCACTTTTATTATAATTGATTACAATTGTAACTGCTTACATAATCAGTTATGCGAACTCACACTCACGCATACATATGTGCATACACACACAAGTACTCCTGTATAGAGGTACACGACGTATAGCTTGTTCACGTATACGCACACCATCGATATGAAGAAAGTTATATATAATTATATATACCGTATATATTAAATGTATACCTTTAATATATACGGTATAAAGTATACTTTCTTTATATCGATGACGTACACACGTATACGAATAATAGGGATGCGGTTATTACTAGCGACACATAACTATAGTGGTATACCGTATATACATATATGTATTAATACCTTCACCCCTTAATGGGTTATCTCATACCAGTCTTTCCGGAAATAATGTATTTAAATGCTTGCTAGAAAGTGATTTTCTAGCAAGTTATAGTTGGTACCCACTTTAAAGTTATTATATTTCCAGCAAGTTGCCGGAAAGAAGGGGGTATCCCACTACAATTGTAGTTAACTTGCTAAAATATCAATTTCTTAAATTTCAATTTCAAATATTTCCGGACATTATTTCCGGAAATACTGTATGTGGAATACCCCCTTTAGATGTATACGGTGACATGTATTAAACTATTGAAGCCGATTCATCCCGCTAGGTATAGCTACCTATCATCATTACTCATTAGCTGTGATTCTTGTTTTACTTTACACCATTAATCTTTAAAATAAATGAAATCACCATCTACCGATATCTAAACAATGCACTTATTGTTTAGCCGGGTAATTAATATGAGCTATAGCTATATATATATAGCTATATTATACTCTGGCAGTAGATCATCAGTGTTTATACGTATATGAATAGGGGTTTTGTCACTCATATCTCTCATTTACTATGGGATATATAGAATACTCTTCAGTATATATTTAAAAAATACGCTATACTAAGAACTATATATTTGCCTTCATGAAGGTTATAACTTTCACAAACTATAATTTATGAATTTTATAAATTTTCGCTAGCGCTATAGTATTAATTTACTATAATGAATTCTTAATAATACGTGTTTATATATGTTCATATAATATATATATATATATATATATATATATATATATATATATATATATATATATATATATATATGTGGAATAGAATAGTTATTTATTAAGTGAAGTAAATCTTATTTTTTTTTCTTTTTTTTCAGTTTCATTCATAGGTATATAAATAATATATCATTAGTATTAATCAAGTAAGTTACGTATATGCGTATGTGTGTGGGTAGGTATGCGGTTGCGGGTGTGGGTAGGTGTGCGGGAGTGGGTAGGTGTGTGGGTGTGCGAATGTGGGTAGGTGTGCGGGTGTGTCATAATAGATGTGTTATTATAATGACACATAATGCATGCATATACGTAATATATGAGCTATATAATAATGACATATAACATCACCGGCACCTGTATGCCGAACTTGAACACATACAAACTTACTTAAGTATTACATGTACCTAAATGATATCATTAATTACACGACGGAACGTGGTATTGCGTTTGATAATGAATCGTCTGTAAGTTTATATGTTTGTATGTTAACAAGTATTTTTATTTTTTATTTTTATTTACTCAATATTATAAAACTTATTAGTTTTAGATACTATATTCTACTATATTATACTAATATAAAACACTACTTAATACTATTATTACACTTACATTATACTACCATACGATATATTCTTTAATACTTAACTAAATCATACCATTATATATAGATATGTTTGTGTATTTAATCATGTAACATTTGATATGTAATATATATATATATATATATATATATATATATATATACTTATACGTACTATTATAATATTATTAATTAAATATATTAATAATTAAAGGAGTATAACGTTAGAAATATTCATATATATATTTGTATATACGCGTTTCTTTTTCCTCTGTTGTGACTTAAACTTTGACCCTTACCCATATATCACGTGTAACCGGATGTATACATATAGGTTTCTCACTACTTAGTAATCTTTGATATTATTTTGACGACACTTTTTTCTCAGTTTGTACCCGACATTCTATCTTCACCCAAGAATGAATTCCTTTTCATAATATATATATGAGAGGATTATTATATTAAATATATATTCCACTATTAGCATACATATATATATTTACTATTTGTATATTACAATGTGTTGTTGTGATGCTGAAGTGTATTAAAACTAACAAGACACTAAACTATGTCTACGTTGATACTTAATTACATGTAATTACCGCTGCTATAAGTGCGCAGGTGCGGCCGGCCGTAAACATAGAGAAGAATGGAATGTGTTTCGCGCCGAACCATATATAGGGTTAATAACTAACTATATAGTTAATAACCCCTACAGGGTTACTGTACACGATACACGTGTGTGTGTGTACACGTTGAGATAACAAGCGCTACTGATCTTTTACCACAACTATTCAATTCGTGATGCGCATATCCGGATAGCAATTAAGATTGTATTCATATCGGCGCTGAATTATATGTATATATTCAAACAAAGATTTAAAATATTATTTATATAATACGAGTTATATGTGTATATATATATATATATATATATATGTATATATATATATATATATATATATATATATATATATATATATATATATATATGAATATGAATAGATCGATTACATATCATTATAAAATTAAGTGTCATAATATATCATTTATTGTTAAAAATAACTTTTTTTAAACGTATAATTATAGTCTTAAATAAGGTATGCTAAATACCCGTGCTAGGGTTTCATAAGTAGACTAACAGCATGGTAGTACGCCACTACTGATATTATATAATACAATATCTCATGTGTTAAACCGTATACCGTTATTATATATATATATATATATATACCATAGTTAAACCAAAGCCCCTTGGTCTACCCCAAAGCCCCTTGGTCTACCTCAAAGCCCCTTGGTCTACCCCAAAGCCCCTTGGTCTACCCCAAAGCCCCTTGGTCTACCCCAAAGCCCCTTGGTCTACCCCAAAGCCCCTTGGTCTACCCCAAAGCCCCTTGGTCTACCCCAAAGCCCCTTGGTCTACCCCAAAGCCCCTTGGTCTACCCCAAAGCCCTACCTTTACGACTTAAAATGTACGACGTACACTGTAAGTGCCAATATCTAATATATTCGCACGTAATTCAAACGTATTCGGGTATTAGGGTATTAATATACAGATGTGCTGACTTCCGGTAAAAGTAAACTTTATCTTAGGGTTTAGGTCATCGGTTTAGGTTTAGTTAGGGAATACAGGTTTAATAGTTGTGAAAGTAGAACAGGTACACATTGAAATACGGTTAATGTTACGTTTAGGGTTAGTTTTGGTTTATAAGTGGTTTATAGGATTATACACTAGGAAGCATCTGTAAGTAGGTTTAATACACGCGCTAACTCTAATAATAATTATATACGCAGTACACTGCGCACATGATGTATTTTCATGTGTTTTCACGGTTAACTCTCCATATCTCAGTATTAATGCGACCGAAGAAATGTGTCAGATCTATCGAGTTTATGAGATATCGAATTATTCTTACACGTATTTATAGATAGGTACTAAACCAAAATTAGTAAAAAAGGCCTGAGTTAGTGGAGTTTATTCAGAACTACTCATGAGAGAGAAAGATATATATATATATATATATATATATATATATATATATATATACATAGAATATATAATCACATGGTTAACTATAAAATTAAATATATATATATACATATTCGTTAGAATTATTTTTGAAAATATATTTCAAAATAAATAACTGGAATTTGAAATTATATAATATATTCCATTCTAATATAATAATTTATAAGTTATTCATAAATAATTACTCTATACGGAGTTTCATAATATACAATATATATATTTATATATTTATATATATATATATATATATATATATTTATATGTGTGTTTGTAAGTGTTAAAAATACAGTATATAACTTAATATAAAAAATGGAAAACACATATATAGGTTGAATGATAGGCGAATAATTGATGACAAGTCGGTTTTAGACATGCCTTCCTACACAACATACTAATTCATAATAATTCATATTATTCGAACTTTAGATGTACATATGATGTCGAGTTGACATAATGATGATGTAACTTAATATTGTAAATATTATTGTTTATGTATTGATTTGCAGTTTAATATTGAAATTCGGAAAATACTGCATTCCATTTATATATTTAATCATATATTAATGTAATAAATAGAGTATATTATAGTATATTAATGTGTATATATTATTATTTTATTTGAAGAATAATTATTTAGATAAAACATGATATCATAAGAATTTGTTTTTAATATTTTACACGCGTGTTAATGAAAAAACCCGAGTTTAAATATTTCTAATAATAAATATATATATATATATATATATATATATATATATATAATATATAATATACTATATGTGATAGTAAATAAATGTACTAATAATATAATTGATCGAAATATAATTGGTAATATCATAATTTAATAATTACATATCATAATAATTCTGAACTATATGTATATAAACTATAGTTTACATATATATTCTATAGTGTGATATAGCATGTATATTATATAATATACTATATATACTACATTATACTATGGAGGTATCGACTTAATAAAGCTACTTATAGCTTTCAATGATCCTCCTTAGACAATTGTCTATAAACTGATTTCATTCATTCATTCATATATATACTTGTATAGTTCTATAGGTAAGTAATATGTGATTTGGGCAACCCCGAAGCTTCCTTCACTTATATATTCCCTTTGATTATCCTTCTATACACATACATGTTTGAATGTATAATATTTAATTGCATTATTTACTCTGGCCAAATACCTCGAAAGTCAATTTGACTATTTTGTTTAGCCATCTATTGTTAAAAATCAAATTTTGTTTTGCAATAATAAATGATCCTTATCCTTATCCTTATCCTTAATAACTATAGTTATTACTTACCAATAGGTGACAATAGACGCGAATACTTGCGTAATACATTACGTAAACACAACAATACCATTACCCTACAGGGTTTATCCATTACCATATCTTATTAATCTATTACCACACATATTCACGCGTTATTATTGCGTAAGCGCATTACGATTGCGTCATCACGTCAAGATTACGTTATCATCCTTGCGCATGACATCAACATTATCAGTACCACTAGTAGTATTCCTATTGTCAACAATCACACCTACTCTAATGTGACGTCACAGCAGAGCAGAATATAGTTATAATAGTATTCAATAAATGATATAGTGTATGGTTATGGACCTTACAACTATAGTTATATGGTATCACATATGATGAACCATAACTTATGGTACATCATAGTTGTACAATGTACAGGTATGTATATGTAATGTATACATACACATGCACACTCATATACATAAATATACACATATGTATATATATAGAATAGGTTATTTTAATTTTATATTAGGAATTTATATATATAGCAATAGCTAATCTGAAATTCGAAGACCTCAACTAAATAGAAACCCGACCACCATGCCTGCCCACACTCTATATAGCCTAGTAGGCATTACGATGTTGACATCTATATTTAGATGTATGAGTCACCCGAGGCGCTATTTACTTGTTGCCTAAACCCTTTAGGCTCCGTGGTTGTCCGTGTGAACAATTAACCTGATTACTTATTGTATTCATATTTGTTATTCTTATTAAATTATTCGTAACCCTATATATATATACAGGAGTTACGAACTATATAGGGTTACGAATAATGTATAAAGACTATGTAAAGACTATATACATAGTCTATATTGCAGACTATTATCAAAGATTTTTCGAAGGATTCTCAACATTTTTGCTATTATACAACTAGCCTATAGGAATATTACGTGTTCGTATACGTTTAACAACCAGAAAACTATAGATAACAATAGCCATATTGTTATACGTGTACCGGGAGTATTGTTATCATGATCTAGTACCCTATATATAGTATACATAAATATACTATATCTAATAGGTTATATCGAACCTAGTAGAACATTTATATATGTATACATATTTATAACGAATTTAAAGCTGTATTTTATTTGATATACGTATACCTATCATATATGATGTATATATCACCAGTATACCGGTGTATTGTATATATATATATAGTATAGGGAAACTACTATACTATAGTATAATATATATATAGTATACTATAGTACACCTAACATGTACAATAGCCACTGGTCAATGACCATTGGACATATATTAAAGGTTTAACTATTATTGATTCTATAGAAAGTTTTACGGAATAAATTTAAATGATCTCTATTTGATTTTTATAAATACGGGTACATTATTACACATTATTAATCCCGTATATATACGTATATACATATACGTATATGGGATAATCCCGTAGAATTGTATACAATTGTATACAATACTATAGGTTTGTCTCGTATGTAGTTATGCCATCTGGTGTGCATTTAATAATGACTAAATGACTAAATATAGTCATTTATATGACTAAGCTATTATAAATGTGTTGATATTGTGTATGTGTGTAGGTGTGTGTATCCTATTACGAATGGGTCTATCATGCTATATATATATATATATATATATATATATATATATATACTATATATAGTATATATATATTATTTATACTATATAGTATAATATAGCATACTGTGTGTATTGTGGTATTCAAAAAGTTATTTAGCTAAATGTGTAATATAAAATTAAAATAATTATATGTTTATCATAGAATAGTTTGAATATTAAAATAGCCGCCGAATAGGTGATATGCGATAATTACATATAATTACGCAATAGTTTATAATATAAATTATATTGATCGCGGCAACACCCTATTTTTTATGATAAACTAGAATACAATTAATATAATATAAATGAACACACATATGTGTATACGTATACATGCATATAATCACACGTATACTATACGTATATCTAATGAAATATTACGTATCGGATCATCACTACATAATAACTATTATCATTAACTATTGTTATGCAACATATTGTTGTGCACTATATTGAATAAAGACTTACGGATAACACTTGTATAATACATACATTTAACATACCTCATATCAGCTATAGCTGTTATGATGTTTAATACATTAAAACAGGAGCCCATACTAAAACTGAAATCCACATATATCCATATACAAGTATATTATAGGTATACATAATAATAAATTACTATAGTAAGTATATTATATATAGTATATACTATTATATACTATAGTATATCTAGTATACTATAGTAAACCATGTAGTACTATATACGTATATATATATACTGGTGTACCTAATAGTATACCTAGTAGTATACCTAGTACTATACTATTTATATAGTTATCATTGCTACATGTCGTAATGGACCACTTTGTAGATGCCATGACCTCTACGTATGACCTATACGCATGCGTCAAGGTCGTCACCTTATGACGCGATTACATGGAGAATATTACATAATATGATATTCTGTGATATCATATACATATTATACATTCTCTAGGCACCGATAGCACACGTGATTAATATACACACACACACATATATATATATATATATATATATATATATATATATATATATATATATATAGTATATACTTGTGAGAAACATATGGAACTCGGGCGAAAATTTTAATTTGATAATATATTAGGTAGTTTTATTAATATCATATATTTTATTAAAATATATTTTGTATTTCATAATTCAAATTTAAAATATTTGTATTTGATATCAATTATAATTTAATTTCACTAAACTTTAGTGACTAAAGTAAATTGCAATACATTGATCATATAGATATTTAAAAACATCGTTTAGAATTAGGTTTACATTTAAATTCATTGATAATTATATTAATTATATTAATTATATAATGTAAATACATACACTTTCTTGAATCAATTTCCTGATCTGTCTAATGCTATAAGAGCTCCCATGGGAGATACTGGGTTTATTAATACAACCTAATACATACATTCCGTATATATATATATATATATATATATATATATGTATATATATATATATATTATCACATATTAATAATTATTTTGCGAGATATTTATTAATATTTCATAATATTGTTTTAATGTAGTATATGTTTATATTATTATGATATATATACGCGTACAAATATGTTATTAGTAATTAAAGTCAATATTTATACATAAACAAAAGTTGGCATATCTAATTATATATGTAACATAACAACAGCCCCATAGGACATATACACAAGCCCCATAGAACCTATACACTAGCCCTGGGCAGTAATCCATCTCGTTAATCGTCACTTCTCAGAACACATACAGGTGTGGGTAAGTGTGCGCATGTGTGTGTGTGTGCGCTGATAACGTGCGCACCTTCGTATGCATAGTAATGGTGGTTCATGAACGAGTAGTACTATAGTAGTAGTAGTGGTAGTAGTAGTAGTAGTAGTGATATACAACTACTATAGTAGTAGTGGTAATATAATACTACATGAGTAGTATATTGGTATTATAAGTATAATTTATAAGTATAACTGTAATAAGCCTATAATACCTGTAAGACATAACACCACCTCTGTTACATGTTCTATCGAGTGTATCTCCCCCATTATAACAATATTTAATTCATGGACGATAACTATAATATAATATTAAATTGAGGCGCGCATTCGAAGTATGCCGAGTTTCGATATCACGTCGAGCATGTTTGTGTAAATATATGTGTATATTACTATTACTATTGTTATATATGTGTGTGTATGTATGTGTGTGTGTATATTACTATTACTATTGTTATATATGTGTGTGTATGTATGTGTGTATGTGTGTGTATATTACTATTACTATTGTTATATATGTATATGTGTGTGTGTATGTGTGTGTGTGTATATGTGTGTGTATGTGTGTGCGCGCGTTAACCTGATACCGCACACGTAAACTCTCCTCGCTCACTACTAGTGGTGTCATAATTACCAGGCACTCCACGCCTACCTCCACGCCTACCTCCGCTAACAATAGATAACAATAGATAACAATAGATACGTCATCATTAGCGGGTTCTCACACCTGCGACGTGTTATACCGCTGCGGCTATTGTCTAGCCTGGCGTGTTCATATTAAAACCCGACTCTATCACCATACACCTAAGAGCTACGACTTATTATAACAGCTATAACTATAGCTATGGTTGTATACACAGGTATACAAGTAACGAAGGTTATGCATATAATGTATGTGATATTACGTATACAATTTATAAATTATATATTTATAATATATATATATATATATATATATATATATATATATATATATATATATATATATATATATATATATGATATATCGAAAACGCTAGAATATAAAAGTTTCCGACAGATATGCAGTTATCTGTTGATACGAAACGGAGATAAGAACAAGGGTGAATACACCTAACACGGCCCCTACATCGTATGGGGTGCACCCCATGGGGTAAACGTTACTTAAAAGGCTAAGAACGAGGCACCCCCACTGGGGGTCCCCCAGGGTACAGGAAGCGCGATCGAGCGAGAGAGAACTGGTACGTGTTTTTATGTGCGCGGCTATAGAATACAACATATACTTATCTTGATATCTGAACAGGGTACCCGGACAATAGTATTAAGTGTATACTATAGAATGTATAGTATACACTGTATACTATATATATATATAGTATATAGTATACACTATTATTTATATGGTAGTATACACTATAGGGTATCATATATTACGAATTATATATTATATCGAACACCCTATATCGAACGCCCTATATACTCAACAGATACACTTTTGAGATTGTTTTATATATTTAAGTATTCTAATAAACCATTACAATTACAATAAAATTACAATATACAAAAGCATACATTCACCTACACACGCATACACACGCATACACACGCATACACACGCATACACACGCATACACACGCATACACACGCATACACACGCATACACACGCATACACACACACATACACACACACACATACAATACGATACCCGCCACATTTATACACTAGAACTTAAGTAAATGTTTATGTTGGCGTCGCTGTGACCTACCATCGGGGACATGCATGTCCTATGCCGAATAGATAGTATCGACGAGGTTATGTCGTTATAGGACATGTGCCCGAGGGTATACCCTCATTGTTACCACTACAGCTGTATTATATGATACTAGTTTAGATATGTATCGATATATAATGTATATATATATATATATATATATATATATACGTGTGTGTATAACGTGTATATATATAAATATATATATATATATATTTATAATATGTACTCAATATATATATATATATATATATATATATATATATATATATATATATATATATATATATATATATATATATATCTGTATTTATATGAATATATACATAGTGATTTATAATAGACGTAGGTAATTCACTGAATAGATAGATATCTCTATATTCAAGATACATGCATGCATATATATAATCTGAGACATGTATGTAGTAATGTGGTCAGTAATAATGGATATCTGTAAATAAGTTTAAGCTTGATTAATTAATCACCATTAAATATATATATATATATTTATATATATATATATATATATATATAAATCTATCAATCTTACTCGAATATATTATCAAATGTAACGAATTTAGAAATCATTAGTTTAGAGAGGCAGTGATTTAGGTTCCCGCTTCAGTGGCCGAGAGATACACGAGATTGTGATGCCTTGTTGCTATGGTTACTATAGCAGCTACTATACGATGGTCGAGATGACGAATTAAAACGTGATTTAGAAGACCGACAGCACGGATGAAAGCCGATCTAAGCTATTACGTAATTTATAGCCGTTGACCATGGTCAAGATGCATCGCTAGATCTTCGGATAACAATAATTTATATAAATAATGTACATAGGCTTATATATATATATATATATATATATATATATATTTATATATATTATCTTACATGTACCCGTAGGTATGTTGATATTGTACATCGAAACCTGGGTTTATACATATATAAATATCGTCACGGTTCGGTGAACTTATGTAATAAATTATTACCCGCAGTGCGAGTAGATAAAATTATAATAAGTACAGATATTCTATTGTTATTGCGAGCGATGTTATTAATAATATGTAAATTAGTTGAAAGAGTTACGAGCTACCTGCAATGGACTGGCTCGCTAGATACATGTGGGGTTGGGGTTGGGGTGTCATGCTGGTTCCGGGTTATATAATGTGATAGGCGCACGAAGTAAACATAATAAAGTAGCTATCACTTTTAATACTTGCTATGGGTATATTGTGGGTATATATATACATACAAATTCAAATATAAACACAAACAAATCATAAATTAAATCGTAAACAAATATTAGTATATCGTATAAACATATAATTATATTTTAACATTAAATAGAGTATTAAATATAAATATAAATATTTACAAGTAGGATTATAATAATATACCAACTATTATTAGTATTGTAATGAAATAAATATTTATATTCGACAAAACTATAGTTTTTATAAATTATATATAATTTCAATCTATAAAGGGTATTCGATATATCCCATTCGGTATATGAATATATATATATATATATATATATATAATATATATACAACGTTATTAATAATTATAAACTATACACCTGTAATATATATATTGATATACCATGTATATATTATAATAATTAGGGTAGATTACGTATATTTACGTATACATATTTAAATGTATACATTTAAACCTATAAATAACGACAAACCTAAATAGAATTTTAAATAGAATATATATTTTCACAGTATAAAATAAATATTTCGGTTTTATTTATTAATAATTATTAATGTATTTGTTGCACCCACAACACGCATATACAGTGCCTTATCCAGCATTCGGTGATTACAAACTTATCTTATTTCAATGAATGCACTTCACTGTTATGATGTAAACAACATTAACTTCACCTATATAGGTGTATCACAATACTAACAATGTTGTCATGACAACCGGAACCTGATAGGAATGATACGGAGATATTATAATACACGTATGTTGTTGTGGGCCACCGATACAATCATTAATAGCATTTCATTTCTATCATTTCACACATATTTCAAACATATATACTTATGTAATAAGTATATGCTATCATCTACGATAAGGAATATCTGAATACCTGATACCCGGGCGTAACCTATACCGTAACCTATACCTATACTCATAATTGAATAATTACGTAATTATGAACTATAATTGTGCACTATAAACACTTGAATTTATACGTATACTAGTGTACATATAGGAAAAATACAACAAAAGACTGTAAGCTTATACGCATATATATATATATATATATATATATCGTGCACGACATCCAACTACCTATAGGCATATATTTATAGTTTACCGGTAAAATACTGTTATAGGAAAATACAATTCTATGCCGCAAGGGAATTTCTAGTACGGGTATTAAATACAATACAACGATCATTCTTTCGTTTTGGCATGAATCATAACGGGTTTCTCGCTAAAGCTTCTATAGACTTCTACAGCCTTCTATAGACTTCTATAGCCTGATATAGCCGTGTATAAGCGGCCGTGACGATGGTAAACAATTGTCAACAAGACGCACGACAATCACAAACACACACCGGAACATGGGTTGAAGGTGTTATTGGTAAACAACTAACGACGTGGCTCTCTCGGCTCATTGACTCCGAACATAAGATATTACGGAATGCATTGTTTACCACCAGGTGGCGATGCCGTAGCAAGGACATCGTGTCCTCTTAACTAGTGCGCACTAATAATAAGAATCCAAACCCTTATTTTAACCACCGAATTGGATTGAAGTTATATTTATTGAATATAAATAAATATATATATATATATATATATATATATATATATATATATATAGTTCCGAACAATATATACGTATATATATACGCACTAAATACGTTAATATAGGTATGTGTACTTATCATTATAATTGATATCTGGAAATAGTGCTATACTATGAGGCGGCCTTATAAATGTATGCAATTATTAAATCACGAATAATTCTAGATAATACATTAACTTATGCTTATAATAATATTTTTATTTATATAACATATTCATTATAATAAGCTTATTAGATTTATTTATATATATATATTATATTGATATTTCATAAATAACAAATGAATTTCGTACTTAAGTATACTTAGTATATATACTCGATTATGAAAATGTTTAAATATCTAAATATTAGTATTATATATATATATATATATATATTAGCTACCTATACTTATATGCTATGTAGAAATCACCTAGTTAACTATGTAATGGGTGCGGTTTTATTGTTAATCTGGAAACACTACTATCCGAGTGGTCCATTATACCCGTATTGCATGTACCACATGTATCTTCGCATTATTGCCCACTTTAATAAGCAACTTTTTATGTTATTTATCTCATCATAATATAAAGGGTATACCCTGTATATATATATATATATATATATATCTATATATATATATTAATATATTAATATATTAGCGGAAGAAGAACGCACTATTCATCACAGATGTGGGATTCAATAACTACTTGACCTCGCTACTTCAACAGTTCAACACAGCTCCCCCTCGCGGCGTGTTCCCTTACAACGATACTAGATACGCGTCTACTATAGTACAGTGTACCGCACACACGCGCGCATATCTGCACAACTAATACTATAGTATACAATGTATACAGTGTAGTCAGTTAGATGTGGACTATCACTCAGCGCTGACGTCACTTCCTGCGTGTGTGTGTGTGTGCATGTGTATGTGTGTGTGTTTGTGTGTGTGTATTGTAACACTAAGAAATAAGGGTGTTTCACGATACCTATAGGTATCGTATATGAATATATATATATATATATATATTATATTATTATATTATTGGAGGGTATACTCTCGTTGTGAGTATAGATTACAAGATAATATCTGGTACTCTCCTTTGAGCAACAATTGTATATACTGCATTATATTTTATTTCTACTAAATAAACCATATTTAATTCAATTCAATATTCAATTCAATATATATATATATATATATATATATATATATATATATATATATATATTTCAACTGTGTTCTCTTTTTGAAAAATTCTTTAAACATAAAATTGCAAGCATTAATAATATTATTTGCGCATCTACTCAATCCATACTCAATCCTACCATATATATTACCCATCATATTGACTCATTAAATACATTCACTATTCCTTCACTGTATGAAGTAAATGACCTACTCATGAAATCTCACTGTACCTCCCCCACTGATCCCCTACCTTTATCATTATATCACAAACTTTCACCCTTATTTTCTCCTATTTTCTTGGATATTATTGCGAACTCACTAAACTCTGGCCAAGTTTCACCCTGTCTCAAGACTGCCATAATATCCCCTATTCTAAAAAAAACAAAACTTAGACCCAAACTCATTTAGCAATTATCGCCCGATCTCCCACCTACCATATTAAGTAAAATATTGTTTCCAAACAACTCATAGCCCATGTAAATAAAAATAATCTTTTCGACCCGTTTCAAAGCGCTTTTCGTAAGGGTCATTCAACCGAAACAGCTCTCCTACGTATTACTGACACTATATTATCTACCTTAAATAGCAACACGTGTTGCCAGCTAATCCTACTTGATCTATCATCTGCTTTTGATACCCTGGACCATAACATATTAATCTCGCGACTTACTTTAATGGGTATATCTGGCTTAGCATTAAAATGGTTTACTTCATATCTCACTAACAGGAATATCTCTATTATGATTGACAAATCTTACTCGCCTCTTTCTCCTCTTAACCACGGTATTCCCCAAGGATCTATTCTAGGTCCATCCCTCTTTTCTATTTATATCCGCCCTATTGCTGATCTAATTAAGAAATTTCCAAATATCCACTACCATATTTTTGCTGATGATATCCAACTGTTTACCTTTTTCCCTATAAATTCTCATAATACCATTAACTCTGAATTAATCGAGTGTGCTAACTCCATAATATTATGGCTCCTCTCCAATAAACTACTAATTAATTCCTCTAAGACTACTGTACTTAACATATCTACTTCTGAAACTTCCTTTCCAAACTTTACTCTAAATAACATGATTATTTCTCCTTCTCATTCCTTCAAAAACCTAGGATTAGTATTTGATGACAAATTATCATTTAAGAATCACATATCATCCATTACAAAATCATCCAACTTTCATCTCTTCAGAATTAAAAAAATACGGACATCACTTTCCAGAAACCTTACTAAAACTCTAATTAATGCTCTTGTACTTTCACGTATTGACTACTGTTCTTCCCTACTGAATTTACTTCCTGCTAAAGCTACTGCTCCACTTAATCGGATTATCCGTTCCTCAATACGTACTACTTACTGTTTAACTCGACTGGATCACTCTACTACAACATCTCATCAATCATCTCGTATGTGGCTACCCTTCTCCCTCAGGTGTAAATTACGTATACTATCTATAATCCATAAATCAATATATTCTTTTACCCCTAGCTATATCTCTGATCTAATTAAAAAACGTACTATACTATCTTCTCTTCGTTACCAAAATGCTCCTCTACTTATCTCCCAGAACTCTAGTAAAACTTCCCTAAATTCTAGAGCTTTTAAAAATTCCGGTCCAACCCTATGGAATTCCCTCCCTCCTACCATTCGTTCTATTAGATCCCACAAAAGATTTATAAATCTTACTTCTTCTTTTCTCTCTACCCATAATCATTAAATCATCCAACTTATTATTTGTATCCGTGTTATATTAAATTTATATCATTATTAAATTGTTATTGTATTATTATTATCTTATTATTATATAACACTATACTATATCAATGCAGTCTGTAGTATATACAACTACACCATATCAATGCAGACTGTAGTATATAATAGATCTTTATATTGTTTATTATTGTTTTTCCGTTGTATATTGAATGTATATTATTATCAAATTATTATCGTATTATTATTATTTTATTATTATTTTCCTCC
Organism: Osedax fenrisi; assembly: GCA_964019155.1. Classification (NCBI taxonomy): domain Eukaryota; kingdom Metazoa; phylum Annelida; class Polychaeta; order Sabellida; family Siboglinidae; genus Osedax; species Osedax fenrisi. The sequence goes on from OZ025243.1 coordinate 10,542,160, forward strand.
CGCACGAGCGAAGGGGTCTACATGACCCTATTTTAGTGCTAATAAACTCAATATCATCATCATCATCATCATCATATAGATGTAGCTGGTGGCATCAACGCAACCCCCTTAAGTGTATTAATTAACACCCTACATAGCGTGTATATATATAGTATATACAACTATAGTTTCACACATATCAAGGGTTTTTGATCTATTATCAAGGTCATATACCTATCATCAGATAACATCACCGGTGTTACACTTAGTAGAATAGAATAGAAATGTATTGATGAACGTGTACATTCAAATAGACAAGCAATACCTGTATTCGAGTATATATATATATATATATATATATATATATATATATATATATACTAGAGAGTATAGTATATATATAATAGAGAGCTATATATGTATAAAACGGAGGAAATATAAAACTATACAATTGTATACAGCGACATATACGGTATATTTATAATAATATCTATATATAGGTTACTGACAAGTATTTGTCTATATATATATATATACTTGAATATCTTTAGATATTATTATACCCGCATATAACGAAATATCATTGTACAATAAGGAATGCGTCACTATACACAGGTTTGTGATTATGTCTATAGATATATATTATATATTATACACCGGGTAAAGTGGTAGGGTGAATAATAGTAGTATAGGTAGCTATCAAGTACCCTATAGGGTAACGTATAGAGGGTATATAGGGTATATATATTCGGGTAAAATATAGTTTCGTTATTGTTTTTTCTCGTCGTCACCACACAAAGATTCTCGTCGCGTCTCGTTTCTCAGTGCGATCACGTGATAGAGAGGTACACGTGCAATGCACGTCGTGCATGCGCACACCTAAGATATATACGCATGCGTAGAGCGATATAAATTATGACGAATACCTAGTAATCAAATTGATATTTAATCATATCATATTATATTATTAATCTAATACCTGCCCGTTAATATTATACTGATATATTAGTTAAATGTGGGTTGTATACATATATATGAATGGGTATATATGCATGGGTATATATGTTTGTGAATGTGTGCGTGTGTAAGTGCGTGTGTATGCTTATGTACGATAGAGTGTGCAAGTTTGTGTTTGTATGTGCGTGTGTGTGTGATATATTAGTAAAGGTAACATTTCTATTTGCATTTTTTTTCACTTTATATTAGCCTACACTATGTAGGTGATTTTCTAGTTTCATAAATGAATGTACTATAGTATATATATATATATATATATATATATATATATATAAACTGCCTGTGTGGCTCAGTGGCTAAGGCGTCAGACACACAAGCAGTAGGACACGGGTTCGACCCTCGTCCGGACCATTAATTAATTTTATAAAATGGGTCTTAAAATATTATTTAGAAGTGATCTTATATAATTGTGTATATAATTATATATAATTGTGTATATATATATATATATATAATATTTAAATGCATATATAAACGTTTGCTCAAATAAATAACATATTGAAGTAAACTTGAAATATGTCACGAGTCAAACAACACAAGCTATATATAGTTGTATATATATATATAGCTTGAATACAATATATATATATAACTTGAATAATATAACTTGAATACACTTTTGTATACTATAGTATACACAAGTGTATTCAACACAGTATATTGTATATACTGTATACAGTAATATATAGTATACTATAACTGTATACAGTTTATAGATAATAAATTGTATTGTAATTCAGAATGAATTAGAGATTTTCGTGAAATATAAATAACATAAAACACGAAATCAACTAAAAAACAATAAATTATCGCTCAATGGTCATGTGATATATGAATAGAATAACTTTTACTGGTGACTCACCTTTATTAATAGATATAATAAAGGTGTAACCCTCCACTGTGATAGAATTAATGATAGAATTAGTGAAAACTTGACATAGCCATAGTTGTACACATATACATATACTATTTTATAACGAAGATTTATATTACCTATAGAATTGTATCTTATCTCCTATGAGATCAATAGTATACTGTATATATATATATATATATATATATATATATATATATATATATATATATATATATATATATATATATATATATATATATATATATATTAACACACATACAACCGACCACCCACATATATACACACTCGCACATACATGATCACCCACACCCACACCCACACACCCATACACATACACACATACAAAATAGCAGGAGGTGTACCTATTATGTATACATATAACGATATACCGTTATAACGAATATATCACCAGATATAGCTAACTTTAGTTGTAATCACCACAGTAAATTAATGTCAACATACACAACTACAAATAACATATGTTATATATATATTATGTATAGATAATGTATATTATTCATTAGTTTATACACAACCATATTTGCAATGTTGTATTAGAATTATCAAATATATGTATCTATAGGTACATTGTACATACAATATATGGTTCCTGGTGCATGTATACGTCTGTTTATAGATGTATCTACAAAAGTAGCTTTATGAACCCCAAGGACGATCCTTGACATTCGAATAATGTCAATAATACAAAATGGTGATTATCTTATAACATTTTTCTAACCTATCATAACACACATCATGACATTCTATAACCTACTCCTGTTAAACCTTATACGACTTATATATATATATATATATATATATATATATATATATATCACTATTTCCGCAGTAGGTGAAATAAAGAGCAAGCGAAGTTAGTCATATGATTATTTATATAAAATTATTGATTTACATTACATTTCCTGTAGTCTATGTTCGGTCTGGGGTCAATGAATCAGTGGAACATTCACTTGCTGGAGATCCCAGGTTCGATAGCAGGAAGTTGCTCGTGTTTATCAATAACTTAATAAATGATAAATCAAAACAAACGAATTTTATTTGTACATACTTGTATTGTATGGTCCTACATGACCTCAGCCCATAGGCTCTATATAGGCCATACATGGCTCGTGGGCACCTCACAGTTATGTATAACATGTACAAGTCTATGACTTCTCCATTTGTATCCGATATTTAGATCCGTGGTTAAATAAATAAATATTATATAATTAAAATCAATAAAATAAATAATATATAATTTATTATGGGGTATAAACAAATAATATATATAACAATTGAGCAATACATTATTTATACGCGTGTTAATGATAATATAGATTATAACCTTCAACGTATCTAGAATGTTCAAGGTCAGCGCGTACCCATCACTAGAGAAATGACAGAGAGACGTCAGAAGGTCGTAGGCCAGTTTACCGTTATCTTCATCTTTAGCGTGCAAGGCTGTAAAGACAATGCCCGTGTTGTAGTGTTATCTAATGCATCTGGTGCGGGTAATTACGCACGCGCACACATACACACACACATATAAGTGCGCGTATAAGAGTAGTTATAGCTATATACAGATGTATAAGTATGAATGTATATTTCATATGAGTGTATTTCATGTGTTTTTGTTTGTTTATATGTATGTAGATGTATAATTTATAATACAAATACTACAGTGTATATATGTATACATGTATGTACATTACATATGATGTTCTCGTAATCATCAACACTTATACAATAAACTCTAGTTAACTCCCTGGTTATATATATATATTTACTATACTTTATATTGGGTATATATTTATTAATACGTAATTAATACGTATATTATATATTGATAATGCTGTACGTTAAATATTATTCATAAATTATGAATCATAATAAATACGCATACTACCTAATTAAGTAATATTACATTGTGAATACAAGTTATTATGTAATCGGCAATAAGTGCATTACACTTTATCTACTCATTGAATGTACCACATTAATCTTGTATATTTCATATTTTTATTGTATTTCACAAGTATTATAACATTAAACAAATATATATATGTATATATATATATCAATTAATTACTAATTATCATGTAACCGTGTGTATTTATACTTATAATTGATTATCGAGATATGTGTTAGCACTATCTAACGAACAGTTTACGCTATCTTTTTATTATCTCTCTTTCTACATATATACACACAACCACATACATTTAATACGTACATGTTTTTATAGGTGTGTCATATCATTAAACTATATTCTACTGACGATGCTCGTATATTAATCTGCTATTATAACTATACATTGCTGTTTTAATCTGTTGGGCATGCATACTTTGACGTAGTAATGTGTTAGGTACTTTATATATTTGTATATGTGTGTACCCAATAGGGATAGCGGTATACAATTATATATTAATATAACATGATATATACTTATATATAACTAAAACATAACTATTAATAACTATAATTAAAAGAATATTAATGTTAAGCTATCTTATCTCGCATTATATAGAACATTCTGTTATAACACTATCTCACGTTGTACTTTATAGAATTAATCACTTAAATAAATACTCTATAAAATATTATAATATTCATATAGATTATAATAGATACAATATTTATAACATTCTACTAATAATAAACTTAATAATATTACATATCAATTAATTATTTAATTTATATATTAAATTAATATATTTATTTAGTTAAAATTAATCAAGTATTTTCATAATAAATGTTATAGGGGAAAGTAATCTATAGGTATTATAATACGGATACTTTAACAATAAATGGTCTTAATATTTTATGACTCATTATTTTTATTCAAAAATTACAATATATTAATATTTAATTCCATATATAACGGGGGTGTCCGTATTCGGTACCCATATCCGAATACGGACACCCCGTGTTATAATACTGACACCCTATATACCACTAGATAAACTATATATTATTGATGAATCAATCAGACAAATTATATTTATTTATAATTATTTTTATGAACAATGTATTCTAATTTAATTAGTTAATAATGTATTTATTTTTATTATTTGTTTAATTAATAATACAATTTAAGTATCTACATAATAATAATTGTTGATATAGCTTTATTAGTGGTATTAATATTATATCGCATGTGATTTTTATGAAAATCAGAATAGTTCATACGCTGCGCGGTGATTGGTTATAGGGTGTCCGTATTAGGAACTTATATGACCTCAAGATATATGCTTATAACTTAATGAATATTTGATAACAAATATAGAAATTATATATATCATTTTTAGAATGCTTTGGTTTTTATAATATATTGTTATATTTTATATCGATACATTTGTATATTCTTGAGAAGATTTTAAGCCTCAGCATACTTCTAATATATCGATAAATTCTAAATTTTAGGAATTTTATTTTTGAATTAGCTATAAATCATATAGGTATACTGTATTTTCACTTTTATATATTACTGAATAATATTAACGATTTATTAGGCATTACAAAAGGCATAACAAAGCATTACAATAAGGCAAGTTCTGAGTAGTAGCCGCTATAACGGTACTATAGTATCTGATACTATAGTATCATAATATGCAATAGGTGTCTCGTAATGTATTCGATTTATATTTTGTTAATTATAATTAAAAAAATATAAATCGAATATATATATATATATAGGAAATATATTACCTTATTTGATTCAATAAATGCACACATAATTACACATAAATAAGTATTAATATATATATAATAATGTTTTTGTTAACATTTTACAAAAAATGAATATTTAATAAATTAGAGTAATTAATTAATTATTTAAAAAAAATGTACTTTATATTATAGACATTTTGATTATCTAAAACTTGTTATCCTATTTAGCACCATTTAAGCGTTAATTAAAACAACCACTACTCCATGCTCGGTCACTTCCCCGTTCCGTCCCCTACATTGAAGCTACTACTTGTAACAATATAAGGGGCATAGTATAGTTATGTCTCAGAGTAGGTAAATACGTATGTAATTAAATAAGTAAGTAAGTAGATAAGTAAGTAAGTAAGTAAGTAAGTAAGTAAGTAAGTAAGTAAGTAAGTAAGTAAGTAAGTAAGTAGATAAGTAAGTAAGTAAGTAAGTAAGTAAGTAAGTAAGTAAGTAAGTAAGTAAGTAAGTAAGTAAGTAAGTAAGTAAGTAAATAAGTAAGTTAGTAAGTAAGTAAGTAAGTAAGTAAGTAAGTAAGTAAGTAAGTAAGTAAGTAAGTAAGTAAGTAGATAAGTAAGTAAGTAAGTAAGTAGATAAGTAAGTAAGTAAGTAAGTAAGTAAGTAAGTAAGTAAGTAAGTAAGTAAGTAAGTAAATAAGTAAGTTAGTAAGTAAGTAAGTAAGTAAGTAAGTAAGTAAGTAAGTAAGTAAGTAAGTAAGTAAGTAAGTAAGTAAGTAAGTAAGTAAGTAAGTAAGTAAGTAAGTAAGTAAGTAAGTAAGTAAGTAAGTAAGTAAGTAAGTAAGTAAGTAAGTAAGTAGGTAAGTAAGTAAGTAAGTAAGTAGATAAGTAAGTAAGTACGTAAGTAAGTAAGTAAGTAAGTAGATAAGTAAGTAAGTAAGTAAGTAAGTAAGTAGATAAGTAAGTAAGTAAGTAAGTAAGTAAGTAAGTAAGTAAGTAAGTAAGTAAGTAAGTAAGTAAGTAAGTAAGTAAGTAAGTAAGTAAGTAAGTAGATAAGTAAGTAAGTAAGTAAGTAAGTAAGTAAGTAAGTAAGTAAGTAAGTAAGTAAGTAAGTAAGTAAGTAAGTAAGTAAGTAAATAAGTAAGTTAGTAAGTAAGTAAGTAAGTAAGTAAGTAAGTAAGTAAGTAAGTAAGTAAGTAAGTAGATAAGTAAGTAAGTAAGTAAGTAGATAAGTAAGTAAGTAAGTAGATAAGTAAGTAAGTAAGTAAGTAAGTAAGTAAGTAAGTAAGTAAGTAAGTAAGTAAGTAAGTAAGTAAGTAAGTAAGTAAGTAAGTAAGTAGATAAGTAAGTAAGTAAGTAAGTAAGTAAGTAAGTAAGTAAGTAAGTAAGTAAGTAAGTAAGTAAGTAAGTAAGTAAGTAGATAAGTAAGTAAGTAAGTAAGTAAGTAAGTAAGTAAGTAAGTAAGTAAGTAAGTAAGTAAATAAGTAAGTTAGTAAGTAAGTAAGTAAGTAAGTAAGTAAGTAAGTAAGTAAGTAAGTAAGTAAGTAGATAAGTAAGTACGTAAGTAAGTAAGTAAGTAAGTAAGTAAGTAAGTAAGTAAGTAAGTAAGTAAGTAAGTAAGTAAGTAAGTAAGTAAGTAAGTAAGTAAGTAAGTAAGTAAGTAAGTAAGTAAGTAAGTAAGTAAGTAAGTAAGTAGGTAAGTAAGTAAGTAAGTAAGTAGATAAGTAAGTAAGTACGTAAGTAAGTAAGTAAGTAAGTAGATAAGTAAGTAAGTAAGTAAGTAAGTAAGTAGATAAGTAAGTAAGTACGTAAGTAAGTAAGTAAGTAAGTAGATAAGTAAGTAAGTAAGTAAGTAAGTAAGTAGATATATCTACTTATAAGTAAGTATACTTACTTATAAGTAAGTAAATTGAATTAATTGAATTTATTAAGTAATTATTCTTACTATATACTTACATGTAAGAATACATAAACAGTGAAGTATATATATAAATATATATGTACATATACGTATATATATATATATATATATATATATATATATGGAGACTAACCAATGTACTACCGTACACTGCCGTGCACACGGCTTGCACGGTATAAATAACACATTAGGTTGCAAATACACTTGTGAGTGACTTGGTAATAGTATATACTTTCTATTTCATATATATATATATATATATATATATATGTGTGATTGTGTGTGTAACTAAATCAATGCATGTATAAGTGAGTTAAATATGTAAATATATATAATTATGTATTCTATAGAATTTATAAATACCGGTTAAATGTGTACGTTCAAGTATAAGTGTGTATATATATATATATGCACATAGAAGTACTTAATACACAATATATATTATGTAACCAATAGTTTATACTATGCTATGGTGCATGTGACATGAAGTATGCGTCACATGTTGAGATCACATGACACGCTGAACATCACACACTACACGTGATGTTATACGTAAGTATCTAGATTATATAACATTATAAAAAATGAGTTTCGTACGATAGTGCGGATTATATAAGAATACCTCTCGAGAGTCGCACTATAATGGATACGAACCGCACTATAAATAGTGTATATTTCGCACCACCCGGAGTGCGTGACTCACACTATATATATAGCAGTATTACTACTATTATTACGTTCACGAAGGTACTAATATCGAGGACATCGAAGTCCTCAGATAGGTCTTCTCTCTTACACAGACGTTAGGAGCTGTGAAAAAAACTCTACTGAATGGATCGTAATATATATATATATATATATATATATATATCGAGTGAATCATGTTATAAAGTGTGGGTGCGATACACTCCGATAAAGAGTGCAATTCGCACCAATAAACAACTCCTTTTTCACAGCGCGCCTAACTTCTGCGTAAGCGAGAGGACATCGATGTCCTCGACACTATTACCTTCGCGAGTGTAATAATTGCAGTAATACTGCGGTACCGCATTAGCGCTTGTTAAGTAACTTAACTTAAAGTATATACTTATAAAGTATACTTATATGTCCACGTAAAACCGAGGCCGAATACGCGAATCTTCTCCACTATTCGCGAATAATAATCACGGTTTTTAATCGCGGATCAAACATGTCTACGATGTTTGCGAATATAATCCGGCTCGGTTTTTCGAGAGTACCATGTACGCCGTGATTATATATATATATATAAAAATATATATATATTTATATATACATTGGATAGTGTGGATTCACCTTAATACCAAATACGTTAGCTATACACCCCCACCCCCACCCCGAACACCCTGCCCACCTTACACAGGGGACGCGTACTGCGCAGGAGCGAACCTCTGAGTGACGTAACGTTCATTACGCAATGACTTAGTCGTCGTAAACACACACACACACACACACGCGCGCGCGCAACACTTACACCCGATAGCGAACTCGTTATATCATAACGGCTGACAATGGAGCCTTTGTTATAACTAAGAGCTACGGAGAATCTAGGCCACGGCCGCCAGCTCGCTCTTTATTGGATATGATTGCTGATTTGTTGGCAGAACCGCTTATAAGCATATATATATATATATATATATATATATATATATATATATATTAGATTATATATATATATATACCTAGAAGCGAATCTAGCTGACTACGTTTATGGAGGCACGAAAGTGTAACAATTGTGACGCGGTGCGATTTGTAAACGATTACGTAATATAAGAGTGATAATCTAAGTATCCGAGATTATGCCGCACCTATACCTATACGGGTATTATGTAATGCTACCGTTAGCGCTTCTATCCACGCTATATAGGTTAGCGTGCCTGGATATTTGAAATCGTTTTAATAACCGTGATTGCGAAAATTCTATAGGATTATTATATATAATATGTGAATTAATCCAATTAAGCTTAATAAGATTAGTATTATATAAGTTAAGTCAGTCTTGCATATAGTTAATCTTATATAAAGTAAGTCGATCTTAAATATAGTTGACAACAAGTAATCGATGTAGATCGCGGACATTGTGTAATGTATGATGTAATAATTCGAGAGAATTCTAGAGTTTGTTGATTTACAAATAAAGAGAAATAGGTATTGCAAAGTAAAATAAATTATTGATTGATTGATTGATAATTTATTTAAGCAAATACATAGACGAAAATATAATCGAAAGTATAAAGTATAAATATTTGCTAACGATAACATACGTTATAGAAATAAATAAAGAATAATACGAAATTAAAAAATTAAAGAAATTAAAACGTTTTACAGTTACCGTAAAAATAAACGAAAAATGTTATACAATTATTGTTATATATATATATATATATATATATATATATGATAATAATCAATAATTTCTACATGTAGAGCACAAATAAGTGTTCACATTCTCAACTTTACTTCTCTGTATGAAGTAAACGTGATATGATCTTTTAGTGTACTAAACGTTACGTGTATTCGAATATTACGTGTTTTTCTAACCGACGTAAGTGTACATATGTTTTATAATTACATACTCATGAGTCATATTACAATAGCATGAGTCATATTACAATAGCATGCGTAATATACATGTTATGTAATGCCGGTACACACACATATACACATATTACCTGGGTGCGTATGTATACATACACCCACGATATAACATATATGTTATATCGTGGGTGTATGTGGGTGTGTAAACATGCGTGTATGTGGGTGTGGGTGTATGTGAGTGTGCGTGGGTGAGTATGTGTTTATATGTATACATGTATTTCATTTAAAATGTGTATATTATTATGTTTGTACACATTAATCATACAATTATTTCTATTTTATTATGTAATTATATGTAATATTTGATATTTTTATTATTTTTGTGGCGTAATTTCATCCAATCCGGTAACTTAGATGAAGTTTTCACTTAAGTGAAATTATAACTATATTCATAAATATCGATATAATGTCCCTTCGAAGCCGCTCGCATGTTAATGCAAACCATGGCTTTAACGAGAGCCGATTATTTATTTAAATACAATTATATATATGATTACTTCTAAATATTATTGTAAGACATATTTTATTGGTCCGGACGAGGCTTAAAGCCGTGTCCTACTGCATGTGTGTCTGACAATGGAGATTATAACTATAGAATTATTATTAATTGTTTATTGACTCAATAAAATGTAGATATTTTGTTTGCGTGTAAATGAAACGAAAGAGAATAAATAAATAAATAAACAAATAAACAAAACGAAACAACATGTTGTAAAAGTACGAGATAATAGTTGAAAGACGGCATTTAATATATCATATAAATTCTTTATAGTGATTATTATAGACCTATATATATTATTTATTATATTTATTGAAAAATGTAGAATTTATATAATTCATTTGTATATATTCGTAAAAATCATAAGTGATGATTTATAGCAGACTTGTAAATAGTATACTATATATAGTATACTATATATAGTATACTATATATAGTATCAATAGATGTTCAAGTAACGAGTATGAATTATTACTCTGTAATTAAGTTGCTCTTCGTCATAAAACACAAATAATAATTATATATTTTAAAATTATGCATAATATGCATGCATTGCATACCATATATTATACATGATATATAAAGATCGTGGATGTGATATCTTCTATAGAAGTAAGTAATACATATTTACGTTATTCAATAATTCTGTATATGTAATAGTATAATATACCATATATGGTATGAGTTTGTATTCAATAGAATATATATATAATTATATAATATTCATATTGACTATATATATGACCCATATAATAATAATAGTATACAAATATACGATAATTATTATATAAAATATGTAAATTTCACAATTATTAATATATGAATTTATTACCGACATATTTATATTAAATATGTATTTAATATTCACCTATGATCATAGTGATTATCAAGAGTGTACATGTTATAACACAATAACTTATAATATAATCTAGGATCTAGTACTTTTTCTATTCAGACGAGCATATTCGTATCTTAAGTTATGATTCATAACATATATGTTAGTGTATATATATAGTGTGTTTGCACACAAACAGTATATATATATATATCAGTGTTCATTCTAGGTTTCAGGGCAGCTACCAACAAAAAATGATTATAGGGCATTTAAATATATTTTACTAAGTAAAATATAGGATGACATATATGGGTAATTTCGCCATCTATTTATAAATTTATTTATGATAAATAATATATTAGATGGACACTTATACCCTGAGGCAATTTAAACCTGTAACAATTTGTACTTACAAAAGCTACTTAGGAGGCTTTTTGAATTAGAGATGTAAATAAATAGCAAATACGTATTCGCTTCGATTACTTATTATTCGTTTACAATTAAATTATTTACAAATTGTAATTCTAATACATTGATATCAAATAATTCTTTTTATATTCAATCTCTCAACATTTGATTAATGAGATATACATATATTAAAAATTTGATCTTCGAGCATTTATAATATTGAAAATTATGTTGTCGATATGTTATACTATTGAAAATTAGGTAGTCGAGATCTTATAATATTGAAAATTATGTTGTTGATATGTTATAATATTGAAAATTAGGTAGTCGAGATCTTATAATATTGAAAATTAGGTAGTCGATATGTTATAATATTGAAAATTAGGTAGTCGAGATCTTATAATATTGAAAATTATGTTGTTGATATGTTATAATATTGAAAATTAGGTAGTCGAGATCTTATAATATTGGAAATTAGATGGTTGATATGTTATATTGAAAATTAGGTAGTCGAGAAGTTATATTTTTTAAATTAGGTGTTCGAGTAGTTTGATATATAAGTAATTTGGTTCTCGATAAGTTATAATATTATGATTATTGTTATATCATATATATAATTATATATTTATTATAGTAATGTAATAGTAACTCTATCAAACTTATATATATATATACACTTATTTTTTTATATAAATGTATTGGTAATATTACTAATCAATCGAATAGTATATTTATAATTTAAACTTTCATATTATTAGAATGATTATTATAAACTTAATGATATATTTCGAGAGAAACACCTGTATACTATTATGTCAAGTATACAGGATTAGTTATTCGTATCATTAAAGACCATAATACATGGAAATGCATTTATAGGAATATATAAATAAATAAGTTTCTATATATAACAAACTAAATAATACAAATTATAAGATACTAAATATATAATATATATAAATGTTATCCTAATTATTTTCATTAATTATATATTATATATATACACTTAACTATATATATAATATATCATACTTATAAATACTTAACAATACTTATAGGTAGGTATATAAAAATATAAAAAATACCTATATATATATATATATATTAATATTATTATATTATACTGGTACACATTATTATATATAATTTATATAAGATATTTTAATGTCATAATATAAAGAATTAATTATAATGTATATTATAATTGTATTGATTATTTAAATGATATAATTTGTTTGCACATTTTTGTTAATAACTTTTGTTTAAATATAAATTAAAAAAAACATAATATGAATTGTGTTATATAATTTAATTAGCTTTCCAGTGATAAAAATTTTATTATAATAAAATCAATATAAAATATATCATGCTCATGTATCAGCATGCAGTACGTACTGGTATGGTTGATTTTAAATTCAATATATATACTAACTAATAAGTAGTATAATACATGATATTTATGACTTTATCTTTTAAACATTATATATTATATATAGGAATAATAATTATGATAAGTATGATAATTATATAATAATATAATATTAAATATTGAATATTAATGTCATAATAATTTTAAATTTAAAAATTGAATTATAATAAATTTAAAAAGTATACCGTTTAATTATTATGAATATAAAAAACAGTGAACTTATTAATAATATTGGTGATTAAATGTTTCATTATTTTTATATTTTAATGGTTTTTAATATCTCCAATATCACTTAAATATTACGTTTTAAAATAGGATTTTGAATAAATATATTAAAATTACGAATTTTAAATAAAACAATCACATGATTTATATATACTGGGAGAAAAAGAATAGGAATAAAAATAATTATTGAATTAATTTTCATATATTATTATAAATATAAATTGGTAGCAAATTCACTACCCAATATTTAAAGTTTGCTACCCAATTTTCATTTTGGGTAGTGAATTTGCTACCCAATCTAAAAATAGATTATTCTAAATATAGTTCAAGCAGTTTACTATCATATTTAATTTGTATTTGTATCTAAATTGTTTGTTTATATAAAATGTCAAACGGATATAACAAAGGGCAAATAGTATATATTCGCCATTATTTGAAAAATAATGAATTTATCCTAATGTTATGACAGAAGTTATTCATATTCTCCATTATTTTAATACTTAAATAATAATAGAATAATAATTATTCATTTAATCTCCATTTTATAAATATTTATTGAAAATCTGCCATTTATTAAATAATAAATTCTTCAATATTTTAATACTTAAATAATAATACATTTAATCGCCATTTTATAAATATTTATTAAAAATCTGCCATTTATTAAATAATAAATTCTTCATTATTGTATTTCTTAAATAATAATAGAATAATAATAACACATTGTCATTTTATAAATATTCATTGGAAAACTGACATTTATTAAATAATATATTCCTGTAATTAGAGATATAACATTTTAATTCATGAAATTACAATTATATTAATAAGAACTTAATAATTAAACTTAATCCATATAATCATATACATGATATCAATATATATTTAGGGCAGCTACCCACAAAATTAGGGCACTTCCCAATTTGGGTATCTGGGTAGCTCTATAATGAACACTGATATATATATATATATATGTGTGTATGTGTGTGTACATACAGACGCATACATATGAACACACATAAACACATACACACTGTGCATACATTTGTATTAAACTATTGGTGTATATTGTATGCAAGTGTATACCACGTCGATGTATCGAATACAAGTCACGTGGTTATAAGTAAAGGTCGATATGGTCGTGCTTCGTAACATCGGGGTGCGACGTAATACAAGTCACGTGGTTGTACTCAGTTGTTACGTAATGATAGGCGAGTGGTTACGTCATCGTAATGCACACACACTCACGCACACACACACACTCTCACACACTGTTGTCACGTTGCATTATGGGTAATTAACTCGTTAACGCGATGTTATAATAATCGCCTCGGAAGTCACCAATACAACGGGGAGATTACAGTGCATATATGACTCTATAGAGTGATAATAATGATGAAGATGATTAGGATACCATTACTAATGAGTTGATACTAGTGATGTAAATGATGCCGAGCTTTTGATGCCGAGCCGAGACTTTTGGTTATTGATGCCGAGCCGAGACTTTAATTTTCGGAAAAAACAAGCCAGAGCCGAGCCGAGACTCTAGCCAAACAAGCCCGAGCCTAGCCGAGACTCTAACAAAACTAGCCCGAGCCGAGTTGAGACTTTAGGTAAATGAGACTGAGACTGTATCATGCTTTAGATTTGACTGGCATCATTTACATCACTAGTTGATACTAAGGTCGTGTCCTTAAAGACATGTCCGATAAACCCACTACTATAGTGGACTAATAGCTGATATGTAATTCGTTAATAACATATAATATCGTTACTCCCTGGGGTTAGTTTAACCATCTATATAGAGAGATGATGACGTCACTAACGTTATGATGTTACTATTACCAATTACCTACTATAGTACCTTCGATACTACTATTTGGGCTTTAATACTACTATGATGTTAATTACAGTGATGTCCTTACTATTCGCTACTTTCATTGTGTACGTATGTTACGTAGTGAGGTATGTCCTTCTATACCTTTATACCTCTATATAGCGACTTCGTTCTATACGACGATGTCCTCCACAAATATATCGTATATAGAATATTGGAGTATATATAGATGATCTACATAATACATAAAGTTATTCTAAAACGTAATTATAAATTTTCTATAGTTGTTAAGTATATACATAACACACGCGCACACACACACACACACACACACACACACACACATACATACACACACACACACATATCTATATATTACGTGTGAATGTGTGAATACTGCTAATAACGACACCTCTATTCACCTCTATTAACTCGAGCGCTTAAACCATTAACTCTCTAGCACACAGTGTACTGCTGCATACACCGCGCACAATAGCGCCGCACAGGTATCACGTGATATAAACAACGTCACGTGACCTAGTTCTAACGTTATTTATAACTTTTTATACGCTTTTTGTTGACGTTAAAGTGATGTTACGAGTGCGGTGTTTATCATTAGCGTATGTGACCGCTAGGGTAAATAGTAGGTATCGGGGTAAATAGTATACCTATAGGTAGAGAGTTAAACAAACAGTAGATCAGATCTCGCGGGTAGGGTGTACATAATATTACATCACATATCGTTATAAGCATACGATATGTTTACAAGTATACTAACTGTATAATTATTGAAATATATCATAATAGATTCATAAACGTATAATTAAAAGTTTATAAATATATAGTGAACTATTATATACACCAAATATATTGCAAAACAAATATATACCACTCCCTATAGGTATTGGTATATCGAGGTCACTGTAACAAGTTAAGATTTTAAGCGATGTGCATACAACAATGTTGTCATTGTTCTATTAAATTACATGCAATACACACTTGATTTCACTAGCCTTATATATGAGGAGAGTAAATGCAATGTATATACGTATATGTAGATACACGTTATATCATTTAAAACTAAAATATCATATTGCTTTATTATATATTAGTAAGGAACACTTAGTTTTCATCATATGTATGATATATGAATATTAATTTAAAACATATTGTTAAACATAAGAAAGTGTATATATAGTTAGATAAAACTGACATCATAAACAACACATTTCACTGAAAATTCTAGCGCCGATCATATGTTATGTAGGAAATCGAATTACAAGATTTCGCGTAAGTGTTATCATCAAAAGCAAAGATTTGTCGAAGCATCCTTAGATAAATCTTTGCATAAACTATGTACAGCATATGACTCTATATTATACCTGAATCTATATCATTTCTACACCCACATAATTTGCTAAGGATGATTCGATAAATCTTTGCTGCACCAATAAGAAACCCGTATCAATCCAATTAATAACATAACTAGTGTTGTATGATATATCAACAATAACTACAAATTTGACCATCCTTAAAGTATACGCAAAAGCATATATTAATATATCTTACCTGAATATATATTTATATATGTCATATTATAGTAGAATAATTATATTATTATATAGTATATTCTATAACTAATTAGAGTACACAATTATAACCTTCTTACCATATAAGGACATTTGAATTCTACAGTACGAAGCTCGATTGACTGTATACATTGTATCAAAGTATATAATGTAAGCCTGTAGGCATTACGGTATGATATATCAGTACTGTATACAGTAGCGTACAGGGTGTGGAACACTAACACTAGAGTCGTATCTTATAGATTACCTGATTGTAGGGATTATCTACAAACTTAAACATGTCCTAACATACCGAATATTATGAACCCCATATTTATAATACAGTGTATGATATGCTGTTTATAACCCCCACTTTTAAATTGTTGTCCACACAAAAAATCAGAATTTGTCCTTATCAATTATATCATAATCATATTTATTTATTATAAATCACGAATTTATTTTATTATAATAATCTATTGTTTGTTTTTCGCGTCTAGAAGCGTCTAGTACATGACATTCTAGAAATAGTACAACCAATTTAACTATATCATTAGAAACTCAAATATATAGAATAACCCTAAAAGGAAACACCCTAACTTATTATGGGTGCAGTCTTTATGTAGACAATATATTGTCACGGTGTACCATGGTAATGTGTATCGTACATTTAAATTATAATCTAAAACTAAATTTAAGTAGAAGAATTCTTCTCCTTATGGAATATAAATAGAATTATCTTATCGACGAAACATCGTTTACGATACTGTTCAATAAAGCATCCTTGATTGAAATAACAACGTATATCGTATACTAATAAATAGTATACTAAGAAATAATATAGATCTGTTATACGTTATTTGTATTACTTCAGCAGGTAACATTCATAATTAAAAAATCTGCGGAAAACAAATGAAATGTCTCTATGAAACCATGTTATTGATATAGCGAAGGAAATACTCCTCTTTATACATGCATGAAGGCATATATAGATATTAATAATATAGTAATATATATATATATATGTGTGTGTGTGTGTGTGTGGTAGAGTATAAGGTGCGTACAGAACGATTAACAATGATAATCACGAGTGGTCAAGCTAGCCATACGGACGGAGCGGTGCTGTGTTTTATTACGTAATACCCGAGTGATCGATATAGAGAGGTGATCGTTACCCGATATAGCGACGGAACGGGCTATCACGCGTGATCGGCAGTAGTAATAACTCTAATTACGGCCTGTCCTTATCGATCACTTGCGAGTATTACATAATAAAACAAACCGCGAGGGGGCTATTGTTATCTATGATACTGTATCACGTAACGATATATCGTGGTGTTGTGGTGTGCGATCGTTACCGCACCCACACCTCGAACAATACACCGCACCGAACAATACCGCACCGCACTCCGACGTCACGTGACTATCGAGAGCCTCGATTACGTAATAGGCTGGACGGAGAGAGGTGAGAAGTTGTTAAAACACATATATTTAATAAAATTAAAATGTACAACACTTTACACTCGGATATATATCTAACAAATATTATTGTTGATTTTGTTGATGTGACCAATAGCTGCAGCTATGGCCACCTTAAACATTAGCCTGCGCGCTATTACGTCATCTAAATGAGTTCGAGAACCTCCGCTAGGTGAAGACACCGTCGCTGCCTCGTTATAACGACTGATAACGTAATGTACGGGAAACCTCGCGAGGTCGTCGAGTAAGCGGGGTAATCATCCCCGTGTAACGAAAGCTATAGCTCTTAGCGATATATCGGGGCGGACTTAATTAACGATTCAAACTACAGGAGCAACGCATTATAAAATTATATATGTATATATATATATATATATACACATATAATTATAATTATAGTATATAGATATAATTATAATTATATATTGAAAGTATATATATATATATATATATATATATATATATATATATATATATATATACTTTCAACATATATAATATTATATATATATATATATACTATAATTATAATTATATATATATATATATATATATATTATAGTATGTGTATACGTACAATTAAGGATATACCCTAATATATACATTACAAATAGATAGCTACACGATTAAGATACGTAATACTACAGTGTTACACGTGGTACAGCTTAACAACAAAGGGTATTGTTATCCGCTAAGATGTTACGTAATATTACGCAGCTATACGGGAGGGAATAGGGGTCACCGGGGAATACTGTGAACTTATGTGTGTACAATGTATACATTGTATACAATGTGTACAATGTATACAACTATAGGTAATCTATAGAGGTGTCGTAATCGAGAGGTTTCATTAGAGACAGATAACACAATAATAACAAATAATAATAACCACAACAATAATAATAATGACATCATCTATGAATAACTCTAGTGGAACTTTAATAATTTCAGCAACAACATTAAAGTTGTAATATATTATATTACGTTAATGATCCATATGAGTATGTTGCATCATAATATGCAACATTAATTAATATATATATATATATATATATATATATATATGTGTGTGTGTTTGTGAGTGTGTGTGTATGTGTGTGTACGACGTACATTGCACGTGTATGTATACATATATGTGTATGTATATTACTTATATATTTATTTATATAAAATATGAATATATTGATATGATTGTATCATTAAACTACAGTTAAATATACAAAGCTCAATATTTACATGCGTAATACTGCTACATACGACATCATTACAATATACATCACTTCAGTAAACAATACACACATCACTATCGCGTAGCATATTCGTAAGTACTTCGTAAATATAACGTGTTTAAAATGCGACGCTGCGGGGTTTCGCTCATTCAGTTGAATAGCGTATCATTATCATATAGATGTGTCAATAGGTGTGTCAATAGTAGGAGTGTGACGTAATAGGTATGATGTAATACTACTAGGCGAGACGTGTGTATTATGTAATAGTCATGTGATTTGTTTTATTTAATGTATGTTCTATTTACGACTCGTATTGGTGTTAATACTATAAATATATATACGATCAATTTCCAATATTAAACTATCTGACCATTCCTCTACTGTCTTTTTTGTATA
This sequence comes from Osedax fenrisi, assembly GCA_964019155.1. NCBI lineage: Eukaryota > Metazoa > Annelida > Polychaeta > Sabellida > Siboglinidae > Osedax > Osedax fenrisi. The sequence continues at coordinate 10,562,146 of OZ025243.1, forward strand.
TTATAATCCTACTGTATACCCATATAAAACGATACTTAATTCGACTACCTTCTATTACCCATAAATCTATATATTCCTCCACTCCTTCCTATGTATATTTAACTTACTCTCAATTCGCTCCACCACCCACGATACACGTTCAATTTCTAGTATTCATCTCGTTATCTCACAGCCACCCTCCCTTACATTACAGAAACGCTCATTCTCCTACATTATCCCATCTATCTAGAATGCACCCACTTCATATATAAGATCCATTCAATAACCTACCTCATTCAATATCCTACCTCATTCAATACTCATATTAAGTCATATCTATACTCTATCAAATTTCATTCTAGTATTATTATCTTTTATATTTCATTCTTATTACTTCTATTTTTGTTAATTTTTTCGTTTTTTTGTGGTAGTTGTGTTTGATTATTATTATTTATTTTAAAAGCACTTACGAAGATGTTATCAATTTGGAATGGTGCACAATAAAGCCTAAGTATTGCATCATCATCATCATCATCACATATATATAAGCTTATGATATATTATAGTAATGCATATTACTCAACTACCCACCTATAACAAGCTCCATGTACACATACATCATGATGTACACATATGTGCACACATTCGAGCATCACGTACAAAGCATGTCAACGGCTAAGGAGCAAATCATTTATTAACATCACAAATATTGATTTTATATCATATTAGTTTCAAACGAAAAATTATATAATTTTTATAATATATATTATAAACGATATATAAATAAGCGGATATATTAGTATGCATAGATTTAATTATAGATTTGTATTCATATATGACTAATAGAAAAGGCTATTTACTAATACTATATATAGTATTCGTAGCATTATATAGTAATGCCAAAGGGCTTTGGCAATACTGTAGTTTACAGCATATATGAACTTCTTTAGAATAAGTATTAATGTATTATTTGCTGCTTGTACATTAGTGTATATATATATATATATTAAATATATATATTATATAAAATATGCATAAAAAGTATTTCTATAGTTGATCTATCACATTTAGATTCCGATTTCTAAATTAGGTTTCTTACGTACAGTTGATAACGTAGAATGTCATTGTCTCAATCTATGAAATCTACATGCATATTCTACTTGTAATAGCATTGTATAGCATGTTCACATTACATTGTAATGATACGAACTATTTGTTTCACGGGGGGTCGTTAGTATCACATTGATACTATAGTATTTATGTACAGATTAGTATGTATACATATAGTCTGTATACTGATAATATACGGGTATATAAAAGACACACACACAAATACACACACACACAAATACACACAAATACACACACGCACAAATACACACAAATACACACACGCATATACACAGAGACAAACACACATACACACACAAATATATATATACACTATATGAAAATATATGCGAGTATATATATACTATTTGCATAATAGAAATATACGTTTACCGAACCATGGTTTATTTACTACCTAGTCGCGAAGTTATTTATAGAATAGTTTATATATTTGAATTATTCTAAAATTAGATAATTGGTCGCGGTTATTTATAAGTGAAATTTCTAGAATGATGATTACGGTATATAAATACATGTATATGTGTGTGTGTTTTAACTATAATATATTCGTATATAAATAAACACACCGACAAACACACATACACACACACATACACGTTGAACGGAGTATATTAATAATATCATTGCATAATTGGCAGGCTAATACACTGGCGTCTTAGCCTATCGAACAATAGACTCATTGTAGTCGGCTCATTATACGGTGACATACTCTGTAGTACTGGGGCCCTCTAGCTGTCCACCCAGCACAATGCCACCATTGTCTAACGACGGGTGTAGGGTCAATTAAAATAGTTTTACTCGTGTTTTGTTATTTGTTTTACGAGATATTATACCATGTATACAGTATAATCTAGAGGGTGAATGAATATATATATATATATATATATATATATATATATATAAGTATATACACGTGTGTGAGAGAGGCATACCATATATGGGCATATATAAGAGTATCCGAAGTTATAAATCACGCTACCAGTACGCTACCACCTAGCGGTGAGAGTGAACACTACCTAGCGGTGAGAGTGAACACTACACCGTAGCATAGTGCCGCCTAGAGTGCAGTGATGATGTAGTGGCCGCACACCTAATTAGCGGTTAATCGCACACAACCTCTTACGCACACATGTGCGCGCACTCATTAGGAGTGTTACGTAACTGGTGCGGGTGCGGTGTGCGATGTATCGAGCGCACACTCGATTAGGAGTTATCTGGTTATGAGTAAACACTTATGCTATAGTGTTATGACACCTTTATCAGACATACAAACCTATATATATATATATATATATATATATATATATATATATATATATAAGTCTGTACGTACGTGTATGTAATATTTAGTATAACCGGGGATCTCCCCTGTATAACGATTACTATAAATATATAAATGTAGCTTATTCATATAGCTACATTTAAATATATACCACATGCAGTAAATTTACGGCGTATATATATATATATATATATATATATATATGCGTACGTAGGCAAGCGTGAATGTATTAGCTAATATTACGTTATTAACCGAATCACATCCTCGCGCTTAAGCGATGCCAGTACGCCTGCATTATAATGATACGTAGTGTAGACATACGTGTCGACATACCCATACAATACCGTACAATATACCCGCATATAGGTGGCGCTACCGTGGTTCCCTCGTTGACCAGTACTCGCCAGACCACTTCCGCTATTCAACGCTTCCGGTAGCGTAGCCACCTCCCGTCGGTTGTGCATTTGTCCGTCCACCCCTCGCCCCTAGCCCCCGTACCTGCACCCCATTCAGACTATTACGTAATAAATCGGCGGCCACCCCATCGATGACGTAACAATGAACAGCCGACGTCTGTGGCTAACACTATGGTCGTTACGCGTGATTATTAATTGGTATCCCCCACCCCTATTATCACCCACGGCAGCCATATTAGGTAGATCCGTTTATATATTTACGATTCAATTATCGTGTAGATATTAGGTTTATACGTGTCTACTTATGTATATATATACGTGTGTATATGTTTATATGTGTATAACTTAAAATATATACATCCACAATACATACATACATGTAATTATATCTACACAATATAAATACTCACCCATATAATAGGGCCGTACACAATGTACGGCGTACATTGTATATTGTACGGCGTACATAATATAACTATTAAATAGTACTAACGAAATCTATTAATCTATTAATTAGATATCAACGAGTGATAATAACCTATTAATAGAATACGATTAGAGAATCTAGGCCAAATAAGTAGACGTTAAAAGTGTATACACTTTAAACTCTTTATACCCATCAGTCGTTATACGTCGTGTTCTCCTCTATAGCTAAGTCCTCCACTTATTACGAACACTTCGATGTGTATGCGCATAGACATATGTTATAAGCAATTATAATCATCTCTGAGGTATCGATAATTAATGTATACAGCTAACAGGAGTTTGTAAGAATTCTTAAGTGTAAATATAATGATGGAGATTCGCTTTAAGAGTGATATATAACTTATGACTTAACATATCGCAAGCTAAGTATGTGCACAATATGGCATTTATAGCTCTCTATATATCTCTCTTTCACTCTCTATCTCTCTCTCTCTATATCTCTATAGCTCTATCTCTATCTAACCCAATTTCTTGCTCTATAAATAATTAATCTGGCCTTAAAGATTTAATTTATTCAGTAACACGCTCTGTATCGATAGTGTTAACACATAGGTTATATAATCCACGAAACTGTGTGTAATACCGTATGATATAACACGTTATGTAACGAAATGAGCGATAATTGATCGATCGTGATCTGATTGGTGCGAATTTGGCATTTATTTACGAATCTCTCTCTCTCTCTCTAGAACGAAGTAATGCCGATCTCTCACACTAACTGACAGCACCGGAACACTCGTTTACGCATGCGTATGGGGGTGAATAGGGTACATACGTAGGCGCGCATACTATATATAGTTACTATGGTAACAGCGTGTGTATTCATGTGTGTTAACTGTCAGTGTGGCGCAGTTAGCTAAGGCGTCAGACACATAAGCAGTAGGACGCGGGTTCGAGCCTCGTCCGGACCATTAAAATAGGTCTTACACTATTATTTAGAAGTGATCTTATATAATTGTGTATAAATACATGATCGTATCTCGTTAACACCATGGATGCCTTGGAGCGACTTCGAATGTACATTAGAGCCGTACGATTGTAAGTGAAAACTAAATTAAATCTAAGTTCCTGGAGGGGATGAAAGGACTCTACCAACATAAATAACAATAATGCTATACATGCTAAAGCGAGGCGTACCTTCATACATACCTTCATACGAACACGTACCCATAGGCGGGGTATTACGTAATAACAACTATTCCTCTACTACAACAGATTACGTAACACAAGCTCCGTTATTGTCTGGCAAGCGTGTGTATTACGTAATAATCATTACGAGCTCAGCACCACACGGACGGACTGACTAATCAGTCGATAACTTGATTAACTATTGCCTGCTTGCCCGCTTTAAGGGCTATAGTCACTTGGTCGAGGACATCGGCAAGGACATCGTATATATCATATGGTATATTGACCACAGTCTATTCTAATGGTACACGGTACATGCATGCATAACGTAACATACACATACACACGCTCTGTATTACTTACTCGTATATACATATATACATGTATACAGATATTTTAAATACGTGTGTACATTGTAAAACATTGTATATATGTGAAACATACTATATATATATATATAGAATATTAACTTTACACTACGAACACATATAGCGACCATTAATGGTAAACTAAAGAAGCGTATGTCACCTATTGTCTATTACCCCTATGTAGAGGGTAACGCGGGTACCCCATAGGGTGAACATACGCATACAGGTACAATTATGTGAATAGTTATTCATCGATACCCACATAATCGTATGTAATTAGCTATTACCTTATTTGGTAGTTTAATATAATTACATTCAGTTAAAGCGTCAACTTAGAATAACCGACATAACTATAAATCAATGATACCGGTGTATAATATATATATATATATATATATATATATAATACTATAATATATATATATATACAATACTATAGTATTGTATATAATACTATACTATTATATATAATATACGCATAGTATATATTAAAAGATAATGTTATAAAAACACGAGTTAAAATAAATTATTATATACATCGTAAAGACGTCATATACATGACAGGCTTAAGGTATTTCTATGTTTTGTAATGCGTAAATTGTATATTTTATCTAATTTAAAATAATTCATATATATGTTATTATACACGTTTTTATTTAAATATAGGTATACCCATATATACATACGTAACATGCGCGTATACATAAATATATATATATATATATATATATATATATATATGTCTATGGACATTAAATTACTAAATATAATAATAAAGTATTCAGTTTATTTAAATTTGTGAACTATTTGTCGATGTTACTATTTTTCTAATAATGCATTTTATTTATAATATTTACTATTTGTCTTAACTTGATCATGTATGTGTGCATAACTTATAAATATATAACATATTTTATTTATTTCGTTGTTGTCATTATTTATTTAAATTATAATTTCATTTTAATTATAATTTTAATTATAATTATAATTTTACTTATAATTATAATTTCAATTCGATAGAGTACTTATACGTATGTTATCACTAGTAAATATTTAAACGTGTTACTATATATATATATATATATATATATAGTAATCTATAGATTATTAATATATAATCTATAGATTATAAATTTGCTTGAATAACAAACCACTATAATCACTATTAATAATGAATATTTTAAATTCATACATGCATGTATACATGTATAGTATATAATATTAGTGGTTTTGTATATATATATATATATGAAATACTTTAATTATAGCAATAATTTCCTTCATATACATGCATATATTTATAATACAGTATCTATTATTAATAGTATATTATTAATAAATATAAAAATATTTTTAATTTTAATTATAATATATAGATACTGCATTATAAATATATGCATGTATATGAAGAAATTATTGCTATAATTAAAGTATTTCATATACAATTATATTTATATACAATATATCCTATTATATATATATTGCTTTTAAATGTTCCGAGAACATGTATCAATAATTATAAGTAATACATTAACTTATATACATTATAATATATTATTAAAAATATATATATATATATATACTATAGTATTAATAGTATACTACTAAATTATTATATTACTATATATTACTATAGTATATATAGTATACTATAGTATACAGTATTAACTAAATAACACGTATGTATGTGTGAGTAGTAACCTTCAACGATAGCTTTATTATCCAAATCCAGAGCGCAGATCACCTCTCCTAAATCATCATATTTCAGTATATCAAGCAAATCCATGTCGGTGCATACCAGTACACTAAACTATACGACAACTACGACTACTACTACCACTACCTATACAGATATACCTTTGATAGTATCACTAATCGTACGTATGTGTGTGTGTGTGTGTGTGTTAGTGTTACTAATGTGTATACACTGATAATAGAAATACACTGCGTGCTTTCCTATAGCCGAATCACGAAAAACTAAACGCGAATAAATAGCGACAGACGACTTTTCCACCGCCGCACGCCGCCTACCGGGCAGTGATTTCATTAAAATAATAAAAATTCGCGCGCATACGATAAAAATGTACGCTTCTATTAATAGTTTGCACTTCTATTTATAGTGCATATTTTTCATGGACAGGCATGCATATATGTCATAATGATTATAGATATATATATATATATATATATATATATATATATATATATATATATATATATATATATATATTATATGTATATATGTATCATGGATATCATCACTATTCTAAAATGCTAATCGACACTAATACTGGATTTTAATAATAATACTATACCTATATATATATATATATATATAGTTATATATCCAATAACTAGATAAGTTATTTGTAAAATTATTGAAATCGTATTATAAATGAAGCTAATAAAAAGTTTAGTAAATATCTTAAAACCGTAATCATGTGTGATGACGTAATATATTACTCAATAGATTACGCAACATACTATTATGCAACCGTATAACTGTAGTTTGAAACATATATTAGTGCTAAGTTATTATTGAGAAAATATTTATATTTGTTTTAGTTTAAAACTGTACATTTTTGTGTGCAATTAATGCACTGTAAAAATGTAGTATATATATAATATTATGATATTTAAACAAATATATATTTATATTACACACATTATATATATATATATTATAGTAAAAAGATAATAATAGTATACACTTTTAGGTATCTATATAAAATGCCCCGCGTTTCCGGGTATAATTTACAAATATTTGTGTTAAATATATTCCTGATTACAGATGTGTTAGTAATAAATACTATACATATACCCTATATATATATATATATATATATATATATATATATATATATATATATTGGTATAGCATGGAATATTCATTATATGTATTTCATTATATACCATTAAAGTATTTATTTAATCAAATAAAATAATATTAATTAACATATGTCAGTATTAATACTTCATTTTCTAAATTATTTCGAATGATTGTATAATTCTAAACTAGATTTATATTAATTAACTAGTTAACCAGTCATGCATGACGGGGAGTAGTTGTAGGGGGAACATTATATGGCGTCATTCACAACTTCTCCCAACTATAACGGTCTTTTGTTACATCAAGTAAGGGTCGGGTAATATACCGATACACTAATAGATGTCGTCCATCAAATTTCTTTTAGGTCGACATCTTTTCCTTATATATAAGGTATAACTTCAACACGATATTGTAAAATAGTATTTGCCAATGTGTCATGTCTAGACACATGTACAAACCAACTCTTTTATCTCCTTTTCACTTTCAGTAAAACACGTTCATATGAACTAATTCTAGATATATTTTACTCATGTATATATAAATTTGTATTTCGTTATCTATATGTGATGTTTATAATTGTTCTATGTGGCTTAGATTCAAAGGCATTCAATCGTTTCATAGATTCTTCGAGAATAGTCCACGTTTCACATCCACAAAAGAGTGGATATGATTTAGGAATTGTAGAGGTTGCATTTAATTTTAAAACGTATTTATCAGCTTCTCCATTTCATTTATATCTTATCATTATGGAAGTGGCTGTAGTGATTCTTATAGCTCTTTTATTTATGATATTAGTATTATAATATATTCCAATATATTTAAACGATTTGACTTTTTCTAGTTTTGTTCCATGAATGTTTATTGGAAAATTATTACCTTTACCTTTATTCGGATCAGGATCATTGACTAATAGCTTACTCTTGTCATTACTTATTTCCATTTCATATCTAGAAGCACTTTTTGCAAACGAGTCTGTGAGTTTTTTAATTCATTAGTTGAATAAGGGTTATGTCGTCTGCAAAACATAGATTGCTGATACGTCTGTCTTCAATATACAGGGATACCCTCTACAGAGTAATGCAATCATAGTGTTTCTTGCATTATCTTCTCCAAAAATATGTTAAATAGCACATGAGATAACAAGAAACATTGACGAACACCTATTTTTCTTGTAAAATGGATCTCCTATTTTATTATTAACTACTGAGTTATTAACTACTGATAATACCTACTGAGCTTCCTGAAGAGGCACACATAACTGATATCATATCGATTAATTCCTTACTTATTCCATAGGTATTAATAAAGCCATATTATACCATAACCCCTCATTCCATACTCGGTCAAAGGCTTTTTTGAAGTCTATGAAGTTATGATATAAGGTCTATGTTTGTCCATATTTTTTCCATCACTAATCTACAATATAATATCTGTTCTGTATACAGTGCTTCTGTTCTACAATGCTTCTGTTTTTCCTGAATCAGTTTTCATCTGCAATGATTGTTTCCGCTTGTGGTGTTAGTCTATTCAGTATAATTATGAGTAGTATATTGCTTGGATGGCTTATCAGACTAAAAGTTCTATATTCAGATCATATCTTAAGATTCCATTCTATGAAATTGATATTACTAGCTATGTAGTCTATGATTTAGGCCATACTTTATTTGCTCGTATTTGTTGACACAATTCTATGAAGATTCTTATAATTATGGGCCCCACTATTTTATTGTAAGCTATGATACTATAAACTCCCATTTTAAGGTCATTATCGATTTGCCTTCATTGTAATTTGGGCCATTCTTCTTTTGCAAATGTCATACTCGTTCTGACTGTTTATGTGTGTATGACCCTGTAACTCTCACACACCCAAAATCTGCTTCAATATCGTTTAGTCCTGTTCTTCATGCTTCTTCTTATATCACCTATAGGACGAGAATTTCATTCGTTATCTATGGTTGTTTCTTGACTCGATATTTCCCTAAGATGTGTTGATCTTCTGTTGTAATTACGTTGGTTATTTGAATATATTTATCATTAGTGTATTTCTATAAATCTTTAAGTGTGAGAATTGTTCTTTTATGTCTTGTTCATACTCATGTCTAACTTCAATAATGGACGGCCAGTTGCTTTATAAGCACAGTTCGCATTCCGAAAACCGAAAAATGTAAATTTAATGTATGTAATAATAAATAAATAGTGTGTGTTTTGTTATTCATTAAATCTATTTATGTGAATGAATGAATTAATAAATAATATTTATTTTACTTATATATATATACTTATATATATTATATAATATAAATAAATAATTAATACACATGGAATATGTATACAATACAATACAGTTATATAATAATTAAAAAAGGAACCCTTTAATAGAAATATGCTTTCAAGAAAGGATTCCACTCATAAATATATATATATTATTAGAATTATCTTATTTATTCTTTTATTTAAAAATTAAAGAACAAACAAAAAATAAATATGATAATAACATAATAACTAAAATAATATATAATGAAATTAAATTACATAGTGTATCAAATAGTTCAAAAATCACGCGCGGTAAACATCTACTCACAACATGAACACATGGAATGCCCGAATGGGATTTATCGGCTGCATGTCTTGGTATATTGGTCCAAAATGATTTTATTGGTATATAATATATTTCTATCTTAGAAAACCGTAATATGGAGGAATTAACGGTCATATGTACATGCTATGAATAGCGTTACATACACATAAGACAAGAGTACTATAATAAATAAGATTTAATTAAAAATATATATAGGTATCCCAGTACACTTTTGTGTTTTTTGTCTGGAAATTTTGTCACTATAATATTCATTTACAAATACATTATTTATTTTAATATAGAAAAAATATACTATTTTACCTTTTCTTTATTTTTATATATTATAAGTATATATTATACTAGTGTAAATTAATTATCAATTATTAATTTAATTTATATTTAAGTTAATATTATGTATTTAATAAATAAAGTTACTATTTTAAAATCATAAATTATTTAAGTATCTATAGTTTTTTAAAATCATTACAATTTCATTTAATTGCCAACTTAAAGGGATTCGCGGCCTTTTAGGTATACAATGTAACATTTTGTCAGCACCTAGGGTTTTGATCCGATTTCAATTATGTAAATTGCATATTGTTAACCAATATAATGTTAATAAAACTTGCTTATTTAAAAAAATAATGGTTCAATGAAAACCAAAAATATTTTAAGACAAAATATGATGCTAAATTAAATTTTTTTTTTGTAATTGTTATAATTTTGTATATGTTATACTATGTATATTACATTTCTTTTAAGCAAGTTTTATTATACATATAATAATGAAGATAATGTGAAACATTCATCAAGTTTGGATAATTATTGAGAGGGCTGAACAATTTCTAAGATTACAAATTAATTAAATTCAATATACTGAGTAAATCGAGTTTAAAGTTTAACTAGATTTATTTTTAATTTTATCGTATACCATATTATAATATTTGTTTATTATTTCTACCCTTGATAACATTTATAGCAGTATACTATTATAGAATACCACAATAATATATCCATAAAGTTATTATTATAATATTTATATTATATTAATAATAATTACACTTAATAAACTAATATTTATGACATTTAAAAATAATTAATGACGCAATCTCAATTATAATTTATAAAGTATACTTTGTTTATAATTCGAATTTTACAGCCAATGCAATGGATTCATTTGATATCAATCCGTTAATTATAGATGTCGCTAGTTGACATCATATTATATAATAGATCGTATATAACACTGCATTATTTAAAAATTATTTAAAAGTATACACTTATAGATATAATATTATAAGTTTAAAATATGAGTATTTTGCTATTATTGACGCCATTTTAAATTTTTTTTTTACCAATTAGGTCTTGTACTAAACTTAAAGGGCTAATTAAATAATATTATAATCATATATAATTAAAATTATATTGATAATTAAGATAATAAATTTGAAATAATATTATAATGATTATTGAATATTGAAACATTGTATTCAATATTCCAAATATTATTATTATTAAACTTATATTTTTAATATAACCGATATGTAATTCTATATTTAATTCTATAATACATATAGATTTATAATCGTATAAATAATATAAAATGTTTTTCAGAATATTGAGTATAAAGAACGTGTATACAAAAACGTGTCTTACACATGAAACGGACATTTTGTCAGTGTAATACACGAATTTTCTCACACATAAATGTACTGGGATAATCAAACAATACAAAATAAATAATAATTTTTAGTAATATATAAATAGCATAATAAATGAATAATATCTTCAATATCAGAATAAGACGTTCACTTATTAAAGCTGGCCACTTCTACTATTTTGATTGGGTATTATAATACTACACGTATTTCTATGTAGTATTTTAGGGGGTCGGTAATGGGAGAAGGTGGTCTGTATTTGCACATGTATCCGATAACCGACGCAATGTTTATTCTTGTCAATATAATTATATCAACAATTTAAAATGGCTAATTTATTTATTGCTATAATATTACCCTAATTACACAATGTCAAAGAAATATCTTGAATATTTAATAAGTTATTACAAATAATCATTTAGGGTCGGTAATATGATATTTTCCCCTATATAGATGAAAGTGAAAATGTGATCAATATTAATATAATACAATATATTTATATATATATATAATATATAATAATATACAAATATAATAATATATTATATATAATATTATAAAATTATATTCTGAAATATAATATGAAAATGTACATATATTCGTAGATGTTAAAGTTTATAATATATAATTTATTCACTTTATATATATATAACCATCACGTATGATATTAGTAACACATATTTGTAATGATATATTTTTTACACAAATATTGATGTCAACACATACTGTAGCATGTGAACACACACGATCACATACGCATACACATACGTACACGCATACTCACGTACTCACACGTATACCTACAGGGTGACATACAGTTGTATACACTCGACTGTAAATATGGATATATATATATATATATATATATATATATATATTAATTAAAATAATATAAATATAATAATAATATATAATATTAATATACTTTAATCATATATATATACAGTATATGTGTGTTATATTCACGGCATTCGATGTGATTATTGATGTAGACCTACTTGATGTATTGTTAAGTATAATAAGTTCATTACAAATTCTAAGTGAAACTCATGATATTAACAAGTTAGAAACATTATTTACATGTTAACATAACCATCATGTAATATCATGTAATATCATGTAATATCATGTAAGATCGTGTAAGATCATGTAAGATCATGTAAGATCATGTAAGAACATCTAAGATCATGTAATATCATATAAGATCATGTAATATCATTTAAGATTATGTAAGATTATGTAAGATCGTATAAGATCATGTAATATCATGTAAAATCATGTAAAATCATGTAATATTATGTAATAGCATGTACGATCATGTAAGATCAAGTAAGATCAGGTAAAAACATATAAGAACATATAAGAACATATAATATCATGTAAAATTATGTAATATCAAGTAAGATCATGTATGATTATGTAATATCAGGTAATATCAGGTAAGAGCATGTAAGATCGTGTAAGTATTTCTGACTCCAATGTAACTTTATATTATAATATACATTATGGTGTATATTATGTATATTTAAATAATATTATATTATAGTTTATATGTATATATATGTATACATATATATATATATATATATATATATATATATATATATATATATATATATATATATATATATATATATAGTATACTATAGTATATATACTATATAAGTATGCATTTAGAGTTGTTATGATATATTTATTAATATTGATAACATTCATAGCTATATTATAATATACATTATATTGATAAACATCTATCTTATATATATACATATATTATCATACATTACCCACTTACGAAGGAATGCGCGTATTCAAGTGTAATTCACACTTTAATTATACGTCGCTAGAGTGTGTTTTTGTTGTCATGAAAGTTATGCAACTCGTTATATAACCAGAGGCCGGCCTGCCACCCGCGGATCAACTTTCTTCAATGGAACAATAGTGCATTGTGTTAAGTAAAGTATGTCACCTGCTACGGCATATATTATAATTATCTACTGTATATGTAAAGTATAAATCGGTTAATAAAAATAGTTTATTTATATTGACTAATTTTGTATTATTATACATAAATAATTATTATATAAATATTTAAAAATCATTACATTAATAATTATATATATATATATATTTATATATATGTGATGATGGTGATATATTGTTTATTGTGCACTACAATAGGGCCATTTAGACCCCTTCACTCATGCGGGAATATAATAATAAGATAATAATATTACGATAACAATTATATAATAATACTATAGTATACGTCGAAAATAAAACGAGATAAAAAGAACGCATATAATGTAATAAGTTTGATGATTTAGTGATTAGAGGCAGATAAGCAAGAATAAGTAACTTATACGTATACGAGTTATTAATCTGTTGTGGAAACTAATAGAACGGATGGTAGGAGGATATTCCATAGAGTGGGACTGGAATTTGAAAAATCCTTAGAATGTAAAGACATTTTACTAGATTTCCGAGAGATAAGGAGAGGAGTATTTTGGTAACGAAAGAAGGTAATATTGTACGTTTTTTAATTAGATCAGAGATATAGCTAGGGGTGAAAGAATATATTGATTTATGGATTATAGATTGCACATGTAATTTACACCTGAGGGATAAGGGTAGCAACATACGAGATGATTGATGAGATATTGCAGTAGAGTGATCTGGTTGTGTTATGCGGTAGGTAAGTGGTACGTATTGAGGAAAGGATAATCGGATTTAGTGGAGTAGTAGCTTTAGCAGGAAATAGATCCAGTAGAGAAAAGCAGTAGTCGATTCGGGAGAGTATAATAGCATTTATTGTAGTTTTCGCAAGTGGGGAAAGTGAATCCGTATATTTTTAATTCTGAAGAGATGAAAGATTTTGTAATGGATAATATGTGATTCTTAAATGATAATTTGTCGTCAAATGCTAATCCTAGGTGTTTGGAAGAATGGGAGAATAAGAAATAATAATGTTGTTTAGAGTAAAGTTTGGAGAGGAAGTATCTGAAGTAGATATGTTAAGTATACTTTAGTATACCTATAGAATAGTCTTAGAGGAATTAATTAGTAGTTTGTTATAGAGTATCCATAATCTTATGCAGTTTGCATTAAATCAGAGTTAATGGTATTATTAGAATTTATGGCGAAAAGGTAAACGGTTGAATTTTATTAGCAAAAATATGGTAGTATATATTTGGAAAGTTCTTATTTAGATCAGCAATAGGGCGGATATAAATAGAAAAGAAGGATGGGACCTAGAACGGATCCCCGAAGAATACCGTGGTTAAGCGGATACGAGTAAGATTTGTCAATCACAATAGAGATATTGCGGTTAGTCAGATATGAAGTAAACAATTTGAATGTTAAGCCATATACCCCTACATAATAAGCCGCAATATTAATATGTTATGGTCCAGGGTGACAAAAGCAGATGAGAGGTCAAGTAGAAATAGCTGGCAACACTAAATACTGTGTCAGTAATAAGGAGGAGAGTTGTTTCGATCGAACGACCCTTACGAAAAGCGCTTTAAAACGGGTCGAAAAAATTATTATTATTTATATGGACGATAATTTTTTGGAGTCAATTATTTCTAATATCTTACTTAATAAGGGTAGATGCAAATTCGGGCGATACTTACTAAAGAGGTCTGGGTCAAGTTTAGTTTTTTTAAGAATAGGAGATATTATGGTAGTCTTGAGATAGGGTAAACAGAGGTCATATACATAATTCCTCTATTAAATACCAGCTTTCCATAACGATCTTCTACTAAATTTATCTACTAAATATAAGGTATACCTCAATAACTACCCTTGTCAATATATCTATGAACACCCCATCATTCCCTTCCTTTTACCTTGACATCATTATTATTTCACCTTCCAAGTCAGTCTTCAATATTGGTGTCGTTTTCGACTATGATCTATATTTGTCTATCCATATTGCTAAAATTTGTAAAGTTTCTAATTATAATTTATTTAGAATCATATATCCGTAAATATATTATTTGTCCTCTATGTTCTATCCTTATTAATTCACTTGTAATTTCTCGTATTGCTTATTGTTCTTCTTTATTATATAACCTTCCTGTTTCCTCCATCTCCCCATTACACAGAATCATATATTGAATATTATATAGAATATCTAACCATTCAACTAACGACTCCTTTCAATTTCTATCAAACTGGTTCCCCTGTAAAAAACTATCCATAATTCGACTTGATTACTCCTTTCTATTACCCATACATCTGTAAATTCCTCCACTCCTTCATATATATTTGACTTACTCTTAATTCGTTCCACCATCCATGATACACATTCAACTTCCATACATCTCGTTATCCCACAGCCATTCTCCCTTACATTACAGAAACGCTCATTATCATACAGTATCCCATGGGAGATGCATGGGAGATGCATCTATGCACTCCCGTAATCACAATATATTCAATCTCCCACTTCCTTCAATACTCATCTCCAGTGATATCTATCCTCTATCTAATTATCTATCTCATTATATTATTATTATATTTTATATTTATTATTTCTTCCATTTTGTTATGTTAGTTTTTCATTTTTATGGTTGTATTTTGTATTTTATTATTTTGGAGTGTCATTACTTTGTAACGGTGTCTAATAAACCTTATTTCATCATAATATATGTATATATATATATATTTTATTTATTTATTTATTTAAATCAGACATGACATACAGAGGTACATAGTATATAAACGAAAATTATAAAAGAATAAACTAAAAAAAAAAACAATTAATCTAAGAAACGAAATTTAAAATACCATACAAACAATGAGTTATAACAATGGTATATGGTACAAACAATGGTATATATACCACATGGTAAACAGTGGCGATGGGAATACAATATTATATTCATATAATTGAACAATTAGTGAATTTAACGATAATTGTATTCGTTTGTATAGCGAATAATATGACTTACGTAATTTAACTGTTAAATTATTAACATAATCGTTAACAAATATTAAAGAGGCACTATTTCTACATCAGTAGTTCATAACAATACGATAAGCATTATTATAAGCTATATTAAGTTTAGCCATGCACTATCTATTTGGTATCCATATGCTACTAAGGTATATATTAGAAACAAATGTTTTAAATAGAATAATTTTTGTATCCTTAGAGCAATTATTAAAGTTATATGATATTGCATAGATTTGTTTATATAACTGTTTAATATTACTATATATATATATATCAATATCATCAGATAAGTCCTCTGAAATACAATGTCCAAGATATCTATATGATTTGACAACTTTTAGAAGTTTATTATCTATATATAATTTCACTGGTTTATGATATGATTTATCAAAATAAATTGGTAAAATAACCGATTTATTAATTTTTAACTATAGGTAAAATATAAGATAAAATTAGCTTCTTCGGGAAATACGAATGCCGCAACATATTATTAATTAGTAACATTATTAATTCAATTAAAAAACTATTTGCGTGAGAAATATGTTCTATAGATATTCCTTCAGGGCCTATAGCTTTACCCCCTTTAATTAATTTAATTATAGATGAAATTTCAACATAGTTAGTATATTCAATGTCATTAACATTAATAGTATTGTAAGGATAAGGTATATCAGTAGTACTGTTAAATAAATTATTAACATAATTATACCAGAATTTAGTAATATTAACTATGCCATATTCATTTTCAATGTTATTTGGTGCGGAAGAGATTTTTTTATTCAGATTGCTTGAAATCACCTTCCAAAAATGATTACGATATTTAATTAATTTTAAGGCAATCTTATTAGATTCTGATTGATTAGATATCAATTTACTACGTCGCAATTCGTATTTAACATTTTTTCTCGAATTAACCATATTATCATATCATAGCATTCCAGCCAAGGGTTTGTTATTACATTTCCAAGTTAAATAGTAAGATCTGGCAATAACATGTTTCTCATGTACATTATTATTCTACTCCATACGTGCATATTTACATTTATTAGCTACTGAATACATATCGTTAGAACAATATACAAGAATACTCAAAAAAGAATTATATAAGTAATCCGAATAATTAATATTACTATCAAAAGAATATATATCATTAATTCATTTTCCTAATTTAAACTTAGTATCAATATTATATTTCAAAATTTGTTTCTTATCAAGTCTATTCCATTGAATTTTTTTATGAATAATACTATTATTATAGCTAATTGAGCTAGGAATAGTATTCTGATTTATGATAAAAACTAATGGATGATCTGATAATATAAAGGAGTAATCAATTTTAATATCTAAAATGGATGAATGCATATCAAAAGTGGATAATAAGTGATCTAACAATGAACATGTTTTCCACGCCGAACTAACACAAGTATAGCTATCAGAATCTAGTAATGATTTATCTGACATAATATTATTGTTATCCGCACAATATTTAATTAAAGTATTACTAAAGTATGAATCAGGATTAGAAATATTAGCATTAAAATCTCCTATTATACAATAATTAGATGAATTTAAGAATTCACAATATAATAACAGTTGAACGAGATGGCTTTCAAATAAACTAATATTCTTAGGACTCTCATACGGTAGATATATATTAATAATGTAGAAATCGAATACTTTAATACATAAGCCAATCATATTCAGATTTCATAATACTTATATATCTATCTATTCCCTTTTTCCACATAAAACCAACACCACCAAAAGGTCTGCCGGTTCTCAATTGTGTGTTATCAAAAGAAACATTACCATAACCACTATAATTATTATTATTAGTATTGAACATAGAACATTCCTCAGAGGAAAGCCAGTGTTCCTGAAAACAAAATAAATCAATATTAGGATAAGTATATAAAATAATATTAGCCTTGTTCTTGAAACCATTGCAGTTTAAGGACAATAAATTTAATTTATTATGTAAATCCATTATTATAGAATACTGTTAACATTAACATAATTGTCATGATTAGCTTTATTAAAAAAACGTTTAATTAAAATATCACTAGGCCATCTTTCACAGTTATATACATCTTGGACATTGTTAATCATCAGACTTACCTTAAATGAAGAGACAAAGTGGTGAGAAGTAATGCTTTTCTTCACTGAACATTCTTTAGATGTAACAACAAATTATTTACATATATATCTTACCTACGATGTAATATCATCATCGGTAACATCATTATTTAACCTAGATAGGAATAAATGAGGAGTTTTCCCGAATGCCTCATTATTTCCGATTATGACACCTTTACGCCGTATGTTCACAGTTTCTTTATTAGGAATAAGCGATTCTTTAACTTGACTTTTCTTCAATTTGTTGGTTTAGATTATTAGTGTAAACCCATAATCCAGTGTAGTATTTCTTACAATTGATACATAAGAGATAGGATGGTTATTCTTGCTGTTTCCACTTTTCAGTTTATTATCTATAGGAATATCAGCAGATATATTTAGTGAAATATCTTTATTAGTGATATCTATAATATTATTAGTATTGTCAATTAATGGAATTATTGATTCATTAATTAAATTGATGTTCTTTCTTAGCAATATCATAGCAGAATGAATTGATGCCATATTATTATTTTGATCTCCAATAGGGGGTATACGTCTAATATTGGATGCAACAAATAAGGGAATCCATTCTGAATTTACATTATAAATCAAATCAAATATACCAACGATATCTTTGGAGATTTTTTCAGATAAATTAGGGGATTTACGTTTAACGCTATATCTGCATTCAGAATCATCTACGATTTTTTTAATACATATATCACTAGTGAGAATTTCTTTAGCAACAGATAACTCATCAATCTCAAAATATCCCGAGATTACCATAACCATGGAATCACGGTTCATAGTATCTCTGGCATTAACACAAAAGCACATATTACTTCATTGGTAATTCTTTTTCTAACAATCATTATAATGACTAATAGCGTGTATGTATATAAATATATATGTATACATATATACTATAGAATATGTGTAATATAAATTGCATGTGTCTCAAATACTGATTTCAATACATATATCCGAATACAAATCAGTGACTTACACAAATACATTTTATTGGTCGTAATTTGGTCACAGATGAATGATTTCAAGGAATTAATAATTTTAATAAAATAGTGTTTAATAAATATCAATTATATAAGATTACTATTTAGTTAAGACTACACTTATAAGAGGGATGAGTAGCCAGCCGACTACTCTATCAGCTGTCTTCAAAGGGGGTCCTCTGAAGTCGATTAGTCGGCCAATAATCGAAATTACATAAAATATTATAAACACGTCTGATCAAAGATGTAAACAAAAATCGAATCCATTTATATATATATGTATATATATATATATATATATATATATATATAAATATATATATATATACTAATATAGTAAGCAAGGTATAATTTTTGTTATGAATTAATAAAAATTAATATTCAATTAAATAGTAATATTTAAAAATTATAAATTTAAAATATATTACAATATATGCTGAGGTAAATCTCCTGCAATAGACTATAGTCTATCGTGCTCTACTTGTATAGCATATATATATACTATAGTGTTCAAGATGTACACGTATATTACAAGAGACTGTATACAGTGATGTTAGAGACAATTAACTATATATATAATTGCCAATACAATTCATTTCAGTACACAATTAAAGTACAGATATTTAACTTTCATAACTAATAAACCAGAAATATTAATTATTACAAACACATGTATCAATATAAATATAATAAGAACATGGTAAAAAATGAAACTATTTAATATGTGTAAATATTAAAAACTAGATATACAAGTTTTCTCTATTAATCATGTGAAAACTACTATAATATACTATAGAAACTATAGTTTCTATATAATTTAATAATTATATATATATTAGTCATTCTATATAACCCCTCCTATTTTAACGCTTGATACTTTTTTTTAATTTGTACATAAATAGTCAATACATTAACATAAGAATAAACATTGGATCTTAGTATAAAATAACATATTAGAGAATATTCAAGATAAAATATTAACATTACAAATAAATAAAACATAGATTATAAGTATACTTAGTATGAAGATAACACTTTTTTATACAAGCGTTTCCTACATAA
The DNA here is from genome assembly GCA_964019155.1 of Osedax fenrisi. NCBI lineage: Eukaryota > Metazoa > Annelida > Polychaeta > Sabellida > Siboglinidae > Osedax > Osedax fenrisi. The sequence continues at coordinate 10,583,155 of OZ025243.1, forward strand.
TTTATAATTTGAAATATTTTTAAAAATATTAACAAGTTTATTCCAGGAAATTGATCCAACATATATTAAAGTTCGTTTACACAGTTCTTTTTTGTAATTAAAATTAGAAAAATTATTTAAAATCCTAGTGTTGTGAGATATTGACATTAAAGAAAATGTTTTATTAATTATATAAGGATGAAGATTATTGAAGAATTTAAACATGAATTCGTATATATTTATGTAATTTAATTTAGTTTTAATAATGAATTTCCAATCAATAGTCCTCTATACTATATTATGATATAACAAATGTTTCTTACATATAATTCTTATAATTCGCTTAATCCATATAATTTGTTGTAATTTTGAATTTAAATGCAAGATATGTTTTTTCCAGTTCAATTTATTATATTTAATTATACCTACACATTAATAAAATGTAACTCTTTCAATATTTACGTTATTTAAATTAATATTTATAATAGTTCTTGAATTTATTAATATATAGCAATTTTTATTTAAATTTAATGATAACCTATTATAAATTAACCATTTAATAATATTTTTTAATTCAATTTGACAATTATAATAAAGTATTTCTTCAGATTTATTTTCAAAATATAAAATGTTATCATCTATACCTACATATTGAAGATGATTTTGTAATATAATTTATATAAACTAAAAATAAAATGGGTCCTAGGATAGTGCCTTAAGGTACACACGTTATGACTTTTAGTTTATCTGAAATTAAATTATTATATGTACACTGTTGATATATATTTGTTAAATAGCTTATTATCCAGTTAAGTGCAATACCTCGATCTACAATATTTTTTAATTTAAAAGTAATATTCTGTGATTTACTGTGTCAAATGCTTTTTTTAAATCAATAAAGATTATAGAGCCAACATTGGTATTATTGAAACAGTTACTATTAATTTATGGTTGAATGTTAAATATCATATGTGATATAGGTATATATATATATATATATATATATACTTATTCTTATCATTAAAATATAAATTATTAATCGTTTGCGTATAATATTTGTTTATTTTAAATTTATAACGTTAGTTTTCATTGCGTTCGTCGGTATGGGTCTTTATAGTCGAGTTAATCATAGTTCGGGCCTTAATAGTCGAGTTAATCATAGTCCGGGCCTTAATAGTCGAGCTAATAGTTCAGGCTTTAATCTTTCAGGTAATCGTACACGGTGGGCGGACACTCGCTCTGAAAGTAGCCCTTCGGTACCACTATCCTATCCGGCGGAGCACCGTTGACGTAGCGTAATTGTTGTTGTACCAGGTCGTGTAGGGCCTTGGTAGCCTCGTTATCCGTGGATTGCAACTCTAACAGTCTCTTGGTTTTAGTGGAACGGGTAGCTTTAGGAGGGGCCGGTTCGGCTGCGTCGCTCAGGCGTGCGGCCGCTAATCGTTCTCGACGGACCTTCATCGCCTGCGGTTTCAACTTGAATCTCTTACGCCGACTAGCGGCCGAGGTTTCCTTGAAGCCGGCGTAGTCTAACTTGTACACGTGACCGACGCGAGAGTATGACCTCCCGGCGTCTTGACTGAACTGCTCGATAGGGGAGCCACCAGTCTTCGTAGTCGATGTCCTCTTCGTAGCCGATGTCCTCGGCTGTATCCTCTTCGTAGCGGTGCCGACGTTGCTATTATTGGCCGTATCGTTACCGGTATTGTATATGGTATTGTTCTTCGTATTGTTACTTGAATTGTTGGCGTCGTTCTGTTTCTTAGTGCGTGGAGTTCTTACCTGACGTTTAGGTTTAGGTTTTGCTGGTTTTCGTTTGTTGGCAACTTTCTTAACGATCTTTTTTGAATTTTTCCGACCCGACTGTTTCTTATTATTAGGGACTACGTCGACGTTACTCGCATCGATTTCTCTGTCGACAGGTATAACAGATGAACAACTAGCCGTATGACCGACCGGGTTCTCGTATTGCGCTGACAGGTCTCGACTCCGAGATAAGTTAACATTGTGGGCGTGTCCTCGCTGACTATTAGGTCTCGTCGTGTTAATGTAGGCGTGTCTACTATGGTATGACGTAACAGGAGAACTGGTCACTTCACGTCCTATTGTGTAAGGGTTGACCACCTGACCGTAACCATTGTAGTTCTCGCCGGGTCTCATATTCTGATTACTGGCCACTTTCATCTTCTGAATATCGTGTCGGTTCCTACCCGATAATATGTCAACCGGATGTTGATTGTATTGCGTTAATGGTTTATGTGTGTAGTGTTCTTGTTGTCTTTGGTACTGGTATGGTTGTTGTTGTTGTGGATTATGTTGCCTTTGTGGTTGTTGTCTTTGTTGTTTTTGTTGCCGTTGTGGGTATGGTTGTTGTTGTGGCTGCTGTTGTTGTTGTTGATATCCTGAATTTTGTTGTGATTGTTGTCGTTGATTGTGTTGGTGTCCATCATTTTGTTGCTGGTATTGCTGTTGCTGTATTTTTAGAAGTTGTTGTTGTTGTAATTGTAGTAGTTGTTTTTGTTGTTGTAATCGTAGGTGTTGTTGTTGATGTTGTTGTTGTTGTTCGTACGCTTCGTTTGGGTTATACCTTGCATTCCCATTGTTATTTATATTACTACCGTAATGTTGATAATTTTGATTTCCATTCATATTTAGCTGATGGCGTACATTTATTATATAACGTAATCATAAATTACGTATGTTTAATAAATAAAATTAAAATGAAAATTAAAATTATAAGAAAAATTAAATTAATTGAAATATTTACTTTTTAATATTTAATATTTCACATTTTACTAATTATAATAATTGATGAGAATAATTACCACTATAATGTGTATTCTGTATTTCGTGAGTTTATTCGCGAAATCACGAAAACTCTCTTTACATTTTGATAGTGCATTTGTGAGACAGAAAAATAGGGGTACCAAAATTAACTTTTAAAATTTTATTTGTCATATTACTCATATGGTATTGTAGTAAAAACTATTTTATTCGTGAGCATTCACTGATTAATTTGTTAATTTTGATTTGTGTAATCAAATACATTAATTAAGCATATATTTTACAATTTTTGATTTAATTTTTTATATTTTAGTTCATAATTTTAAATAGTGAATTAATTAATTAAATGTAAACAATGTATTTTTTAAAAATACATGTTTTAGTAGTATGTTAATGAATAATAATGATCATATTAGGACATATATTATGTTTACAATATCATAATAATATAAGTAATTAATTTAAATATATATTTATTTATTTATTTTTATTTATTTATTTAAATCAGACATGAAATACAGAGGTCCATAGAATATAAACGAAAATTAAAAAGAATAAACTAAAAAAAAACAATTAATCTAAGAAACGAAATTTAAAATACTATACAAACAATGAGTTATACCACATGGTAAACAGTGGCGATGGTAACACAATATTATATTCATATAATTGAACAATTAGTGAATTACACGATAATTGTATTCGTTTATATAGCGAATAATATGACTTGCGTAATTTAACAATTAAATTATTATCATACTCGTTACAAAACATTAAAGAGGCACTATTTCTACGTCTGTAGTTCATAACAATATGATAATCATTATTATAAGCTATATTAAGTTTAGCCATGCAATATCTATTTGGTATCCATATGCTACTAAGGTATATATTAGAAACACATGTTTTAAATAGAATAATTTTTGTATCCTTAGAGCAATGATTAAAGTTATATGATATTGCATAGCATTGTTTATATAACTGTTTAATATTACTCTATATATCAATACATCAGATAAGTCCTCTGAAATCCAATGTCCAAGATATTTATATGATTTGACAACTTTTAGAAGTTTATTATCTATATATAATTTCACAGGTTTATGATATGATTTATCAAAATAAATTGGTAAAATAACCGATTTATCAATATTAAATGTTATGTGGTTATGGTTAGCAAACTATTCACAACAAATTATCAACAACTGCAAACCCCCTATAGGGATGGTGAAACACTATAGTGATGGTGAAAATAATGCTATATCATCTGCATAACATAGATTATTGATGATATTTCCATTTAAGCAATAACCTGAATATATTTCATTTAATTTCTTAATCATAGGATTAGTATATAAATTAAATAACAATGGTGAGAGAATGCCACCTTGACGAACACCCCTTGTAACAGGAAAGCTATCCGATGAATTATTACACCATTTAATATATATTCTTTGGTTTCTATACCAGTAATTTAAAAAATTAATTATGTATAAAGGAATATTATTATCTTTTAATCTTTGAAATAAAATGTTATGATTAATTTTATCAAAAGCTTTGGAAGCATCTAAAAATTCTACGAACATATTAGTGTTATTATTATTATAATCTGTTAAATATTGCTTAAGGGAAACACACACATTTCAGTACCAAGATTTTTTTTAAACCCAAATTTATTATCCATAGTAATTAATAATGAAGATATTCTATTATGTATCACCTTTTCAATTATCTTACAGATAATATTAGATATACATATAGGCCGATAATTAGTGGAATCATTCGACCTTTTATTTTTATTTTTAACTATAGGTAAAATATAAGATAACATTAGCTTCTTCGGAAAATACGAATGCCGCAACATATTATTAATTAGTAGCATTATTAATTCAATTACGAAACTATTCGCGTGAGAAATATGTTCTATAGATATTCCATCAGGGCCTATAGTTTTACCCCCTTTAATTGATTTAATTATAGATGAAATTTCAGCATAGTTAGTATATTCAATGTCATTAACATTAATAGTATTGTAAGGATAAGGTATATCAGTAGTACTGTTAAATAAATTATTAAAATAATTATACCAGAATTTAGTAATATTAACTATACCATATTCATTTTCAATGTTATTTGGTGCGGAAGAGTTTTTTTTCTTCAGATTGTTTGAAATCACCTTCCAAAAATTATTACGATTTTTAATTAATTTTAAGGCAATCTTATTAGATTCTGATTGATTAGATATCAATTTACTACGTCGCAATTCGTATTTAACATTTTTTCTCGAATTAACCATATTATCATATCATAGCATTCCAGCCAAGGGTTTGTTATTACATTTCCAAGTTAAATAGTAAGATCTGGCAATAACATGTTTCTCATGTACATTATTATTCTACTCCATACGTGCATATTTACATTTATTAGCTACTGAATACATATCGTTAGAACAATATACAAGAATACTCAAAAAAGAATTATATAAGTAATCCGAATAATTAATATTACTATCAAAAGAATATATATCATTAATTCATTTTCCTAATTTAAACTTAGTATCAATATTATATTTCAAAATTTGTTTCTTATCAAGTCTATTCCATTGAATTTTTTTATGAATAATACTATTATTATAGCTAATTGAGCTAGGAATAGTATTCTGATTTATGATGAAAACTAATGGATGATGATCTGATAATATAAAGGAGTAATAAATTTTAATATCTAAAATGGATGAATGCATATCAAAAGTGGATAATAAGTGATCTAACCATGAACATGTTTTCCACGCAGAATTAACACAAGTATAGCTATCAGAATCTAGTAATGATTTATCTGACATAATATTATTGTTATCCGCACAATATTTAATTAAAGTATGACTAAAGTATGAATCAGGATTAGAAATATTAGCATTAAAATCTCCTACTATACAATAATAAAAATAATATATATATATATATATAAATAATAACAATAACTGGTCAACACCAGGCCCTATCTATATAGGCCCTACCTATACTCATATAATATATAAATATATATTTAATATATATAATATATATTTAAATATATATTATATATATAATATACAACATTAATAATCAAGCAATAACGGATTCCTTTCTCAATATAAATTCCCAAAAGGAGAATATCTATTATAATACATACAGTGTATCATACACTGTGTATGACAATACTAATGATGATAATTATGATGATACTGGTGATGATGGTGATGATGATGCTGATTGTGATGATGATAATGATGATGGTGATGATAATTCTGATGATGATAATACTAATGATGATGATTTGATTTGATTTGATAGTTTATTTATACACCGTAATAATATAAAACGAATTACATTACTCAACAGTGTGTGATAAAAATGAAACAAATGAAAATAAATAAATATAACATGTTGACTTACATAATTTCGATAAATAAATATAAAACAATATTAATATTAATGAGGTACAAATAATTTTACTTTACGTCGGAAAATATTGTAATTAATTTCACAACGTAATTTTCCGGAAGTTAATTCTAGTTGATAGGTGCTGACACACAGAAAGATCTACCAATAATGGTATCATAATTATATTTAGATAAATTTAGTTTTACAGACTTAGCAGATCTAAGGGAAAAGAGATGTCGATAATAAGATATCCTGTCAGATAATATATTATATGTATTTGAATAGATGAGATTATGAACTAATGATACAGATTTAAAGAAGGCTCTATCTTTTAAGGAAAGTATTCGTAATTTATGCTGGAGGGAGCTAATTGATATATGGTTATTGAATTTAATATTATGAATAGTACGGATAGATGATCTAATAATTGTATTAATTTTGTTAGTCCTACATTTGGGTAATCTATTATATAGTGAATTAACATAATCTAACCGTGAACAAACAAGAGAATGAATAAGTATTTTACAAGTTTTATGTGTGATTAATTATCTAATTGGTTTTATTTTATATAGTAATAAATTAGCTGATTTACACAAAGATTTATCTGTGGTACGAAATATAGCTTTTCATCTAATATAACCCCCACATGTGGGGGTTATATTAGATGAAAAGCTATATTTCGTACCACAGATAAATCTTTGTAAACTGCAGTTTAACTTTGGATTTACTATTTATTCGAATATTGTCTACATTGACTATTGGGAATCTATATTAGGAGAAATTAAAATATTAATTACTTCAGTTTTATTTGTATTAAGAAGAAGGTTATTTCTTAATAACCAAACATTGATGCTATCTGCAAATAGAGAGAGTTCATTATTAATAGAAGATTGTTAGTAATATGGAATTATTGACAACAGTTGAATATCGTCTGCGTATATAAAATACTGAATGTTAGAGAACGATGTAATTATGTATTTCAAAGGTCTAATATAAATTAGGAAAAGAAGAGGCCCAAGTACGCTACCCTGTGGAACACCATGTATTATACTCACCAGTTCAGATTCACATTCATCAATGACAACTGAATGATATGATGATTATTATGATAATACTGATGATGATGATGCTGATGATGGTTATGGTGATGACGATGATGATGGTGATGAAGATGATGATGATGATAATGATGATGAAGATGATGATGATGATGATGAAGATGATGATGATGATGATGGTGATGACGATGATGATGATGATGATGATGATGATGATGATGATGCATATATAATCAAATATATTATTTTCTTTAAGTATTTATTATAATATCTAAAGCATATAACATATATATGCAAATAAATAATTCATCATTATAATCGATATCATCATCATTATCGTCATCGTTAGTATCATTATAAGCATCATTATCATCATCATCACCAGTATATTCATCACCATCATCATCATCATCATCGTCATCCACATCATCGTCATCATCGTCATCAGTAACATTCTAAGTATAATCATAATAATAATATTCATCATCATCATCGTAGTTTGATTTTTGATTTTTGATTAACAGACGTACTTATTTATTTACTATTAAATTTGTAAATTTCTGTGAGTATTTTGATACCTATGATAATTATTCTTTAATATAAAACTGTATATTCTATTGGATACTATACTCATTAAATATCCACTCGTAAATATTTATATAAATCAGTAATTACGACTAGGTATACCTACCTAAAACCTACCTACACTACGTGATGTTACAATACTTCAAAATATTACAACTCCCAATTATTTTGAATCTTCTTGCTCTTAACAATGTTTAGAGTTAAGTTCATCTATGATAATGGAAAGTAACACGAAAACGGACACTCTAGAGTGCTCGGTATATTAGAATAATATAATATAACAATAGAATAATATAACTACCGAGCTCGGAATATTAGAAACCATAAATCCTACAAAAAATGTTCAATGAATAAAATATTTATAATTATATAAATAGTCTACATGAGTATTTTTTATTTTTATTTTTTAATGTGAATCTGATATATCCATTAAACTGTTTTTTTTTACTACATTTTAAATTTATGAATAACATATAAACTTAAAACCTTTTAAATAATATACAAATGTATCGATATAAAACATAACAATATATTATTAAAAACTAAAGCATTCTTAACATTATAAACGTATTTGCTAAATGTGTTATTATATATTAATTAAGTTATAAGCATATATCTAGGTGTCCTATAAATCACTAATACGGTTACTCTAGATGACGAAATACGGTCATCCTATAACCAGTCAAAGGGAAGCGTGTGAACTATTCTGATTTTCATAAAAATCTCGTGCGTTATAATATTAATACGATCAATGAAGCTACAGCTAAAAATGTTATTATTTAGATACTTAACTTGTATTATTAATTAATAAAATAATGAAAATTAATAAATTAATTACTAATTAAATTATATTAAATTATTTATAAATAATTATAAATAATGTAATTGTAATTTATCTGATTGGTTTATAAACCATTGATAAACCAATCAGATAAATTACAATTAAATTATATTAAATTATTTATAAATAATTATAAATAATGTAACTGTAGTTTATCTGATTGGTTTATCAATAATATATTACTTATAGGAGTAGTACCTACTAGTAGTAGTATTATATATTAATATATATAATAATATATTACTTATCCTATATAGGATTTAGGTAATATAACACAGTTTATCCGTATTTGAACATGGATACAGAATATGGACACCCCGGTTATCTATTGAATAAAAATATTAAATAAAATTTAAAAATCACAATAATATCTATATTAATATATTGTAATTTTTGAATAAAAATATTTACTTATAACATGTTAATACCATTTATTGTTAAAGTGTTCGTATTATGTTACTTATTGGTCCATGTATGCCTATAAAACGATTCTATACAATTTATAAATATACCATCTGCATAAACTGTTCATTCTATATCGTCTGCTCCTGTTACATCGCCAGAATCGCCTATTCTCGTGACATTGACCAATGCATCTTAAAGATACTTTCACAGGCTCAATCTCTTTCTAGTCAGATTAGTAGTAACTTGGCTGATGTAAAAACCATTAATAATAAAGTTACTTATAAGTTATATACTTATAAGTTAGGTATATATATATATATAATGAATAATATTATCTTACATATATGTATAGTATACTCTGATATTCTCAAATATACCTTTAAAAACTATCCATCTACTAGTAATTCAAATAATATCATTCCTCATATTATATCCAATACAAATACAAATTTACCTTCAGAATGTTCACATTCAATAATTATTGAACATGTTAGTCAATCTATAGATCATATCTATAGATTGATGAGGAATGATATTATTAATGATATTATAATAGGAAACATATATGTTTCCTATTATAATATCATTAATAATGTATAACTATAGTTATATTTATAAACTTTTTGAATATTTACCCTGTTACAATTAATGTAAGTTTTACTAAATTATTTATTAGAACATTTATGGAAGAACGTGATATTAGAAAGAGTAGATTATTTATAATGCTGCTAAGGCTAAACTGATACATGATAAATTAATTTATAAATGTGTTTTTAATCATCGTCTTGCATTCTATGAATTTAGTATTTTTAAGGAAATAGATGATACCTTTATAATGTACATGTTAAAATCATGGAAAAGATTCATATACTAATTATCATAAGTCTAATACAACTGACTCATCTAATATAACTGACTCATCTAATACAACTGACTCATCTAATATAACTGATTAAGCTAATCTCGCATGACTTTATACTAGTTTAAAGTCACATACTAAAGTAAATGTTTCATCAAGTAGGCCTATAAAAATTAAAATAATTTTTTAAAAATTCGATCGCTGATATCTAATATACATCTTCTAGTTGATTTATTATTAACTTTTACACTTATCATAGTATCCCTTACTGGAATTTTGATCTCAAATCATGATAGTCCTATATTTTCCCAGTTAAAACAAATACATTATATCCTAATAATATCTCCTAGATTGAATGGTCGCAGTGGTTGTGCCGTCGGTATATTAGTTACATGTAATGTTCGTATAACATCACACAATTCACTGTCTTTCAGTTATTCTGATGGTCTTTTGGTTAACCTTGCTAATATATCTACTTCTAATCTACAATTAATATGTATTTATCGCCCACCTATACAATCATACACTATTTAGTGATGAATTCTCGGATCTCATTCATTCACTTGATTCAATTCATTATTTTATCCTTTGAGATTTAAATAATCATGTTGGCTTTACAGGGACTTATCTTTGTGAGTTCACTAATCTTATTTATACTATATCCTTATCTCAGCATGTTTCTTCACCAATTCACATTACAAATAATATACGTTATATGGTAATTACCCCCACCTTATCCTTTGTTCACTCTTACACATCATACAGTAGATAATTTAATAACATATCATCATTCTATCCTGTTTACGTTAGAAATATGGCAATACCTAAATAATTATTGCGTTATTATAAGACATTATTCGCAATATATTATGAACTATTTCAGTATGACTTTCTAACTACATTAATTAGTGAACAATTAACAGATGGATTCCTGAATAATTCTCATATTAGTATACTTAATACACATGCGCCTATATATAATATAATAATTATTCCTCGGCCTAAATTACCTTGTCTAATTCGACATTATCTTCAATTAAAACCTACCGTAATACAGAAAATAAATATAATTCAAATAAGTCTTTATATAATTATAGTTATTTTATATATTTACGCAAATAGTATAGAACTTATTATCTAAAACTAAACAAAATACTATAGGATTAAAATGGTTAACTTATCTGGCAATTCTAAAGCTTTATATCATCTGACTGATATTCTACTAGGTAAACAAAAGAGTACACATTATCCAGATATAAATATATTATTTAATAAATTTGTAAAGTATTTTTCTGATGGATTAATTAATACTTATAATATAATACATAATAAACTATCCCAATATTCTAAATTTAAAATTGTTTTTCTACTAACTCATATAATATAATTAACACAAGTTTAAATTCATTGTCTTTACCTACAACTGTTGAGATATATAACCATCTAATAAAAATGAAAGCTAGTTCGAAAAATGTTCCTCTACCTATGTCATCTATAGATGAAAACCATATATGAACAATATATTAAATACTATTTATCAATTTATTCATAACATTATATGTGATTCAATACATACAATACATTGCCTCAATTCTATAAACAAGCTATCATTATTATATAGTATTCCTCTACTTAAAAATCCTAATATTTCTACTAGTGTACGATTAAATTAAATGCCAATATCTCAACTCTATATAATTAGTCAAGTGTTTTAGAAAGAATCATATTTAAATAGATTACTGAATATCTGGTTACAAATAACCTCAATGATCCCAATCAAGTGCTTTCAGGCCATCCCATTCCACAGAAACTTTATTAAATACGGTAACTGATTCTATTCTAAATTTGTTAGATGAGAACAATTATCTCAATTACTTTTATTAGATTTGACTTTCGTTTTCGATACTACCTAACTTACATAAAAACATCGTTCGACTGGCTGACATTGGTATTTCCAATAATACTCTGGCTTTCATTAACATTTAGTATGGAGATATATCTTATTCATTTGTCATTGATGTATGTGAATGTGAATTAGTGATTATGCCACTTGTTGTTCCACAAGGTAGCGTACTTGGGTTTCCTATTTTCATAATTTGTATTAGCCCTTTGATATATATCTGTATATATACATAATTAAATCGTTCCCTAACATTTATTATACCTAATAATACTGAATATACTGTTAAAACAACTTTTCTAACCTACAGGTATACCTATATATTAAACATATTAATAACTATTATATATGCAGAAGATATTCAAATGTTGTCAATAATTGCATATCATCACTGTCTTCTATTAATAGTGACTATCTCTCTCTCTCAATGTGCAGATATCATTAATTTTTAGTTAGTAAGAAATAGCATTCTTCTTAATACACATATAACTAAATTAATTACTATTTAAATTTCTTCGAATAGATTCCTAATAGTTAAACCCTTAATGTAGATATTACTCAAATCAATAGTAAATACTAAGTTAAAAATACAAGGGATGGTTATATTAGATGAAAAACTATTTTTAAATAAATTATTTATGTAAATCTGCTAATATAAAATAAATTCAATTAGAACATTAATCACACATAAAACTTGTAAAATAATTAGGTCATTCTCTTATTTGTTAATGTTTAGATTATGTTAATTCTCTATATACTTGATTACCAAAATGTAGGACTAATACAATTTATAAAATTATTATGTAGACTTTGAATTTATGATTATGAATAATACGGATAGATGATCATCTATCCGTACTATTCATAATCTTAAATTCAATAACTATATATCAATTAGCTTCTTCGAGCATAAATTACAAATACTTTCCTTGAAAGATATAGAAATCCTTACTTCTATTTCATTAGTCTATAATGTTATATATTCAAATACATATAATATATTAACTGCAGTTATTAACTGCATGCAAGGATATCCTATTATCGACCTATCTCTTCCCTTAGATCTGCCAAGTCTGTAAAACTAAATTTACCTAAATATAATTATGAGACCATTATAGGTAGATCTTTCTGTGTGTCAGAACCTACCAACTGGAATAAACTTCCGGCAAAACTACGTTGTAAATGAATATCATATTTTCCGACATAAAGTAAAATAGTGTTTACTTCATTAATATTAATATTAATATTTTTTAGATTTATTTATCGTAATTATTTATATCAACATATTATATTTCTTAATTTTCATTTGTTTAATTTTATTACACACTGTTGAGTTATGAAATTCGTTTTATATTTTACGGTATTTAAATACACTTTCAAATCAAATCATGATTTAAATATTAAAATATATAATGTCCTATAATATAATACTATTTGGTTACAATAGTTCATCCCTTGTTATACCTGCTTATAACAGGGTTATACCAGGTTTATATAGGTTAACAAATTATTCAATTTATTTTAAGTTGCGAACACATTTTTCGTATAATATAATATATAATATATATAATGTATTTTGTTTATATTTTCGATTATTTATAATGTATATATACCTAAAACTAACTAAATATAGCATATATATAACCTAATAGCTTTTAATTGTTTACATTATTTATTTTTTAAATGGTGTTATAATTTATTTGTTACAATATCGTATGTTATCGTTAGCAAATGTTTTAGCTTTATATCTTCGACTATATATTTTCTTAAATAAAAAATAAATAACATATATGTAATATATATTTACATATTAATTCTATTACTACTATTAATACTATAGTACAATAATATATTATTAATACTACATTATTATATACTAAATAATATATCTTTTGTATATATTCCATAAAATTCTATTTTAATTGTCGAATAACAATTTTATTTTATTTTAAATATATTAAATATTAAACCAATTCAATGATCAAATATATATTATATTATAATATTAATATATTAAATAAAATTGCATGTGAATTTATTTGAAATGATTAAATCGTTCATAATGGGTAGGTATTTTAAATATATATTAAATATTAAATTAAATATTATTAATAATAAAAATAATTAATACTACAATTACGATAATAATAAAGTTAAATCAAAGTACTTTCGTAAAATAACTGTTAAAACAACACCTAAATGTATTCATCGTATCACGTGTTTATGCTTCTATGTCACATGTGCTTATTGCGTAATGTCAGTGGTATTATTACCATAGTAAGTACGCTGTGGAACTTGATCTTTACTTCGTCACGTGATAGTTAGTATATGTTAATGTAGGCGTAACCTTGTAGGCGTAATCGTGACCACGTGATCTTTACGATGTTTATAACGCGATGATTATTGTTAATAAGACACCTATTTATGTACGCATGTATATGTCAGCATCTGCATATAGAGTGATACCACTGGTGGCGATAATTTGTATGCCCATTACTAAATAAATATGTATATGTATACGTATATTTGTTTACTAATTATGTTAGTTATTAATTTTATTTATTCATCCTACTTGTTTCACGTTAGAACGTATTTCAAATACGGATTTCTGTGATTAAATAAAACATAATCATCTTCATCATATAAATATAATATATTGTATAATTTCACTATATATATTGTTTAAAATATATTTATATTTCACTATAGTTTGTCCTCCGGCACTGTACAGTTGTCAGAGCGATAAACATGGATACGCTTCCGTCATCAAGTTAGCCGGTTATTTGGATCTAAATCGCGATGGCAAAGTTCAGTACAAAGAATACGAGGCTATTGTCAGAAAGATAGACTCCAATAACATGGTGTTCAGAAGCATGGACGCATCTGCTCTACCCCACTTGGAGGACACCGAATACGACGACGTCTGGCTTCAGTGGGTAGACAACTTCCGTTAGTGCACTGAACCATGGTTCCGCTACCAATGATAACCAAGAGATAATAATAATACTTAATTACTTACTAAATTACTATACTAAATTACTATTACTAATTACTCACCAATTGGTTACGGTGAATTCATGATAAATACATTAGTTTAAAAGTAAACTAGATACAGTTTTAAATATAATTATTAAGTATGTCATTATTAAAATAAATTAGTATTATCATTGTCGTTAATAATCTCGTGATTAGTGTAAGTTCAAACTAAGGTCGCGGTGTTAACAATTCTCCGGTTATGTAACGTGATCTGCTCATCCAATAAAATCCTCTTAACCGATTATAAATCCTATAATCCAACGTATACGTTGTTTAAATAATCTGCTTTGGTGACCATATTATCAGGACATCATCGGTGAAACATTAACACCAACCGCAGGCCTAGTTTATATACCTAAATGACTAGCGATGGAATATTAATGATCATAATAATTATGTATTTAATTTCGACACACGTTAACAATTGTTAAATAATTTAAATTATTTAAAACTTTAACGTTTTAATTGTTACCATTGTAAATGATTAAATTAGCTACCTATCTAACATTAATAGCCCCATAATAGGAGCATAATAGCATAAATAGTCTCACATATTTACATTGTGCTATTATGATGCTATTATGATTGCCATTAATGATTGCCATTAATTTGTAATGCTATTTTTCTGCTATTGTGTTACTATTATAATAATAGCAACATAATATCAAAATAATAGCATTACAAATTATAATAGCAGCATCATAGACTTTTAATGGCAACATAATAGGAGCATAATAGCACAATGTAAATATTTGAGGCTATTATATATGCTATTAATTTATGCTCATAATTATGAGTCTATTACTCTGAACAGGGTTATATAATATAGTTTAGTATATTAAACTTAATTTCCAAAATAAAATAATATTATTATTGCTAAATATTTCATATACAATTATTGTAAAATAAAATGTTTATTAGGGAAATTTAATTTATATCATAGCTATGAAAAAAATCCCATTATAAAGTATGTATCAATTCGTTATAGTATAATTATTTTACAAAAATAAACAAAAATAATTTCTTATAATGAAGTTTTTTTTATGTATTATTTATTTATAGCGGAGATATTGTACCATTAGATTTTTTATAAAGTATTTTTTTACTTATAATGAAATATTTATATATAAATATATATGGAGTCCTTGTTTATTTATTATAAGACAATTCTGTTTATACATTATAAATACACATGTGTTTATCAAGTAGGTAGGTAATAACCAATAAATAAAAATTCAATAAAACAAAATATAACTTATTTTATTTTAGATTTACGTAATTCGTTTAGGGTACAGATGGTCATCTAAAACTATGGCGTCGTGGCTGGTCAGCGAACTTCGGTCCAGTAAATACTTCGACGTAATGATGAACGGAACGTTAACCGGTAAGGACATACCTCGACTGGCCGAGAGAAATACGTACTTGAGAAATGTCCTTCACATCACTGACGCCAAGGAAGCCGAAGATATTAGAATGAGATTTTTGAAATTGTTTATATTCGGCGAAAAGTCTTGTTAGTTTTTTTTTACATCTATCTATATATATAGTCACCTATCAATAACTAAAATTCTCTATTTTTCATAAACCCCAATATATAAATATATATATTGTTATTAATTAATGAATATTCTATAATCTATTTAAATTATATATATATAATAATTATATATACATTCCATTGTCGATAGATACGTCTACAATGTCACCTACATACTGGTGCATGCTGTTATCGCCTCTTATGATATTCTACAGTTAATATGCACCATCGTCTACTATTACAGCATTATTAATAATAACATATACGAATGTATAACTTATAACATTTACTGAATAAATATTTAAATAATTTAATATTTTTATTACAAATTTATATATTTATATATATATATATATATATATATATACATATATAAATGTAATACGTGTAATATGCAATTAGTAATTATATTCTAATAAATAATTTAAATTATATTTATAGAGTATATAACATATATAACAATGAAAATTCGAAATGTAATGAGTGAAAAAGATAAAATATGAAAATGATTAGTCTAGGCGTTACGAGTGGTGCTCTCTCTTCTTTGTATTGTTTCCGGAAGTTCGATATTCTGCCTTCTTCCGGCGATATCCATGTTCTGTTTCCTGTTATACGAGATTATATAAGTATACGGTATAATACCTATAACAATGTAGTGCTATATATATATATATATATATATATATATATATATATATTCTATAGCATGTGATATTAGATTGTGATAATGATATGTTCAAATATATCTATACACCTCATTCTTCTATTCATTATTGAAGATGATAACACACACACATATATATATATATGTATATATATATATATATATATATATATATATATATATATATATATGTGTGTGTGTTAACATTCTAAAACATTGTGTTAGAATTCTAAAACATCCGATGCAATATTAACATCGCATTATACACACATATATATATATAATTATTTAGTTACTATGATATACTCCCGACTCACTACAATTAGAGCCCATAGCCTATCATACCCCACTATACCTAGCACCCTCAAACGGACTAACATTTGCCTAGCTTGAAACTCCACCATCCCATAGCCTATCATACCCCACTACACCTAGCTCCCCCAACCGGACTAACATTTGCCTAGCTTGCAGCTCTACAACTCCATAGCCTATCATACCCCACTACACCTAGATCCCCCTCGCGGACTAACATTTGCCTAGCTTGAAGCTCCACCACCCCATAGCCTATCACACCCCACTACACCTAGCTCTCCCTGGCGGACTAACATTTGCCTAGCTTGCAGCTCCACCAGCCCATAGCCTATCATCCCCAGCGTCAGCGTAGTCATCAGAACGTACAGCTTGACAGACGTGCACAGATAGTTCGAGTAGGAGAACGCGGCTATGAAACCAATGCTCTCCCACATTCGGTAGTTAGAGAATGCCGCCTCGCTGCTGTCCGTGAACACGCTTCCGTATAGTGCTGTAGGGCAGGGGCCTCATTAAGGAATAATATTGACTGCACATAAATATATAATTATTTATCAATTACTATTTTATAGTTTTAATAGTCATATATAATTATTATAAATGCATAAGTAGGTAATATATATGCATGTAACGAGAATAATGATCATTACAGAAAAACTTATGACTAAAATATATATTTTAAAAATGAATTGTTTATGTTTATTATTTAGTGTGCTATATTTAGAATGATATTGTTTTATAATGAATTTCATTTTCTTCTTATTTATGTTTTCCTGCACTAGAACACATTCCATTGAAATACACTTGTGTTGAAAAACCATGTTCTCTATCGTGTTGTCTAGGATTTTATTTATTTATCCTAAAAATGTTATGTTAATCTGAAATTGCATTAAAAGATGACTAAAATATTATTAATGACTTTTTAATTAAATAACTAACCAATCTAATACCCAAAGGTTTTGGATTATAATTTTCAAGATCCGGCATATTATAATGAAAATAATTTATTATTCTCAGTTTCTATTTTCATTCTAAGACCTAAGTTAATTATTTGCAGATATAATTCTTTCCACATCGGCACTGTGAGGTTTAGATCACATAATTATATTATATGTACAACACAATGTAGATATTTCTTACATGATAGAAAATAATACATTTATATTAGTTATGTTTTATGTCTATTGCATACTTACATACCTTGATAGCTTATTAACAAGTTCACGAAGATTGTATTTTATTAATGTATTAATTTCTGAATGCAATATTAATTCGTTATATTATAAGGATAAATCTCTTAAGTTCAAATCAGCACTTATCAAAGTATGTACTTGCTTTATGTTTACTTCTTTTAACTTAATAAAATGTTCAAGTTTTGAAAATATATTTACATCTGTTGTTAATCGCTCCTTGATATTATTTACTAACGTTTTTATAAGTTTATCATTTATTGCAGACATGTCTCTCATTTCAGATATATATAAATTGTGTCTTACTTCACGCTTATTTTTTCTCTTTACTCAATAACTTTAATGTGTATGTAAATCCTACCATTGGTTTTTTCAATTGATTCGATTAACTTAGTAACCTATCCGCTAATTAAATCGGTTGTTAATAATGTATTCAGCATAATCTATTAAAGTTACAAAATATTATGAAATAGTATGAAATATTATTTATTTTACTCTGAATAGCAGGGGCTATAGGAATTGTATTCTGCAATATTAAATATATAAATATGACAAACCTTAATATTATTAAGTTGTTGATGAATATCACATATCGCAGTCAAATCGGAGTGCACCTTTTTTGATATCGAGAGATATAATTAGTACATCGGTCATAAAGCATAATAGATGAAGATTATTTTCATTGCAATGGAACATTGAAAATCCACGGGCTTTATTGCATTTCGTTTAATTAAAATACATTATTAATGCATTTCATGATTTTAATATGCTTTAAACTAGTTGATGAATGAATTCACTATATCGTATTTCAAATATTTTTGGAAATGAGAAAACAATAAGGTTTTTGTACTCTGCAATATTTTTTAACTTTCTGCATCTGACTCCAGATTTAGCGAAATATGATGAAATACCACTTAATGACATGAGCATATTTTTAATATCTGGTATTTCATTATTTGCTGCCTTCAATGCAATACTTGACTTATGGGCACAACACCATATTGTAAGTAGAGGAGCTACGGGCTCGCTGAACTTCTCCAATCTATAATCTTGAAATATCTTCCATAAACCATTATTTATAAACCGTAAACCTATGTCCTGTATTTACAGATGTACCATCGGTCACCAACGACGAATCCTCTTTCATTATTTAATTTGTTATGTTACTTCCAAGAAGATTTTGTATTGATTTAATCATTGTGTTAAATACCCTACGAGTTCCACGTGTCAATGATTCTCCTAAACCTAACAATATAAGTAATTCGTTTCCAACTTTATATATTACTTTCGCAAGTATGTATATCTTATAAACATGAGTCCTGTCTAAATTACCGTCTGACCGATGTGATATTGCAGTAGCATTTATAATTTGTTTTTTAATGTTTCCATATATGTATCTATTATAATGGATAATAATACTTCATGCGTATGGGGTGTTATATATTGTAAATCGGTATTCGTAATAATATTATCATCATAATTATATTTTAATTTGATGCTATCATATTCACAACTGTTTTAGCAGGGAAAGAATATTCAGGTAAAACCAACTTACTTACATCATAATAAACCATTATCAATAACGATATCCTATCTTATAAGATATTATATATAAGCTAAATCACTATTTGCCTTTGATATATAGTTTCCTAGTAGTGTCTTATCTGATTGTTTTATCCCTTCAATCTTTTGTTGATAAGCATTATTAAATTTTTATGATATTCAAAACTTAAGTTTTCTAATTAGATGCTTCATAATGGTCTATTTTCTATATATTACACAACAATATGTTGTTATTGGTATTCTTCTTGTGCTTAGTAATGAAACAATATCGGGAAACTCCCCGCATCGTATGCATCTTACATAATGCCTCCACAAATTAATTAGAATAATAAAAATATTATTGCTCAAATTTGAAAAATTGACTGCACATATAAATTATTGACTTCCCATTTTTGCGTTGACTGCACATTAGCGCGACCTCTGCTGTAGGGGTGGGGTGGGTAGGAGTAGGGTGGGGAGGGCTGGTGTGTGGTGCGCGTCAGTATGCGGGTGTGAATGCATGTGCGAAGATAAGTATGAGAGTATACCCCCTATAGGGGGTTTATAATACGCATCCGTATGTAGCTACGGGTAATCGAGAATGCGGTGAGTTTGTGTATGGGTAAGGGTAGGGGTATGGGTATGACCCATACCGTATGGGTAGGGGTAGGGTTAAGGTGTATCTAAATGTACTTGTTTAATAATATTATATATATGTATGTATAATTAATATAATTTAAAAAAAAAGTATGTGTTCATTTGAATAAATATTTCTTAGTAAGACGTGATAGTAAATATTGCATTGTTAACGATGAAATATTATTAAATTACTAATATATATTAAAATAAATATCACTGAATACACCCTATGATAAAGTTAAACCATTTATACTATATGTGATACATCATATATGATATATCACATTTCATGATATATATATATATATATATATATATATATATATATATATATATCATATGAAATATTGTTTACATGACGAAATTATATATATATATATATATATATATATAAATACATATATATAGGCACGCGTTTCTATATTATCAAAGGTGTATCCATATATGGATAACTATAGTTATATACGCATATGTGTGATTGCACATGTTAACTGTATATGTATATCACTGGAACTCGGTAGGTTGCGCCCCACTATAATTCAGTGTGCTACTAAACCATTGATCTGTGTCTGCCAGATAGCATCAGTGAAGCCCCACATCGCTGACATGATGAACAATACGTAGTGATTCGAGTTACTCGGAGAATAGGACGACAACGTTACTTGTATGATGATATCCACTATCGCTCCTAGGTTATTGATTAATGAAAGTGTTAAGAAGTTCGACGGAGAAACGTATTTAATATTTGGAGTGTATGTAATACATAAATAGAACAGTTATTCTATAATATTATGGGTGTTATCGGGTATTTTTATTATGTAGATTCGTATAGCTCTGGATAATATCCAGTTCATATTCGGATAATATCCAAGATTCGCGATACGTGTTTAACACCAGTTAGTAAACGTGTTGAACACAACTTGTGTGACACTAACCTATCATGAACACAAGTATACGGCCAGTATACTTGACCATGTAGCCGCACTCGTGACACTAACTTGTGTTAAACACGTGACACTAACCTATCATGAACACAGGAATACGGCCAGTATACTTGACCATGTAGCCGCACAGGAATGACGTAATAGCATCCACACATCCGAACGGTAGCATCACTAGCCCTACCTTCCAGATACCTATAGAACACGCTACGTACGACTGTAGGGTGTGTGGGGTGGTTAGGGGCCAGAGGTTATGGTTAGGTGTCAGGGTTTATAGGTTAGGTATCATTGATATGTGGGTATATATTTATATATATATATATATATATATGTATTCAATACAAGAATTGACATATAACAACATACTGTATGCAGGTATTCATACGTCTAGGGTAGTATGACTAGAGTTAATGATACATGTTATGGTAGAGGTTAAAGGTCACTAAGGTATACGCGTGCCTCGATATTTACATCGATGTTTACACGTATATCGTACGTTATTCCCCAGGCACGGGATCCTATACAGGATTACTATGCAGATACACTACTATAGTCTAGGATTGCGTATCTAGAATATATAGAAGCATATGTATAATAATATAAATAATAGTTTATTTAGACACTTAAATAATCGAAGAAATAAATCTCTGAAGTGTAATCGAATATTAAAGTTAACAACAATAATTATAATAAAATATTTGTCTTCAGTTGTTTACGATATAGACACACTCACACGCGGGCGCCGCTCGCTTTACCTTATTGAACTCGGCGTTGAAGAAACCCTGTTCCATTCCGCTGTAGATAGTGAGGGGTATCAGCAAGATCTGTACCTTGTGCTTGAGATGCCAAGCTGTAGCCTTTACTAAGTCTCCTATCTGAGTGTGCGCGTTCATTAATTATTATTATATATATATAGGTTACGTGCAGTGTTATACAAAGTTCATTTGTTTAGCGCTATCTGTTCCCGTTCCCGTGACCGTTCTATTAGTTTTATCCGTTCCCGTTTCCGTTCCCGTTCCCGTTCCTTTGGTATGTAACATTCCAATTTCAGTTTTTCATTATTCATAAAATATAGTATACAATATATACTTCACAATGTACACTATACAGTATACTGTACTTACAGTTGGACTTATTCCGTAAAATATTCACTATACACTGTTTAGTAGGTACACTATACACTGTATATAGGAATAAGTCCAACTGTAAGTACACTGTATTACTGGATTATCCGGTAATACCGTGTACTAATTATACGGTAAATTGTACACGGTGTAAAATATACATAATCTATGTATACAGTATAATATAAAATGTAAATTATATTGTACAGTGCACATTATCCATATTACAAACTATATAATAATCTCTATATAGTTAAATATAGTCTATAGTTCAAACAAATGGACCTAATTAATAATACATGAATCAGTATGATTTGAGTATTTCAAACTTAATTGGTAAATTGCCAATTAATTTATTACCAAAGATAATAAACTCAATTAGTTATTTGAATAGTAATACAAGGGAATTATGTATGCTTAATAATTATAAATAATTGTATATTATTATATAATTATAATTAATAATTATAATAATTGTATATTGCTATCTTCAGCACCTGCCGAACGAATGTTTTCGCTAGCAAAACATATTAATAGTGCAAAAAGAAATAGAATTGGCGATAAAACATTCGAGTATATGGTAGTATTACGTGGTAATATGCATTAAATGTTAAATGTATTTATTATTATTATTATTGTATATTTGTTTATTATATTAAAACTTTTATAATTGTAATGCTAATCGTTGTAATTCATTATTTATATTGTAATAGATTATAAAATAAATATAAAAAATATCTTGAATTAATACTATATAAATATCCATACTTGTAAAGGAACGCGTTCCACTGGAACTAAAGAGGGCGGTAGGGGGGGCGATTTCAAGGAGGGGGTCATTTGGGGGCAATTTGTGAATATTTGTGTATATATATTGTTTCTTTGTCCTCGAATTACACATGTATAGATGTGTAAACAATTATTACTAATAATAGCTCTGTTCAGTGTTCATAATGTAAAACTAGGTCATATATAATATAATACTAATTATTACTATATTATATAATACTATTAATTTACAATAACACGCGCATTCACATTTCCTACTTTAGTTCTCACGTTTACTGAAATTTAATTTCTGAGATGCATGCGCCGCCCACATATATTTTCACAATATCATTTCATTTGAGTTAAATAATTGCATATGATAAGTCAATTATACAAAAGTTTTATAGATTGTTTGGTTAGTTTGAAATATTAATAATATAATATAATAAGGATTGTATATGAATTAGCAATAAAATAATACTAATAATACTAATTCACAATAACTATTGTATTCATATATCCCACTTTAGTTCTCACGTTCGCCCGCCACATATTATTTAGTTTTCTATTTTGTTGTTGCTACTTCGCAGATCCCCATATAATAATACATAACAAATTATAGATATTTTATATAATAAGTATGCCTAACATGAAGAAGTGCCGTCAGTATTCTGTGGAATATTTGAAATTTGGATTCTGTGAATCTATTTTGAACAAAACTAAACCGTATTGTCTTATTTGCAATAAAGAGTTTAGCAATGAGGCTATGAAGCCTTCTAGATTAGTTGACCATTTCAGGAAAGCGCATCCTAATAATTCTAGTAAACCTATAGAATATTTTGAACTGTTGCAAAATAATTTATTTAAAAGAAATACAATAAATAATTGTTTTTCAAAAGTTACAAATACCAATAATACAGATTCAAATTATAAAAACGGGCAAACCTCATACTATTGGTGAACACTTAATAAAAGTTGTAAAAAAATAAATTGCAGCAGAATTAAATGGAAATGCTAACAAATTGATTAATTCAATTCCTTTAAGTAATAATACTATAATGCGTAGAATTGATGAAATGAGTGACAATATTGAAAATAAATTATGTGACTATTTAAAAGAAAATCATTTCTCTATGCAAATTAATAAGTCAACATTGCGAAATTCTGAGTCATTATTATTATGTTATGTTCGGTTTATTTCGAATGGAGAGATGAAGGAAGATTTATTATTTTTCAAGCTTTTTCTTAATTATAAGGACTTACTGTTTATGAAGAAATTGAGAATTATTTTGAATTAAAAAGTATTTCACTAGAACATTTGGTAGCTATAGCTACAGATGGAGCACCTTCGATGATAGGAAAATATAGTGGAGTGGTATATCGTCTGAAAAAAGATAACCCTTCACTATTCTTAATCCATTATGCACAGACAACATTTGGTAGCTAAATAGTTGAGCGTTAAATTAAACCACTCTTCAAACATAATAATAATAGTAAATAAAATAAAACGACGTAGCTTATCAGAGAGAATGTTTTCAAAATTATGTGATGACAATGACGAGACATATAATCATCTTCTATTGTACACTGAAGTCCGATGGCTGTCAAAAGGAAACTGTTTAGCAAGGTTTCATAAATTGTATTCTTCAATTTTGGACAATCGATGTTGAGTTGCACGGAAAACTGAAGAATATCAAATATGATCTGGCTTATTTAAGTGATATATTCGAACATTTGAATATCAATAATACATCTTTTCAAGGTTATTATATTATATTTATATAATATTTTGGATCTATCCCTATAATTATTATAATATAATATAATATTTCCTATGTATCTTAAAATATAATTGGATTATATTATTAAATATATATAATTAAGTTTTATATTATGTTAAATATAAATTTAATATTATATTTTATATATGCAATGATTTAAATCTCGTGAAAGTAAAGAG
Source organism: Osedax fenrisi (assembly GCA_964019155.1). NCBI lineage: Eukaryota > Metazoa > Annelida > Polychaeta > Sabellida > Siboglinidae > Osedax > Osedax fenrisi. Next base: position 10,608,695 of record OZ025243.1, read on the forward strand.
TATTATGTGTACATTTATAAAAAAAAGGTTGAAATCTAAAAACATCAACTAGGCAGAAATGAATTGTTCCATTGTCCCCGATTACAATACATGAATAATGAACAAGAGATCAACGAACATGATAAACTTGAATACATTTCACACCTTAACTTGCTAATAGAGAATATGAATACACGATTCCAAGATTTAATTAAGCTTGAAATACCACCATTATTACTTTCACCATTCGATTCTGACATTACAGATTTTCCTCTAATTATACAAGATAATATAATATAAATTCAATGTAATGATGAATATAAATCAGAATTTAAAGCTATTGGTTATGTTTTATTTTGGATAAAGTATGGAATTATTTATCCAGAAATTTGTAAATATATAAATCTGTAGTTGGTTGCATTTCCTACATCATATTTGGTAGAAAGAGGTTTATTGAATTATTTATCTTTAAGAATATATTATAATATTATGTACTTATAGGTTTTAGCGCTGTTATGAATATATTAACAAAATCAAGAAACCGTTTAAAGATAATAAATAGAGGAGATTTGATAAATTAGATCAACCACATTAATCTTTATATCATATTATTATTACAATAAATTCTGTTTATACTATTTAGCTTATATATAATATATATACATTATAAATAATGTATTATTAATTATAATAGGGTGGGGGGCGAAATTTTTTTATTTATATAAAACTGGGCAATTTTAAAAAAAGGTTGGGAATCACTGCAGTATAGTATCCGCGTGGTACATTATTAACTCTTGACACCGACACTCTGCCACAATTGTACTTATATGCTGATACTACCACTCATACTCTGTCAATATGTCACTGACCATACGACACTTCAGAGCTTCACTATAATACAACTATACTTGAACTGGCACTGTTACTATTGTTATTGGCTTACGACGTATACCCGATTATAATCTATAATTATCGATACTTATATATAGATATGTACTTATATATATCACATTAAATCTGACACTATAGTACTGTCACTCTGCCATTTACACCCTTACTATTCTGACTTGAAATAACACTATTAAATCACACTCTGACATTGACACCCGACACTGAAACTAATATAATGGCACGTTAGTCTGATACTATAGTAGTGACACTATGAAACTAAGACGGACACTCTGACACTGTCACTCTGATACTGACACACTGATACTGACACTGACACTCTGATACTGCCATTATTACACCGACACTCTGACACTGACACTCGAGCACGCTAACTATGACACACTGACACTGACATACTGACACTCCGACACTACGACACTGACACTCTAGTACTGACCTCTTCGCACACGGGACCACGGTTAGATCTCATATCGCAGGGAAGCTGGTCAACGAACGCGGCTACCATGGCAACCGACACCAGGGCTATTCCTATGTACACTATCACCATGGTCCACACCTGTATAGGTCATCTAAGTATGAACAATAGTGACATTGTATACGGTACACGATGTGATCATATCATAATGTTATCGTATGCATGCTATAGTAACACGATATCGTGTAACGCGCGTTCATATTAATCCGAAATATTTGCGAAAATATTTGTTTACAATATATAATTAATAATAATTATAATATATAGCATATATAAATTATGGTATATGTATTACATTTAGCATGAAATATGCCTGTACATAGTATACTAGTCTATAAATACTGTATTATATATACTATATTATAGACTGATATATCTAAAAGTGTACGCCATCGTTTATCTATCAAGATAGTTATTTTATTGATATTTTTAATTTATCTCTACATCAATATTATCAAATTAATAATTCTAAAATAATAAATAGTACAATCTAGACAAATATTGAAATCAGTGTATAATATAATGCTGTCCACTCATCTATAGATGGCTATAACTTAATGGATCATATGGCTATAACACGCGATCTACCTATACATAGTAATGTATCCGCTTGTATTCCAAGTTTATATTGTATATGAAATATATAAGCATACAATAATAAACACATATTAGTATTATTGATTAGTTATTTATCTTAAAATACTTTCATAAATATATCGTTTTCATATATCTGTTTACGTAATATTATAGGGTGAAATATGTTATTAATGCTAGTAATAGTATATCATCGATAACTACATTTGTTTACAAATCGCTCGCCACGTGTTTACTCTTATTCGTATTGGTTTGTTTACACCGGAAGCTAACAGTTCTATCGTCCGGTTTCTCGAGGTTAGTGTTGGAAGCATTGTTCCAAGGGCAGTCGTTCTTACCGCAGAAACTGTTGAGATAGTCGTCCGTCAGAGAGGACTCGACGGCTGTAGACTTCAGAATAGTGAACGAGATGATGGAACCCGTAATTCCAGCTTATCGACGTTATTGGTAGATAGATGATAGATATATAGATAGATGATGGATAGATATGTACTTGTTTATTGATTAGAGTCGAAGCGATGCGTTACGATAAATACTGATGACAGACACATATAAAGAGTAATAATAAATATATAGGCGAGGGAACGGAGTAGTGGCCGATAATTTATATTCCTCTGCATACTTCTAATATATCGATAAATAGTGAATTTTAAGATCTTATTTTTTTTTGAATAAGATAAAAATCATATAGTTCTAGAATACTGTCATTTCACTTTTATATATTAATGAATAATATTAACGATTTATTAGGAATTAGGCATAAAAAGGCATACAAAGAATTAAAGTAAGGCAAGTCAGGGGTAGCAGCCGCTATAATGGCTACATAGTACAATAATATGCAATAGGTGTCTCGTAATCGTCTTTAAGAAACTACTGAAAACCTACATATTTAGTATGAAACATTAACTTAAAATATATATGGACGGCCGATTGCTTTATAAGCACAGTTCGCAGTTCGAAAACCGAAAAATGTAAAAAATGTAAAAAATGTAATGTATTCGATTTATATTTTTTTAATTATGTAATATTAGATAATTATATTTATGATACATACTCACCTTATTTGATTCAATGATTTAATTATATATATATATACACTATACACATTATTAGTATAAATATATAATCATGTTTTTGTTAAAATTTGACAACAAATTATTACGTAATAAATTAGAGTAATTGATTCATTATTTTTTGAAAAAAATTACTTTATATTATAGATATTTTGACTATCTAAATATTGTATATAGAACTTGTTATCCTATTTAACACCATTTAAGCGTTACTTAAAACGACCACTACTCCGTTATCGGCCACTATAGGGGTATACCCCGTTCCATCCCCTGAGTTGTATTTTTGTATTTGTTGTACGTATAAGTTGTTATTTATACTCACCGAAAGTATATGTGTTGGTTTTATATAATATTAATACTAGTTATAGATAACAATAGTAATAATTTTATGTTCATGATGATGATAATAGTAATTAGTTTTATTATATTACTAACACATTTGGAAAAACATGAAAAATACACCAAAGAACCTAGAAAGCACGGCGTCTTCGGATTCTTTGTTATCCAATTCCGAATATCGCCTTGCTATCTAAATAAATAATTCATCGGCATACTTATTAATATATATATTAAATATATATAATAGTATATATTAATTTTTAAATATATATATCTATATAATTATTAATGTATACTCAATATAGTTATTATATTAGTTATATTTAAAATATATGACATATATTGCATATATATATGCCACCCGACATCTAAACTATCGAATACTTAAATATAAAACTACCTATTATTTTATTTATTTTATTTTTTATTTTGTTTAATGACTCAGTAAACAAATAAATAGTTTAATAATTCGTTTAAACGTAATCTAAAAGTTTCTACTACATAGGTATATATACATACATACCTATACATACCATACATACCTACATACATACCTATATACATACCTATAATATAACACTAGTAAAACGTTCCATAATGTAAAATCAAAAGAAGTGACACAATACCGAACATTTGACAGTCGAATACTCAATAACATTATATATTTCGCACCTAGAGATCTGTTATTAGGTATAATATCAAGAATCTCGGCCAGGTTTGATGGCGAATTCATATAAATATATTTATAAACTACAGTTTTTGAGAAAGACATAATAATCTATATTTAGATAGAGATCTGAATATCAACCATCGTATACCATAGTACATTATAGTGATCGCATGATGGCCGCGGCCTTGATACACGGCTATAGCCGTAGAAGTAAACTTCTATACGATACAGCCCATCAAACAGTAATATCAGCATAATAGCAGCATAACAGCATATATAATAGCCTCAAATGTTTACATGGTGCTATTATGCTGCTATTAAATGTCTATTATGCTGCTATTAGTTAGTCATGCTATTATGCTGCTGTTATGCTGATATTTAAAGTCTATTGTACTAATATTATGCTGCTATTAATTTTAAAAGTATATTATGCTGCTATTACTGTTTGCTGGGATACCACACACGCGTGTAACCTTAGTGAAGTAGCTACACTGAGATGTCCAGAGAGGTGCTGCGGCCAGCCCAACCATGACGGACGCCGGCAACATGGTTCCCCATACCGCGTACCCATTGGCTGCCATCCAGATGATGTAGAAGATGAAGCACAGAGGTATCGGCCACTTATGTCCTAACACCCGGGTCACCTGTTGCGGAGTGGAGGCGGGCCAGTTATATATACACATTTCTTACGTAATAATCTATTTATATGGCTCATTTCCTGGGATATAGAACTCTGTGGAAAAGTCAATATAATATATATATTTATATATCTATATCTATATATAATATATCTATAGATATAGAGTCGATAATAACAAAATATATGATATCCGAATATCGTTATTACTTGTTACATCTTAAGTATTATTATCGAGTTATTTAATATGCCTACAATTCTTTCTAGTAATTTTATTTATTACAATATTTTTGTTTTAAATATAAATGTTAATTTTGAATATATCCGAATCTATAGGCTTAACATATTGAATATAATTCATTATATATTTTTGAAAACAATAACTCTATATTCTATATTTCGGGGTTGAAAAATTATTAAGATGAGTTAAAATTAATTTGTGGACATGAATCCATATAATATATTATGTTTGGTGGACTTTATACTATAGTATATAGACAATATATTGGATAGTAAATTTACGGTTTTTCAGGAACAAATGTTTCTTCTTAAATACTACTTTTAACTGAGATGAGAAATATTGTTAGTTAGATAATGCCAATACATTTATTTTATATATATATAACAATGCTATATTTAATAAATATATTTAACAATTTATATAGGGTTTTATATTTTATTTATGAATATAAAATTATAAATATTAATTCAGTTTACAAAATGATGTATACATATAGGCACCTATATGCATATATGATATTAAAATCACAACAGTTCAAATGATTTTAAATCAAAAAATGTTTTTATTGTGATTTACAAGTCTTTAAAATTAATGACTTCAAAGTATGATATGACGATATGATCATATTATAATGATATGACGACTCAAAATAGTTTTTAATAATATAAATTAATCGAAGAAAACAAAATATTTAAATTTTAGATATCATTAATATGTTCTCTATGATAACTATCCCAGTAAGTAAAGTAATCTATTTGTAATCAGATTAAAATCCATCAAGTTCTCAGATGAATATCATGGGGCTATGTATTGATTACAATAACAGCTTTTCATTCAATTAAAATCATTGATATGTATTCGATTACAAACATTGATTTCAATTTGTGATAAGTTAACTATCATTGATTATAATCATATTAATAGCATTGATGTACATTTGTTCTGTTTAGTTGACGATCAAATCACTAGCGATTACTAGCGACACCTATACTATAACTTAGCTTGCGAACGAAACCATCTTAGGAAGAAACAGACACGACAACACAAGAGATCCGTAGATAACACTGCTGTTGATCACCCCCATACCATCTATATGATGTAGACTGGACTGCAGTCTGCTGAGACCTGTAGGTATTGCGTAATTGTTATGGCATTGTTGGGTTGCTATGACAACTATAACAGTGTAGTAGTGACGGTTGTTGTAGTGATGGATTACAATGAAGTCCATGTACAAAATAACAAAATATATTAATATGTTTATTATCCCAAGTGTATACGTATTAGTACATACGATATACCATATATACATTAGTAACATTATATAAATGTATAATAATAATGTCCGTATATATATATAATATTACTAATACATATCTTATGTATGATAAGAAAGTTATTATGTCTGTGTTGCTACTACTTTATAAGGGTTACAAGAATAAAATACATCATATAAATTTTTAATATTACAATTCAATAATTTGTATATGATATAATATTACAATATATTGTTCTAAATGATGGCTATAAAGATTAAATCATTGAATTGTTATTATTCGAGTAATTTTAATTTGATTACAAAAAATTGTCAGTATAAATAGAGATTAAATACTCAAATGAAGGTTTATGAAAGTGACAATAGGATTATGTATTAACATATTAGATAAGTGTGTAATTGAAAATAAATGTATTAATTTACTGAATATTTATTAAAACATCATTTTATACAATAACTTGTAAATTAAACTAAACCTTACGGTTTTTTTCAATAAATATTACTAAAAACTGATATGTTTTATTCTAATCACAAATCAATAATTAATATTGATATAATTAAAATATTACACATACTATCATTCTTAGAATTCACTAATATCTGCTTGTCTACTATATATGTTGTGATACCTATAATAGTTTTGAAATATCGTTATCGACCAACATTCCCGCACCTGCCACAATACCATTCCCCCCTAGATATATGTCGCCTATCCTATAATATGATTCATATTACTGTAATAGTATTAACCATATACAATTAATAATTAATAATTATACATAATACACGTACTGTTAGCTGCAGTGCACCGTATGAAGGTCGTGTGATTAATCATTTGTAATCTCTAGGGTGTATAATATAGCTATATTATAAAGTACATACATATATATTTATATATATATATATATATATATAATATTTATTACTCTATAGAGTATATATATAATCATTATAATGACTTCAACATATGTAAAAATCTAATAATATTAGAATAATAATCACGGTGAATGACCTTGAAAAGCGGTGAAGGTGAACAGGAAGCCGAGACTGATCAAGACGATGTTCTTCCAGATACGTTTCTTCTCCGCCGCGATATCGCCCTCAATCGGTGATACCGTAGCTCCGTTCATTGTTGATGCTTACGTAACAATCTATTGTGTGGGTAATGACTCATTACTAATGAGTCATTACTAATGCACACATTCATCATCGTCATGCATGCAGTGTCTGTGTTATACTAGTTATTATATATATATATATATATATATATATATATGTATATATATATATATATATGAAAAGGTCATGTATGCACACGAATTATTGCCAAGTATATTGATAGGCTCGTATGCCTATAGGCATTATATATAGACATTATACATAGGCATTCATTATAATTAAGTATAGTATAGTTAGTCATTATACTTATAGACATTTAGCATTTAGCCTAGAAAAGTTAACTTCCTAATGCGAAATTACATGTACACTACATGCTAATTAATACGAATGTATATATACTTCTAGAATAGTGTTATATGTGTATATAATAAATATGTATACAATTATAAATAACTTATATATGAAGAAACATTGTAATACAAATTGAAATATTAGCGATATTTAAATGATTGAATATGATCTATTGGTTTGTTTATTATATATGTAATATAATATATGCTATATTGTGAAAAGTGTGGCATAGTAGTTATAACATATATACTACTATATATAGTAGTTGTTATAATATTTGTAATATGATCATGAAGGTGGAAATGCTCCCATTAAACATTGAATATACTTTATACATTATTATATATATATATATATATATATATATATATACATATAGTGCTATCAACTATATCCATGCTATCAACTCAGTTTTACATTTCTTGTTTTTTATTTCTACCATCCCCGTTAGTTGTAAAAATATTCTCTCCTTCAAAAATTATATTTATTTCTTCTAGAATGTTTCTAAAATTGACAAACACTATATTTGTAGGATCACCGTACGGCGTACGCTGAACTATACCATCAATCCACTTACTGGTATCCATATAAACGAATTCGTGCACTTATTCTTCTCATATGTATTGATGTGCGACGCACACTGTGCGTCATTGATAACACCTTCCGCATCTTAACTGGATTCTCTAGATAGAATTATACGATTGTATATACCAGTATTTCACATCATTTTCACCATGACTGTTTTTTAGATAATTCTTAAATTATAAATATACAATGACCCAATACTAAATGTATTATTTTATTTTTGTATTACTAAACTTTAGTTATAATTATTCGTAATAAACGAACAATAAAAACTTTAATATATATATATATATATGTTGCTTCTATTTAAATATTATTTTATTAACAATCTTCTAAATCTGCGGTTCACTTTTAGATAATGCACAACGCATTTTTCACGTACAATTTAATTATAGATTTAATTTAATCACTAGCATAGTAGAAAATTCACTTTCTCATAAATATGTTGATGAAAATGGTACTAAAATCTTTAAAACAAATGTCATTATTATGTAAATGACTCAATTATCACAGTTCAACAATGATGGCTATTCATTTCCTGTTTTATCTTTAATTCAGCTTCCCCTTGTGTGTTGTTGATAACATCAATATACTCTTCCTGTATGTCATCCGGCAGCTCGTCAACTAAACAAGTTTCGGATTTCGTGCAAGTTTCATTTTTGTTGAGATGGTATAAGGAAAATAATATTTAAATTCATCCTATATATATATCAAATTTTCTTTTATGCAATTTTGAAGGTATTTTTAATTCTTCTTCGCCAATCTCTTCTGTTATCATCGGAAATACACATATCCCATCTTCCATAATAACGATACTTTTCTTATAAAAGCAATTATATTAATAATGTCGGCTCGGGCTCGTTTGGCTAGAGTCTCGGCATTATTTACATATTATAGGCACTGACTAATAGTAATTTCTGTATATACAGAAACCTCTTTATATGGGAAAGTAACCTAATACGATCATTTTAACAATAAATGGTCTTAACATTTGATGACTCAATATTTGTATTCAAAAATTACAATATATTAATATTATATGATTATAGATATTATTGTGATTTTAAAATTTATTTAATCTTTTTATTCAATATATAACGGCGGTATCCGTATTCGGTACCCATGTCCGAATACGGACACCCAATATACCACTAGATAAACTATATATTATTGATGAAACAATCATATAAATTACAATTACATCATTTATAATTAATTTTATGAATAATTTAATATAATTTATTTAGAAATACATTTATTAATTTTTATTATTTTATTAATTAATAATACAGGTTAAATATCTAAATAATAACATTTTTAGATTTAGCTTCATTGGTTGTAATAAATTTTAACGCACGCGATTTTTATGAAAATCATAATAGTTCACACGCTGCGTGCTGATTGGTTATAGGGTGTCGGTATTAAGACATCTATAATGTCCATATTAGGAATTTATATGACCTCTAGATATATTCTTATAAATTAATTAATATTTGATAACAAATATAGAAATTATATATATAATGTTTAGAATGCTTTACTTTTTAATAATAGATTGTTATGTTTTATATCGATACATTTTATATTCTTGAGAAGGTTTTTAGTTGACTTTTTTTTTCATAAATTTATAAACATATTACAAATATCAGTTCATTGGATATATCAGCACTATTTTAATTAATTAAAAAATAAAAAATACTTATTTAGATTATTTATATAATTATGAATATGTTATTCATTAACATTTTTTTGTAGGATTTATTGTTTCTGAGATACTGAGAGTGTCCATATTCGGGCACTGACCGTATTCGGTTACTTTCCCCTACCTATACAATATATTTTATGTTTTAAAAATTGGTTCATGATCTAATAAAATACCCAATAAACGAAGTTTGGGTCATGGTCCATAGGTTGGGAACCACTGGTCTATATGGTCAATATTCACTATTCGACTCCATGATTACTCAAATAATCATTCCAATAATCCCCTAAATGATTCAGATGTAATAAACACTACCTGCTTAGAATTCTTCTTAACTTCTTATAAGTATACTTATATACTTATATACTTATATACTTATATACTTATATACTAACGTATTATATAATCAAACATAATCATAATTTGAATAGGTGAACTTATATAGGGGAGGGAAGGGGGTAGTGGCCGATAATTGATATGCCTCAGAAGATTTCTAATATATCGATAAATACTGAATTTTAGGTTCTTATTTTTTTGAATTAACTAGAAATCATATAGTTATAGAATACTTTGATTTCACTTTTATATATAAAGTGTTTATCCTAATAATATAAACGTTTGATTATGCATTAAAAACAGCACTAAAATAAGGCAAGTCTCTAGTAGTAGCCGCTAGTAGGGAATGCCTACCAGAAAATGCGATATATCGGTACACGATACACGGTGCGATACACCTATAGGTGTCTCGTAATATATTCGATTTATATTTTTTTAATTATGTAATATTAAATAATTATATTTATGATGCATGTGCACCTTATTTGATTCAATGATTTAATTATATATAAACATACTTTTACACATAAATGAGCATAAATATATATATATAAATATATATAATCATGTTTTTTTGTCAAAATTTGACAAAAAATGATTATATAATAAATTAGAGTAATTAATTAATTATTTAAAAAAAAAAGTACTATATATTATAGATATTTGGATTATCTAAATATTGTATATAGAAATGTTATCCTATCAATCACCATTTAAGCGTTAATTAAAACGGCCACTACTCCCTCCTCGGTCACTACCCCCTTCCCTCCTCTATATATATAAAGATCCTCCAATTATGATATTTAAAAATATAAGTAAAGCCTATAGCCTATAGCCTATTCTATATGTATTGCTATTGTATTGTTATTAGTGGAATTTTGTATTATTTCGAAATACATATTTTATTATTGTTAGATTAATACTTCAAATGTAATACTTTTCAATATTTAAATTATAATAGGCCTATGATAACGGTATTACAAATTCATATATAACTTATATTTATATATAAAGAACATAAATTACGATACTTTAAACTGTATTTGAAGTAGGGTATAATAAGTTCAAATAAGAGAAATTTAAAACCTAATCAAATGGCAAGTTCAAATATTAAACTAAAGTATTACATTTGTCGAACGTTCTGAGTTAATTTAAAACCCTAAAATATACAAATATATAAATAGTTTATTCATTATATAACTATAAAAAAATTATTAATTTGAATAATCCACCATTATGAATATAAGCATCTAAACTTTAGATGCTGAAGTTGTTAGATTACCTATTATTAACACTAGAAAACAATAGCTACTAACCTTTCTTATATTCCGAGTTATTCACTAACTTTGTACACCTTTATACACACCTACTACAACGACTACTACAACATCAACTACAACATCTACTACATAGACTAGTAGTATAGTTACTAGGGCTCATCTCGTTGTGTGTATACCTCCCTGTAGGGACGTATTGAATTACACATTGCGATATATATACCTATATCGGTATACCTATAGGTACATTCTATATAGCCAGTATGACACATCACCTATACGTGTGTGTGTGTGCAGCCTTCCTAGCGTGTCGTGTTACCGCAGCGTTATAATTGATGCGACGGAGGCCGAGTCTCCATCTCGCGATTTCTCGGAATGTAACTTGTATCTATTGCGTAACCTAAAAATTGCTTCAGTAAATCATCAATGTCGAAGTCTCGATTAGGTTTTGATGATTTACCTACTATATATTTGACCAGTGGTAGTTTTCTATATACTATATATTACTATACTATATATATATATATATATATATATATATAATGTCATCCCCAAAGTAAACCAGTTCAAGTTTTTAGGCAGTCTCTTCCCAAACTGTCTAGATGATGTTCTGCAGAGAATTTCAATGACGTTCCAAGCCTTTGACAGACTGAGAGAGACAATATGGACTTTCAGAGGCGTACCTAAAAAATTCAAGATTATACTTAAAATTCAAGATTAGATCAATTCCCAGCTTGTTTTCGAAATGAAGTGTTTAAGAGTTATGCTGCGAGTTACAAGAAGTAACACACTCAGTAATATAGCGATTCGAAAATCCCTGAACGTTGTTGAAACTATAGAAGAGGTAATTGTGAAAAGACAACTTCGTTCGTTCAGCCATGTAGCAAGAAGCCGAGATATGATTAATTATAGCTACAAGTTGAATTTCAAAAACCCAAGACCAAGATGACGTTCATTAAGATATATTCGGGTGGCATCAGATAGAATAGTGGCATTCCACTTCTGAACTTGGAAAGAATGGTATCAGACTGATAGACCTACAAAAAGCAAGTGTATGTGTGTTCTACATGTGTTCTGCAAGGTGACGTTAAGTCCTACGGAACTAATTCAATATATAATGTATAGTGGATTATCCCAGCAAACAGTAAGAGCAGCATAATAGCAGCATAACAGCAAATGCTAGAGCCTCAAATGTTTACATTGTGCTATTATGCTGCTATTAAATGTATATTATGCTGCTATTATGCTGCTATTAATTTTTAATGATATTATGCTGCTGTTATGCTGCTATTATTCTGCTCTTACTGTTTGCTGGGATCATCCCCCGTGGAGAGCTCAGTAGAATCCTCGGCCCACATTTCTTCATTTATATCCGAAGCGTTAGTGATGAATTAATGTGGTGATGACAACGCCCATCCATCGGCTCCCCAGGTTGCGGATAGGGGAACGGCCATTAGATATAATGGTTAGCTGCGAATAACCAATAAACGGTGCTGGACAAAATGCAGGTTTCTCCTTGTCAAGGCATAGTACCTGTTTAGCCATCCGAACAGGGTTACGTGAAGGTATCGGTAGCAGGGTATTGGATGTGGTTAGGTGATTACCAGCTAAATTGAGTAGTAATTTTCGGGTACCTAACGAACAGTAATAGCCTCATAATAACATAACTAATAGACTCAAATGTTTACATTGTACTATTATGCTGCTATTATGTTGCCATTAAAAGTATAGTATGCTATTATTATTCTGCTATTAATTGTACAAGTTAATTATACTTCTATTGTGTAGCTCTTCTAATAATATCAGCATAATAACAGTATAATATACTTTTAATAACAACATATTAGCTGTATAATAGCATTACAAATTAATAGCAGCATAGCAGACTTGTAATGACAACATAATATATTATGCTATAGAAACATAATAACACAATGTAAACATTTGAGGCTATTCGTTATGCTATTATGTTGATATTATGAGGCTATTACTGTTAACAACAGTTAACAATTAGCTGGGGAAGCACATTAACTCTGAAACAGAGTACTGTTTACTCGTGTATGGAGTGACGACCACACGTTTCAACCAGCTATTGATAGTAGTGCTGATCAAGCTTGACCTGCTTAGGTAAGATAATGTATTGTAATATATTATCCCGATAGGTCAATGATATATAGAGGTTTCTGTATATACAGAAATTACTATTAGTCAGTGCCTGGTAATGATGTAAATAATGCACAGCTTTTTAATGCCGAGCCGAGACTATTGATTATAATCAATAATTATTGATGCCTAGCCGAGACTTTAATTTTCGTAATATATATATATCAAAAAGCTTACTTCTTCAAATTCTGTCTATAGTTACATGTTTATATATTATACATTTTAGATTTATTTTATAATATTACAAAGTATAGAGAAATAAATGTTATGTAAAATATGGTAAAAGTAATAGAAGTTGTAAAGGTAGGTATAATATATAATATAAATTAGCATATATGATAAATTTATACTTTCTCACAACATTTGTGAGACAAATCATAATCAATAGTTGAAGTGTATACGATATAGGATTCAGTTAGACGAATGTAACATTACTATTTCAGTTAATCATAAATATGTTTAGATATAGGATTCCATTGAAATTAGATAAATGTATTAATAGGATAAGATTAAATAATAACAGTTGTATAAATTATTATACATCCTACATAAAATACTGTAATCATAAAAACACAATTATTTAATCTTTTAATTCCATGGATAACGGGTTTATCCGTATTCGGTCCCATGTCCGAATACGGACACTCTGTGTTATAATACGGACACCCTATATACCACTAGATAAACAATATATTATTGATGAATCAATCAGACAACTTACATTATTTATAAATAATTTTATGAACAATTCATTCTAATTTAATTACTTAATAATTTATTTATTTTTTATTATTTTATTAATTAATAATACAAGTTAAGTAGGTATCTAAATATAACATTTTTAGATTTAGATTCATTGGTGGTATTACTATTATAACATATGCGATTTTAGTGAAAATCATAATAGTTCAAACGCTGCGAGCTAATTGGTTATAGGGTCTCCGTATTTAAAAATCAATTATCCGGATACTTGATGTTATACTGCCGTATTAGGGACTTATATCACCTCTAGATATTTGCTTATAACTTAATTAATATTTGATACCAAATATAGAAATCATGTATATAATGTTTAGATTGATTTAGTTTTTAATAATATATTGTTATGTTTTATATCGATACATTTGTATATTATTGAGAATTAATTCTTATAGAACCTTAAGGTTTTAAGTTGAAATTTGTTTTCATAAATTAAAAAACGTAATAAAAAAATCAGTTTATTGGATAAATCAGGACTATCTTGAATAAATAAAAATACTTTTTTAGACTATTTATATAATTATGTATATTTTATTCATATTACGTATTTTTGTGTAGGCTTTAGGTTTTCTGAGATACCGAGAGTGTCCGTATTCGGTAACTTTCCCCTGTGTTATAATACGGACAACATATATACCACTAGATAAACTATATATTATTGATGAATCAATTAGACAAATTACAATTACATTATTTATAATTAATTTTATGAATAATTTATTCTAATTTAATTAGTTAATAATTTATTAATTTTATTATTTTTTTAATTAATAATACAATTTAAGTATCTAAATAATAACATTTTTAGATTTAGCTTTATTGGTGGTATTAATATTATAACTCACCCGATTTTTATGAAAATTAGAATAGTTCGTACGATGCGCGCTGATTGGTTATAGGGTGTCCATATTAGGGATTTATATGACCTGTATGCTTATAATTATAACTTAATTAATATTTGATAAAAAATATAGAACTTATGTATATAATTTTGTAAATGCTTTATTTTTTGTTATATATTTTTATGTTTTATATCGATACATTTGTATATTATTGAGAAGGTTTAAAGTTGACATTTTTTTCAGAAATTTAAAAACGTAATAAAAAAATCAGTTTATTGCAATATTTTGAATAATTAAAAAATAAAAATTACTTTTTTAGACTACTTATATAATTATGAATAGTTTATTCATTACATATTTTTGTGTAGGATTTATGGTTTCTGAGATATGGAGAGTGTCTGTATTCGGTTACTTTCCCCTATATTATTTAATATAAAATATGGAAAATATTTTTTTGATGATGCAATTCAGTTAAAAAAATAATACATTAAATATTTAATTGTGATGTTCTGAGAGTTTTATGAAAATGTTATGGAATAATGATGTTCTGAGGATATTCCTAGGATATAATTTTATAAAATGATGTTTTGAGGATGTCAGTGTTTGCAAGGCTTTCTTTTCCATCAATAGGAGAAGAGTAAGTGAAACAACTTTATGACTGCTGCCTCAGTAATCCGTCTCAGAATCCTTGTTCATTTATTTTTTTTACTCTTCCATTTTAAATATTCTGAATTTTTTAGATATTTCATATTATTATCTCTGATTATTACATTTCTCTGACTAAACTAATTAATAAACTATTATTGGTAACATTAAATATTGAAATTTCAGCTATTTAGTAATTTGTATTTAACATTTTTCTAATTATTTTTATTATTTAAATTTATATTTGTATTAATAAATTTGTGCATTTTAACTTTGTGTGTTCATTTTAATTGTGTAGACTAGATAAATAGAATTATTTCATTAATTAGGGTGTATACATTTGATTAGTTATGCTGAAGTAATATTGTTATTAATTAGTATTATGTTTACATGGTATATTATTAATTAAAGTGTATTATATATGTAATATATATATAAAATATATATGCTATATTAGGTTTGAAAACATTATTAGTTGTGAAAGGTTGTTGAAGTATTATAGATGAGTGGATAGATAGTATAATAAATATTATTATAAACCTAATATTTACTTTAACAAAACTATAGTGATCATCTTATATTACTTACACAAAAGCCTCATAACATAGTTATATATATGTATACTTAAAGTATACTTTATAATCATATATATATATTATAATTATCAGATATTGAAATTCTATCAAATATAAAAATCTTAATTTACTATTATATAGTTGTGATTGTGATTTTTACCATATTATTATTATTAAATAGTTTATTGACTAACAAAACATTATATGTTTATCGGCGTCATATATAATAAAATAAAAATAAAAAATAATAGTAAAGAACGAAAACTAGAACAATACATAATAACGAGAACAATGATATTAAATGGAATTAAAATAAAGAAAATATTTATATAATTTACGTTTAAATAATAACTCAGATTTAGTTATACGTATATCAGTTGGTAATAATTTCCAATATGTTGGTGCTACAACAGCAAATGCTGCTTCAGAAAATCTCGTAGAAGTAATTGGTTGGTGTAGAACCATTGTGGATCCAGAGCGGCGAGGTCGGGAGTCGGAACGAATTGATATTAACGTAGCGAGATATTCGGGAATAGATCGGTAAATGGCTCTTTGCGTTATGCACAGGAGACGAAACTTGCATTGAGAATGAAACGGAAGCCAACCAAGAGAAATCATCAGAGATGTAATCGAAACATCCATACGACGTTTGAGCTTGTACAGTATTCTAACCGCACGACGTTGAATATTTTCAAATCTGTGCATTAAATAAAGTGGGAGAGTAGTATATAATGAGCAACAATAACGAAGTCTACTGAATACAAGGGAGTCGAGTAAATACTTCGTTAAGTTATAAGTAAGTTTATTACGTGTCTTTCTAATATTGTAAAGATAATAGTTAGCTATACGAATTACATTTGTTATTTGCAACGATACATTGAACTTGTTATCAAAGGTAATACCTAGTGTAGTCACTGATTCGGAAATAGGAAGGGAGCGTAAAAAAGGATGGGATATAGTTAAAGGAGAAGAGGATCTAGTTAAAATAATGGTATTAGTTTTAGCCATATTTAATGATAATGAGTTAGTGGAGAACCATGTAATTAATTCAGTAATGCAGTTATAAATAGTTAATTGAATAGATTCAGTGTTACATGATGGTGGGAAGGACGTATAAATTTGCAAATCATCTGCATAAAGATGATAATGTAGATGAGGATATTTAAGAAATATTGATCTAATAGGTAATATATAGATAATGAATAAAATGGGCCCGAGTACGGAGCCTTGCGGAACACCGTATGAGTTAGTAAATGGTTGTGATAAAGAAGAATTAATGTTAACAGAAGAAGTTCAATTTGAGACAAAGGACATGAACCAGTTGAGTACTTGACCATTAATTCCTATCTCACGCAGGCGATACGAAAGAATAATAAGATTAAGAGAGTCAAAAGCGCACGATAAATCTAGTAGAATAAGATAACATGGGCTTTTGGTGTCAAGAGATAAAAGAATGTCACTGAAAATAAGGTTGAGGGCAGTTTCTGTGCTGCGGTGTGGGAGATAAGCACTTTGAAAACAATCAGCAATATTGTTTGTAGTTATATAATGTATTAACTGGGTTGAAACAACTCGTTCTAAAGTCTTTGATATTGACGAGAGTTGGGATATTGGTATGTAGTTAGTCAAGTTTGAGTGATCTAAAGTCGGTTTTTTAAGTAGCGGGGTAATATACGAGTGTTTCATCGATTGTGGAACAGTAGAAGTAATAAGAGATACATTGATAATATTAGTAATCAAACCAATTATATAGGGAGAAATGGAACGAAGTAAGACCAATGGAACAGGATCTAAAGGGGAGTGAGATTTGAGGGAAGTCACTAATGAAAGAACAAATGCCTGAGATGGAAGGGTAAAACAAGACCAATGATTTGAAGAGGTAATGAAAGTAACATCAAATAGTGCGACATAAAATCTTGGGAGAGAATCGATAACATTATCGTTGAAAGAAATTGGAAAAAGCAGTGCACAGATAGGAGTCAGAATGGTCAGGAAGACGTCTATTCTGATCTCGACCGATTAATTTAAATGAAAGTTGAAATGCTTGTTTGGAAGACATACCAAAGTTATTTAACTTATCAGTAAAGTAGGAGGATTTTAATGTGATAAGTTTAGTCCTATAGAGTGAACGGCATACTTTGAAAGATTTAAGATCAGATTCAAGGTTAGATACTTGATATCTATTTTGGAGTTTTCTAAGTGTTCGACGTAGGTTTACTAGTTCATTGTTAAACCAAGGTGATTTGGAAAATGATCGATTAATGGATTTAATGACAGGAGCAAATATTTCAAGAGAATTTGAGATAGCAGCATTAAAATTGTCGTAAAGAGAGTCAACTACGAGCAACGACTGAGGATTATCAAGTCGTGAAAATATAGAATTTACAAATGAAGGAATGTTAATAGCAGATATCTTCCTAAAAGAACGCTCTGGTCGGGGAGAGGTAGATGGTGGTAATATCAACTCAAACGTAACTACAAAGTGATCAGAAATTAGAAAACTTTGAGAAGGAGATGAAACAATGTCAGATGAAGATGGTGATATAACTAGATCAATGCAATTACCATTCGTATTAGTGGGGAAAAGTATATGTTGCCTTGAGAGAGAACTCATTGATCAAACTTTTTAAAGATGATGCAGCAGGATAAGATCTATTATATTGTATGTTAAAATCGCCAAGAATTATAGTGTTATCTGAAGAGATCGATTCAAAAATAGATGTTAGATCAACTAAAAATTCAGTGATACTAGAAGAAGGAGGACGGTAAATTAGAACAAAATATATTGTACAAGAAATGGAAACTTAAGATTGCAGATCATCATTTCACACGATGAGAAAGACGGAATGGTAGTGGAGACAAGTTTCAATTTAGATGAGTAAATTAATGCAAGACCACCACCACGACAAGGAATAGATCTATTAGCAATAGTTATATTATACCCTTGAGGTATTAGTTGTGATGATAGAGCAGTGTCTTTATCAGTCAGCCAGGTTTCTGTAATTGCCGTTATAAGACATTTTGAATCAATAATAGATTGAGCTATAATATCAACTTTATTACGAACAGATCTCGAATTAATTAATTGAAATAAATACTTATAATCATTATGATAACAAAGTCAATGCCTTTTCGGAGAAGAGCCTTTTTTGGATTTCAGATAATGTTCATATGAATTTGACCATTGTAGGAATTCATTTACATCAGGGATATATGGATTTGATTTCCAATCGATACCATATGTTTCCGAGTTACTTGTATTAATCAAATTACGAAGTTGATAAGAAAGACTGCGCATATTAAGTACACACTTAAATTTCGTCAGAGAAGATTTAGAAGCGTGGAAGTAAATACGTCCAATTTTCATTATATCACTGGCAATGAAAGGACGAATGAATAATGATTTAAAATCAGTTGGTTGAAGATCAGATCTGGAGTTAATTAAACTATCAATTATGCATGATGAAGATACTACTAGAGTAGCATAGTGAGAAATGAATGAGTAATCTGTAATGGTATTAGAATCGAGATCTAGTTGTTTGAATAGTGATTTAATGTATGTACGATTTCTATTGTCAGGTGAAATATGCTCAATAACAACCGAGGGTTGAGAAGAGCATGACAAAATGTTAGGAGTTGGTTTAGTAACGGTAGGTTTATGCGTCGGTAATGTTGATTTAACGATATCACTAAAAGATTTAGAGGTAGTTTTATTTAATGTATCTGGAAGTGAGGATAAGGCGGATGAAATATTATTAAGAATAGTTGAAGTGTTTGACTTCATAGTGTGAGATGATTTTTTAAATGAAATTAATTTCAATGAAATAATTATTTCTGAATTCATTATGTCAAGTTTTTGATTAATATTTGTAGTAATATTAGTAAGGTAATCAAGTTTATCATCATTGGTATTAAATTTAGGGTTAGTTAATTCAGTAATATTTTCAGTTGGTTTAACTATACACGATTCACATATAAATTTAAAGTGTTGCGAAGATAGAATATAAATCGCATATTTCGACTGGGAAATATTCGTATAATCATTTGGTAGTATATAAGTATTATACAAACATTCAAAGTGAATTGAATATCCACAAGCGCATTTAATACATTTAGTATTTAATGGTTTTGTGCATGAATTACAATCCATTATATTGTATGATATGATTTAAAGAAAGAAATCACTGAAGCGAAACGTTCAGAAAATCAATAAAACAAAACAATACAATTATAAATATCAGTATAAAATACTTATATATATATATACATATATATATAGATACAGCTAAATATGTGTATATATATTCACATAGATACACACATACATAAACATAAATATATATATATATATGTATTGATTAATAAAGTTAATATAAGCACACAGGCAATATAATTATAAATATTAAATAAATATAAGATCCTTGATAAATTGTACTAAACTCAAGGTACCGACGGTTTAAAGTACGGGTAACCGACAACCAGAGCGAGCCAGGCACGGGAGATCCTCCTGGACAGGTACCGAGTAACAAGTAGACAAGTTGTTGAACAATTTATTAATGTGTGATGAATATACAAAAATTATGGAAATGCGTCACGATAATGTTGTAGATTTGTTATTAAACAATGCAAATTGAATGAATAGAAAAACACGACTGTTCACGACGAGATGCGGAAAAAGAATCAAAAATATAGTTGTGATTGAAATAAGACACAAATTATCTAATGGAAAGTTAAACACTTTGTTTTTAAATTTGTCTTATAAAATAAAGTATGAAATAGATTATATAAAAATGTATCCCAATTTACAATAAGGAATATCCAATATAGATATCACACTACAAAATATTAAGACAATGCGTCAGTCTTTATGACATACTTAATTATCATATCGACTACATAGCTATCTGTTTCACATGTCCTAGTATATTCACGCCCTCTACTATTACTTCAGTTCTAACGCTATTGTTTAAACTTAAGCATTAAAAGGGTCATAGGGTAAATCACATACGCCTATACGATGTCCTCTACGGAACAGTAAGGACATCAAGTGTATTGTATACATTGTATAGGCATCGTCAAAGTAGACATATAATAATAATCATTTGAGTGAATTAATCTCTAGAGGTTGATATAGCTTAGAATGTTTCGATATATTAAACTCAATATTAGAAGGTTTTTAATAATTAGGATACATTTTTTATAGGTGGAATCATACATGTTTTCCGGGTGATTATAATAATTAGGTGACTAAATATTAAGTAAATATATTACATAAGCAAATATTAATATAAGTGCCTCGTCATCAAATATCATACGTGATATGTATATAATATTTACATAATCATGCTATATGTCTAGATGTTGTTCTCTGCAGGAGTCAAGCGATTATCATGCACAGTTTTGTTAATAAATACATGTAATATCACTATATGGGGAGTTACTTTAATGACAATGAAATAGTCAATTTACTACAATATTTCTTTGATATATATATTTATTTATTTAAAGTATGTATATATTTGATTTAAATAAATAAATATTAATATTATCATTATATTTACATTATAACCTGTGCTTTTAATCATATTTATAAAATGTATATTAAACATATTTTTTATAATTATATTGAAATTCACTTAAATGTATTAAATATTATTTAAACTATTTTATATTAATTATTAGTATATTACATCGTTATATATAAATAAATGTCATACATACATTATTAGCATACCTAGAATGTTTTATATTATAATGAGCTAAAATTATTATTATATTCAATTGTTATTATAAATGTTTTAAATATTTTATTCATCTCATATATCTATATATTAACTTTAAACTTGTCATTGCATTATGAATAAACTATACATATAAACTACACCCTACACCCCCTAGACGATTACAGGAACAACACTATCTGTACTTACAGATAAAATTATAATATTAAATAATAATGTAGAGAATATATTTTTATTATGTAGAAAAAAATATTAAATTATACAAATTAATTAATATAAAGTAAAAATACAATAAATAAAATAATAATACTTTTAGAATTAATATAAATATTCAAGATTATAATCGTAATTCCTGGAGAACGAATTTAAGAGAATTTCTGATCTTCTGATTTTCATCTTTTATTTGATTTTTATTTATTTGATCACTTAGATTGGCTAGCTGTGATAGAATGTCTCCTCTTTTCAGTACCACTTTAGCCTGTTTCATGTAACGCATGCATTAATTATATGAAATAAATTACTGTGATCATCAGTAATATCGAGGTATGAAATTACAAATAAACTTGGAGATATATTGGCGTCAAATTAAATTATATTACATTGCAATTAAAATCATTGATTTTATTTATTGAGAAATTATATAATTTAAATAAGGTGTAGAGTTTATACTATGAGGGTATTCCTAACGAGTATTCTATTGGCTTACATGTAAGCATACGTACTATACACTAAGTATGAGGGGTAATACACTGAGATCATCTCTGATAGGTTATTGTGATAGGATATTGTGATCAGAATGGAATTTATAAATATTTTTAAATATTTGTATTACAAAAATATAATCTTTATTATATAAATCTAAATCGTATATACATATAATGATTCTTAATACATTATTTTAACGATTGTATAATAGTTATAACAACAATAATTATAATAATATACATTTTTATATATCTAAAAGTAATCCTGATAGCTTCGATAATACGAGTATATCATCATTATTAGCCGCTTATCTCATTGTAAACTTATATCATTTATGAGGTAATTATAACCCCGGAATGCGGTCAAAAACTCATAAATCTATGAATACCTAGCACTAATGGTATGATTTACGTAGCAGGAAGGTGGTCAGAAACACAGTGAGTAGATACATTGTATAGATTAGTAGATGCAGTAGCCTATCCATGCTATAACACCACACCATGAGTAACGGTTAACCTTATTACAGTTCTGCACGAGAGACTTGAGACTGTCGATGGCCAGCAGTATCAGCTGGACGTGTTTGCAGCGTAAGTTGTCGAGGATGTGCTCGAGTATTGCGTCTGTGGGACGGTTGTCAGTACGTAAGGGATGAATGCGATCAACGTTAACACACGACTATATCTCACTCAGATATATACTAGAATAGTCAAATTTAAATGCCAATGTTATAAAGTTTAAAATGAGGCAAAACTTTTGTACATTCAATAGCATTTATGAATATTCGTGTATAATAATCACAGTTTTAACAGATCAAACATGTGGTTTTTCGAGCTAATATGTGCAGGTTTGGCTACAGCTTAAGATCTTAAATCTTATTTCGAAGTCCTTTAGAAGGAAAAAGTTATATCGAATCATTTTTATTTTTATTTATAAATATATTATACACAATTATAAACAAAACACTCCTAACAAATAATTATTATTATTACTACTACTAGATAATAGTTGATAGCATAACCATTAGCGAGAATGAAGGCCTTATGTTGCGTGGGTAAACACATGCTCCTGAAGATGAACGCTATCTTATGTTTTATGTCCAGTGAACACAGCTCGTTGTATATTAATAACTTCTCTACGAAATCTACATGCATTGTTGATTTTAAGATTTATGCATTCGTATAGTTAATATTACTAATATTTATGTAATATGCATAAGTATAAATTAATTAAAATTATCTAATTATATATATATATATATATATATATATATATATGTAATCAATTAAGGAACATTACATTTATTTTATTTTATAAAAATTTATATAATATCAAAATAATATATATATATTTGTATTTTATAATATCTATATATTATATATATGTATATATTATAAAAATAATGCATTATACTTAATTTTGTATAAATTTAAAGAAACCTTTCGTGTTTACTAATATTTGTTGTCCAGCGACGGTTCGTGATAAACTCAAAATAAACAAAATCCAATTCTCATCTTTAACGATCGCTAATTTACTCTTCTTCTTAGTTTTTGTTTTGATCTTACAGAAATCACTCAGGAAGTGGGTCTATTAATGGGGTGGGGGTGAGGTCAGTTATAACCCGACGGTAAAGAGTGGTCTAGAGGAGGGGGTCACGAACCTTTATTAGAATGCTCCGGAACTCAGCTGTATCGGTCAGTGATGATAGGAATGAAAACGAATACTGAAAGTGAAGTAGGGTTAAGTGCGAAGTAATTATTTAGATGTATTGTGGGTAGAGTAGTTGATATAGTGGATGGTTTATAGATTGGATAGTTGATATAATGAATTGTTGATATAGTGAACGGCTGATAAAGAAGTGGTAGTTGGGTTTGGTAGTCTGTTGTATCGGTAGTCGGTAAGGTGGGTATTAGGTAGGGTGGGTAGTTGATAGAATAAGTAGGGAGTAGAATGGAAATTGACCATTAAGTAATAGATAGAGTTGACACGATGGGAAGGTCGATTGTTAACCTTGAGACAGACGACGTTCTTACACTGTTTAATGTAATCGATGAACAAATGTATCCAGGTCTGCGAATTACTGTTCGACTGCACCGAAGCGATGGATGAAATGGCTGCGAGGGAATGGAGAGCAGGTGTGAGTTAGGAGGCAAAACATTGTTTACAACTAACGGTACTATTGAGATTAATCTAATTATATCAGTTTTTAATAAATTATTTGAAGATAGAATTAATCTTATTTTAATATTATTAATATAATTTCGTAGATAATATTGGAAATATAATAATACTAATTACATAAATTTCATTTAGAATTTTAGTTATATTTATTATTATATTACTATTTTTTACTATTACAGTTTTTAATTAATTGCTGTTTGTATACAAATCATTATTATTATATAACTGTATATAATACCGAATAATTATGGAAGAGATAACAAAGGCATGCTGTGCGGACCTGATGGATTAGCTGCCACAAGGTTGGAGAACAGAAGAAGTATCTTTATCACGCAGTTATTGTTGCTCTTGAGGTGTGACCACATAGCAAACAGGTGCTTCAACAGAGAAGACTTCACCAAGATCTCCTGTTTCATTTAAGTATTTAATATATGTAGTTAATATATGTATATATACGATAATAATCATCATTATTTGTTTCAAGTATTTTGTATTAAAAGGTATAATAAAAATTTAAAAAACATATTTTTCCTTCTTCTAAAGAGCTTCAAATTAAGATGTAAAACTTTTCTATTATTGTCACCTGATATAATTATATATATATATACATATGAATAAGCACAGCTTAATAAATATCATACAACTATTTACATTAAATGTAATGATAATTTTCACTATAATAATCGACCTTGACATTTTGATTCTTGTAGGAGAAGTTAGTGACTAATTCCAGATTGTGAATGATATCGTTGATAACGACTGCGGTGGATTTCGTAGTCTTTGACATGTACTGAAGTCTCTCCAGCTGGTGACACAACTGTTCAAAGTAATCCACTATACTCTCAGCTAATCCTTCTGTTGAGGAGGCAGGCATATTCGCATTAGATTCAGATTTTAACGGAATTATATTCGGTTAAATGAGATTGATATTAATTAAAATATATTCAATGCTTAATTATATATATATATAAAGGATAACTTGATGTACATATATAATAGTTTAAAAACGATTATAGTATGGAATACATAACCCTCTTAATATAGATAAAATGTCAGCCTTCAAACCAAGCATAGTGGAATGTGTATAATAATTATACTATAATTCATTTAATATATACACATATATATATATATATGTTTGTAGATTCATCTCATCCTATCAATAAACTTATTTGAAGTTTTTTTTACTTAACACAACACGGTTATTTATGTACTCATGTTAAGGCAATATTTGTTTTAATGAGAAATGATCATTTACTTATATACAATTGTATACGATCACTTCTATATATTATTTTAAGATCTATTTTGATTGTTTGGAAGGAGTTTGAATATCGCCCATAAAATTAACTTATGTCTCATCCTGATGAGTTATATATATATATAAAATATATGTTTTTCTAAATCTAAAGTATAATATATATATAATATATATAGTGTATATAGTACTTTATATTTAGAAAGACACTAATGAAGTCATAGGGATAGAGAGATACGATACACTATAGAGAGATATAGAGGACATAGGAGATACAAACAACTACAGTCGAAGCTACCACCTTTCATACAGAACTCATTAGCCGTAGAGCTGACGCACAGCAAACACTTCAGCGTTCCGAACACCAACGACTTGTTGACACCTCTCGAAGCCGATTGGCTAGCCCGCTGAAGGTCCATCACCACTACATCCTGATAGAACACCAGCAGTGGCTTGCTGAGCATCACTCCACTCGTAGGTAGGGCTTGCGCGTCTTTACAATCTATAGGAGTAGGCGTGTGGTTATCAGTATTGGGCAGCACAACATAGTGTGAAAGTGATAGTGCTAGTACTTTGTGTGCGCGTGCAGAAATAAATCGGCTGAAATTATGCAAATATAATTAACTTTATATAATAATAATATTTATTGAAATCACACATATATATATATTGAATACAATAAAAATAGCGGATACAAATGGGCGGATATAAATTGATAATGCGAATCCTATTCATATAGTGTGCAAGTGACAGTACTATCTGATTTTAAAGTGGGCGAGCTGAAATATATACGGCTAAGATTGTACAAATATAATTAACTTTTATAAGATAGATAGATAGATAGATATATTTTATTGGATTAATTAATGTCGTTCTTTTTTTTTTCATTTATTATTCTTTTTATAGTACGAATGCTATTCATTAGTGTATAGAGTGCAAGTGCGATTGTAGATTAGATTAGTTAAGAGTTTCCCAACAATATGTAGGCGTGGTAACATATAAGATAATAGGGTGATTGACATGTGATATATTTACAACAGCGACTATTGTATAATTACCAATTTCAAATTTGATAGAATCGAGTACGGATTTGAAATATCAATATGTGGGAGTATTATTAATAAATTCACGTAAAATACTATTGTGTTTTTGAATAAAAGAGTTTAAAATAATATAATATTATGTAATATATGATAGAAATTAATACTAAAATATAGTTGGTAAAATTGCATAGAATATATATTTCTAATAATAGTAAAGAATTTAGTAATTTAAACATATATAGACTACGATATTCTATCTATATTACCATTACGACTGACTACATCTAGTGGCAGATGCACTCTGGGAGATGTTTCATCTCCGCTAGTTCGGTGTATGATCGCCAGGGTAAACAATTCTCTGAGCAACTCCAGAATTGAAACGATGAGGTCATTAGATTTTCCGTCCAATAACATCTCAGTGAATTGATCTATAATCGGAAGGGTTATACTGGGAAACATTATATGCAATACATGTGTATACAAAACTCAATATATATTTTAATCTTAATATGTATATTAATAGTTATAATAGTTTTTAAAATTGACAAGATTTGTTGTATTATTATATGTATATTAATATATGTTATTAATAACTATAGCGTGGATAAAAGGCAAACAATATAGATATACATTCAGACATAGTAACTTATACATGCTCAGATCATCACTGAATCATAACTGTTACACCTAAACCTACACCTATATACCCTAAAGTATAATAAATTAAAAACAAACTACATAGATAGTATCTATTAGATACTTACTCGAACTGGACTACCTTACTTTATTTTCTAACACATTTACAAACAATTTATTTTTATAATTAATATTTTATTTATTTTTTAATAATGTAATTGTAATTCTATTTTATTTGAACACAACTTCCCAACCCGCCTCCAAACCACCTGCCCACCCTCCTATCTTGTCGAAATCAAGGGCTTGTATCAAGAAAATTGATATTTGCATGTGCACGAAATATCGTATCTCTCGAAATCACGAGTTGACTGTGAGTCAGAATCACGAGTCACCTGCTGATGACTCACCTTCTGATGACTCACCTGCTGATGACTCACCTGCTGATGACTCACCTGCTGATGACTCACCTGCTGATGACTCACCTTCTGATGACTCACCTTCTGATGACTCACCTGCTGATGACTCACCTGCTGATGACCCACCTGCTGATGACTCACCTGCTGATGACTCACCTGCTGATGACTCACTTGCTGATGACTCACCTGCTGATGACTTACCTTCTGATGACTCACCTGCTGATGACTCACCTGCTAATGACTCACCTGCTGATGACTCACTTGCTGATGACCCATCGAATGATGACTCACCGAATGATGATCTATTGCTCAGTAACAATATTGCAGACTATTGTTAACTAGCATTTACATAACATATTACGGTTACGCTATGAACGTATAACGCGATATTCACCGTAATGAGACGTGTTTAAGGATGATATATTGCACATTTGAACTATTACGAACGGTGGTATCATGGGTGCATTTATTTTCATTAAAATCCTTCTTATATCACCATAACTTTATATTTCACTTCCGAACTATTTATTTAAAATTTGATTTTTTTGACTAAATAAATTATACTTCTACAACTAGACAACTACACAAAAACATCTGATGCATCGTAGATCTAAACATCTATGCCATCGATATAAAGAAAGTGGATAAGCAATTGACGCACGTAATGCATGTTAAAGATAGATACGTGATTGACACTTTTATCGATAAATTAACAAAATGGTATCAGTGATTTTGATTGGATATTAGTCATATTATATATGTCAAATATTAAAACAGTAGTCTTTTCGTCGAAATAGATTAAAGTAACTTCTATCTATATCAATGGATTTAAATTATAAATATCAATAAAATCAATAACATAGTATTATATCTTCAATTTAAATACACAAAATTACGAAGAATGTTGATATTATGTTTTTTAAATATATAATTTTATTTTTAGTATAGATAGTACATTAAAATTGGTAGTGATTATCAATATATATATGATAAAAACATATTATTATAAATAAAAAGTAGTGGGCCAGATAGTGGGTTTCGACTGCAGCGCTCGTAGCCGATAGTGCCATACACTACATTCAATTGCTTATCCACTTTCTTTATATCGATGATCTACGCACACAGCTGAGATACTAACAGTCGCACCCTCAATTACATTCACTGATACACTCACCATAACTCATACCGTCACCACATCATCAACCATCACTTCACTCATCACCACACAACCCTCATACCCACCTTCACCATACCACCCTCATACCCACCATTACCACACCCATCACACCCCACCCCTGTTCACTAACCGATGACCGGTGTCCAGAACCTGGTTGCTATTTCGGCTACACTGAGGTATTCGTTGAGACTGTTGGAGAGACGACCTTCGCGTAGGAGTCGCGCTAACAACAGACAACATTCGACCTTCATGGTGACGAGGAAGCGGTCAGTGTCACGGGTACTGGCGCAGTGAGCGAGAGGTTTCAAGCACAGCAGACGTATCACGTTTGTTAGCAGTCGTTTTCCCAGATCAGCTGTGTGAGTGGCAGGTTTGCATGTGTATGTAGTATAATGTTTATACTAAATACTATATATATATATATGAAAGGACTCAATCAAATACAATAACGTGGAATCCTTTGATCCCATTCAGGAACTTAGATGAAGTTTTCACTTATAACTATATATGGCTCTAATGTCCCTTTGAAGCTGCTCTCATTTTAAGTCATTCATGGTTTTAACGAGAGCCGATCATTTATTTATACACAATTATATAAGATCACTTCTAAATAATATTTTAAGACCCATTTTATAAAATTAATTACTGGTCCGGACGAGGCTCGAACCAGTTGTTCCACACAGGTAGTTTTTATATATATATATATATAATAATAATTATAAAATCAGATTTGGCAATTGCCTGGGTGAAGGAAGAACCAGAGCTTATTGAGTCTTTCACCCATTTAAAATTACGAGGAGAAAAAATGATATAGGAATATAATTAAAAACAAGAAATAGTAGAATAATAAATAGAGTAAAAAATCAATTATTAAAATAAATCATCAACTCATAAAGTACAAACATCTATAGTATATCAACTTTGTGGGTTCATCAAGTCCACAACCTTAGGGAATGTAATTTCGCCAATAGTATATACACTGGTAACATTTTGAGCTAGCAAATCATCCATACATATATAGAAAAGAATAAAAGTATATAGAATATTTTATTTAAATATCAATATGATAAATGAAACATCCTCAAATGCGTAGGTTAGAAAGGACATGGACGGGTAATTAGAAAATTAAAACACAAAAATAATAAATTATTAAGTCAATAGATAAAGTATGAGGTAATCGGGAATGCATAATTAATGGGTAGTTTATTCCAATGAGTAATAGTGATCAAACAGATTTAATATATTTACTTAAATAAGTATATTTATAATACATACATACGAATATATAATTAATAAGTATAATTTGTTTAAATGAATTTAAATATGCATTATTTAAATAATAAAGCATTTTATTAATTAACATAGGTCGTCCACCATAATCACTACCTCTACCTCTATCCCCTCCACCACCACCACCTCTACCATCTCCATCACCACAACCTCCACCATCTCCACAACCTCCACCACCTACACCTCCACCACAACCTCCACCATCTCCACCACCACCACCTCCACATCCACCATTACCAAAATTACCTCCACCCCCTCCACCACATCCATCACCTACTGAGTAACAGCGGTATGATGTAATACCACTAACTTGCTATGATGTAATACCACTAACTTGCTATGATGTAATACCACTAACTTGCTATGCTGTAACACCACTAACTAGCTATACTATAACACCACTAACTAGCTATAATGTAACACCACTAACTAGCTGTGATGTAACACCACTAACTAGCTATAATGTAACACCACTAACTAGCTATAATGTAACACCACTAACTAGCTATAATGTAACACCACTAACTAGCTGTGATGTAACACCACTAACTAGCTATAATGTAACACCACTAACTAGCTATGATGTAACACCACTAACTAGCTGTGATGTAACACCACTAACTAGCTATAATGTAACACCACTAACTAGCTATGATGTAACACCACTAACTTGCTATGATGTAATACCACTACCTAGCTATGATGTAATACCACTAACTTGCTATGATGTAACACCACTAACTAGCTATGATGTAACACCACTAACTTGCTATGATGTAACACCACTAACTAGCTATGATGTAATACCACTAACTTGCTATGATGTAATACCACTAACTTGCTATGCTGTAACACCACTAACTAGCTATACTATAACACCACTAACTAGCTATAATGTAACACCACTAACTAGCTGTGATGTAACACCACTAACTAGCTATAATGTAACACCACTAACTAGCTATAATGTAACACCACTAACTAGCTATAATGTAACACCACTAACTAGCTATAATGTAACACCACTAACTAGCTATAATGTAACACCACTAACTAGCTATACTATAACACCACTAACTAGCTATAATGTAACACCACTACTAGCTATAATGTAACACCACTAACTAGCTATACTATAACACCACTAACTAGCTATAATGTAACACCACTACTAGCTATAATGTAACACCACTAACTAGCTATAATGTAACACCACTAACTAGCTATAATGTAACACCACTAACTAGCTATAATGTAACACCACTAACTAGCTATAATGTAACACCACTAACTAGCTATAATGTAACACCACTAACTAGCTATACTATAACACCACTAACTAGCTATAATGTAACACCACTACTAGCTATAATGTAACACCACTAACTAGCTATGCTGTAACACCACTAACTAGCTATAATGTAACACCACTAACTAGCTATAATGTAACACCACTAACTAGCTATAATGTAACACCACTAACTAGCTATACTATAACACCACTAACTTGCTATAATGTAACACCACTAACTAGCTATAATGTAACACCACTAACTAGCTATAATGTAACACCACTAACTAGCTATAATGTAACACCACTAACTAGCTATAATGTAACACCACTAACTAGCTATAATGTAACACCACTAACTAGCTATACTATAACACCACTAACTAGCTATAATGTAACACCACTACTAGCTATAATGTAACACCACTAACTAGCTATAATGTAACACCACTAACTTGCTATAATGTAACACCACTAACTAGCTATGCTGTAACACCACTAACTAGCTATGATGTAACACCACTAACTAGCTATGCTGTAACACCACTAACTAGCTATACTATAACACCACTAACTAGCTATGATGTAACACCACTAACTAGCTATACTATAACACCACTAACTAGCTATAATGTAACACCACTACTAGCTATAATGTAACACCACTAACTAGCTATGCTGTAACACCACTAACTAGCTATAATGTAACACCACTACTAGCTATAATGTAACACCACTAACTAGCTATAATGTAACACCACTAACTAGCTATAATGTAACACCACTAACTAGCTATAATGTAACACCACTAACTAGCTATAATGTAACACCACTAACTAGCTATAATGTAACACCACTAACTAGCTATAATGTAACACCACTAACTAGCTATAATGTAACACCACTAACTAGCTATGCTGTAACACCACTAACTAGCTATAATGTAACACCACTAACTAGCTATGCTGTAACACCACTAACTAGCTATAATGTAACACCACTAACTAGCTATAATGTAACACCACTAACTAGCTATGCTGTAACACCACTAACTAGCTATAATGTAACACCACTAACTAGCTATAATGTAACACCACTAACTAGCTATAATGTAACACCACTAACTAGCTATAATGTAACACCACTAACTAGCTATAATGTAACACCACTAACTAGCTATAATGTAACACCACTAACTAGCTATAATGTAACACCACTAACTAGCTATAATGTAACACCACTAACTAGCTATAATGTAACACCACTAACTAGCTATACTATAACACCACTAACTAGCTATGATGTAACACCACTAACTAGCTATACTATAACACCACTAACTAGCTATAATGTAACACCACTACTAGCTATAATGTAACACCACTAACTAGCTATGCTGTAACACCACTAACTAGCTATACTGTAACACCACTAACTAGCTATGCTGTAACACCACTAACTAGCTATACTATAACACCACTAACTAGCTATAATGTAACACCACTAACTAGCTATGCTGTAACACCACTAACTAGCTATAATGTAACACCACTAACTAGCTATAATGTAACACCACTAACTAGCTATAATGTAACACCACTAACTAGCTATAATGTAACACCACTAACTAGCTATAATGTAACACCACTAACTAGCTATGCTGTAACACCACTAACTAGCTATAATGTAACACCACTAACTAGCTATAATGTAACACCACTAACTAGCTATAATGTAACACCACTACTAGCTATAATGTAACACCACTAACTAGCTATAATGTAACACCACTAACTTGCTATAATGTAACACCACTAACTAGCTATAATGTAACACCACTAACTAGCTATAATGTAACACCACTAACTTGCTATAATGTAACACCAATAACTAGCTATAATGTAACACCACTAACTAGCTATAATGTAACACCACTAACTTGCTATACTATAACACCACTAACTAGCTATACTATAACACCACTAACTAGCTATAATGTAACACCACTAACTAGCTATAATGTAACACCACTAACTAGCTATAATGTAACACCACTAACTAGCTATAATGTAACACCACTAACTTGCTATACTATAACACCACTAACTAGCTATACTATAACACCACTAACTAGCTATAATGTAACACCACTAACTAGCTATAATGTAACACCACTAACTAGCTATAATGTAACACCACTAACTAGCTATAATGTAACACCACTAACTAGCTATAATGTAACACCACTAACTAGCTATAATGTAACACCACTAACTAGCTATGATGTAACACCACTAACTAGCTATAATGTAACACCACTAACTTGCTATAATGTAACACCACTAACTAGCTATAATGTAACACCACTAACTAGCTATAATGTAACACCACTAACTAGCTATAATGTAACACCACTAACTAGCTATAATGTAACACCACTAACTAGCTATAATGTAACACCACTAACTAGCTATAATGTAACACCACTAACTAGCTATAATGTAACACCACTAACTAGCTATAATGTAACACCACTAACTAGCTATAATGTAACACCACTAACTAGCTATAATGTAACACCACTAACTAGCTATGCTGTAACACCACTAACTAGCTATACTATAACACCACTAACTAGCTATAATGTAACACCACTAACTAGCTATAATGTAACACCACTAACTAGCTATAATGTAACACCACTAACTAGCTATAATGTAACACCACTAACTAGCTATAATGTAACACCACTAACTAGCTATAATGTAACACCACTAACTAGCTATGCTGTAACACCACTAACTAGCTATACTGTAACACCACTAACTAGCTATACTATAACACCACTAACTAGCTATAATGTAACACCACTAACTAGCTATAATGTAACACCACTAACTAGCTATAATGTAACACCACTAACTAGCTATAATGTAACACCACTAACTAGCTATAATGTAACACCACTAACTAGCTATAATGTAACACCACTAACTAGCTATAATGTAACACCACTAACTAGCTATAATGTAACACCACTAACTAGCTATAATGTAACACCACTAACTAGCTATAATGTAACACCACTAACTAGCTATAATGTAACACCACTAACTAGCTATGATGTAACACCACTAACTAGCTATAATGTAACACCACTAACTAGCTATACTATAACACCACTAACTAGCTATACTATAACACCACTAACTAGCTATAATGTAACACCACTAACTAGCTATAATGTAACACCACTAACTAGCTATAATGTAACACCACTAACTAGCTATACTATAACACCACTAACTAGCTATAATGTAACACCACTAACTAGCTATAATGTAACACCACTAACTAGCTATAATGTAACACCACTAACTAGCTATACTATAACACCACTAACTAGCTATACTATAACACCACTAACTAGCTATAATGTAACACCACTAACTAGCTATAATGTAACACCACTAACTAGCTATAATGTAACACCACTAACTAGCTATAATGTAACACCACTAACTAGCTATAATGTAACACCACTAACTAGCTATACTATAACACCACTAACTAGCTATACTATAACACCACTAACTAGCTATAATGTAACACCACTAACTAGCTATGATGTAACACCACTAACTAGCTATGCTGTAACACCACTAACTAGCTATAATGTAACACCACTAACTAGCTATAATGTAACACCACTAACTAGCTATAATGTAACACCACTAACTAGCTATAATGTAACACCACTAACTAGCTATAATGTAACACCACTAACTAGCTATAATATAACACCACTAACTAGCTATAATGTAACACCACTAACTAGCTATACTGTAACACCACTAACTAGCTATAATGTAACACCACTAACTAGCTATAATGTAACACCACTAACTAGCTATAATGTAACACCACTAACTAGCTATACTATAACACCACTAACTAGCTATAATATAACACCACTAACTAGCTATAATGTAACACCACTAACTAGCTATAATGTAACACCACTAACTAGCTATAATGTAACACCACTAACTAGCTATAATGTAACACCACTAACTAGCTATAATGTAACACCACTAACTAGCTATAATGTAACACCACTAACTAGCTATAATGTAACACCACTAACTAGCTATAATGTAACACCACTAACTAGCTATAATGTAACACCACTAACTAGCTATAATGTAACACCACTAACTAGCTATAATGTAACACCACTAACTAGCTATAATGTAACACCACTAACTAGCTATAATGTAACACCACTAACTAGCTATAATGTAACACCACTAACTAGCTATAATGTAACACCACTAACTAGCTATGATGTAACACCACTAACTAGCTATGCTGTAACACCACTAACTAGCTATAATGTAACACCACTAACTAGCTATAATGTAACACCACTAACTAGCTATAATGTAACACCACTAACTAGCTATACTATAACACCACTAACTAGCTATAATGTAACACCACTAACTAGCTATGATGTAACACCACTAACTAGCTATACTATAACACCACTAACAAGCTATAATGTAACACCACTAACTAGCTATAATGTAACACCACTAACTAGCTATAATGTAACACCACTAACTAGCTATAATGTAACACCACTAACTAGCTATAATGTAACACCAATAACTAGCTATAATGTAACACCACTAACTAGCTATAATGTAACACCACTAACTAGCTATAATGTAACACCACTAACTAGCTATAATGTAACACCACTAACTAGCTATAATGTAACACCACTAACTAGCTATAATGTAACACCACTAACTAGCTATAATGTAACACCACTAACTAGCTATGATGTAACACCACTAACTAGCTATAATGTAACACCACTAACTAGCTATAATGTAACACCACTAACTAGCTATAATGTAACACCACTAACTAGCTATAATGTAACACCACTAACTAGCTATGATGTAACACCACTAACTAGCTATAATGTAACACCACTAACTAGCTATAATGTAACACCACTAACTAGCTATAATGTAACACCACTAACTAGCTATAATGTAACACCACTAACTAGCTATAATGTAACACCACTAACTAGCTATAATGTAACACCACTAACTAGCTATAATGTAACACCACTAACTAGCTATACTATAACACTGCCACTAACTAGCTATAATGTAACACCACTAACTAGCTATGCTGTAACACCACTAACTAGCTATAATGTAACACCACTAACTAGCTATAATGTAACACCACTAACTAGCTATAATGTAACACCACTAACTAGCTATACTATAACACCACTAACTAGCTATAATGTAACACCACTAACTAGCTATAATGTAACACTGCCACTAACTAGCTATAATGTAACACCACTAACTAGCTATAATGTAACACCACTAAC
Source organism: Osedax fenrisi (assembly GCA_964019155.1). Taxonomy (NCBI): domain Eukaryota; kingdom Metazoa; phylum Annelida; class Polychaeta; order Sabellida; family Siboglinidae; genus Osedax; species Osedax fenrisi. Next base: position 10,646,402 of record OZ025243.1, read on the forward strand.
TAGCTATAATGTAACACCACTAACTAGCTATAATGTAACACCACTAACTAGCTATAATGTAACACCACTAACTAGCTATAATGTAACACCACTAACTAGCTATAATGTAACACCACTAACTAGCTATAATGTAACACCACTAACTAGCTATACTGTAACACCACTAACTAGCTATACTATAACACCACTAACTAGCTATAATGTAACACCACTAACTAGCTATAATGTAACACCACTAACTAGCTATAATGTAATACCACTAACTAGCTATAATGTAACACCACTAACTAGCTATAATGTAACACCACTAACTAGCTATGCTGTAACACCACTAACTAGCTATAATGTAACATCACTAACTAGCTATACTGTAACACCACTAACTTGCTATGCTGTAACACCACTAACTAGCTATAATGTAACACCACTAACTAGCTATAATGTAACACCACTAACTAGCTATAATGTAACACCACTAACTAGCTATAATGTAACACCACTAACTAGCTATGCTGTAACACCACTAACTAGCTATAATGTAACACCACTAACTAGCTATAATGTAACACCACTAACTAGCTATAATGTAACACCACTAACTAGCTATAATGTAACACCACTAACTAGCTATAATGTAACACCACTACTAGCTATAATGTAACACCACTAACTAGCTATAATGTAACACCACTAACTAGCTATAATGTAACACCACTAACTAGCTATAATGTAACACCACTAACTAGCTATAATGTAACACCACTAACTAGCTATAATGTAACACCACTAACTAGCTATAATGTAACACCACTAACTAGCTATAATGTAACACCACTAACTAGCTATAATGTAACACCACTAACTAGCTATGATGTAACACCACTAACTAGCTATAATGTAACACCACTAACTAGCTATAATGTAACACCACTAACTAGCTATAATGTAACACCACTAACTAGCTATAATGTAACACCACTAACTAGCTATAATGTAACACCACTAACTAGCTATAATGTAACACCACTAACTAGCTATAATGTAACACCACTAACTAGCTATAATGTAACACCACTAACTAGCTATAATGTAACACCACTAACTAGCTATAATGTAACACCACTAACTAGCTATAATGTAACACCACTAACTAGCTATAATGTAACACCACTAACTAGCTATAATGTAACACCACTAACTAGCTATAATGTAACACCACTAACTAGCTATAATGTAACACCACTAATTAGCTATACTATAACACCACTAACTAGCTATAATGTAACACCACTAACTAGCTATAATGTAACACCACTAACTAGCTATGCTGTAACACCACTAACTAGCTATAATGTAACACCACTAACTTGCTATAATGTAACACCACTAACTAGCTATGCTGTAACACCACTAACTAGCTATGCTGTAACACCACTAACTAGCTATAATGTAACACCACTAACTAGCTATACTGTAACACCACTAACTAGCTATAATGTAACACCACTAACTAGCTATACTGTAACACCACTAACTAGCTATAATGTAACACCACTAACTAGCTATAATGTAACACCACTAACTAGCTATACTGTAACACCACTAACTAGCTATAATGTAACACCACTAACTAGCTATGCTGTAACACCACTAACTAGCTATAATGTAACACCACTAACTAGCTATAATGTAACACCACTAACTTGCTATAATGTAACACCACTAACTAGCTATGCTGTAACACCACTAACTAGCTATAATGTAACACCACTAACTAGCTATAATGTAACACCACTAACTTGCTATAATGTAACACCACTAACTAGCTATGCTGTAACACCACTAACTAGCTATAATGTAACACCACTAACTAGCTATAATGTAACACCACTAACTTGCTATAATGTAACACCACTAACTAGCTATGCTGTAACACCACTAACTAGCTATAATGTAACACCACTAACTAGCTATAATGTAACACCACTAACTAGCTATAATGTAACACCACTAACTAGCTATAATGTAACACCACTAACTTGCTATAATGTAACACCACTAACTAGCTATAATGTAACACCACTAACTAGCTATAATGTAACACCACTAACTAGCTATAATGTAACACCACTAACTAGCTATAATGTAACACCACTAACTAGCTATAATGTAACACCACTAACTAGCTATACTATAACACCACTAACTAGCTATAATGTAACACCACTAACTAGCTATAATGTAACACCACTAACTAGCTATGATGTAACACCACTAACTAGCTATAATGTAACACCACTAACTAGCTATAATGTAACACCACTAACTAGCTATAATGTAACACCACTAACTAGCTATGCTGTAACACCACTAACTAGCTATAATGTAACACCACTAACTAGCTATGCTGTAACACCACTAACTAGCTATAATGTAACACCACTAACTTGCTATAATGTAACACCACTAACTAGCTATAATGTAACACCACTAACTAGCTATAATGTAACACCACTAACTAGCTATGATGTAACACCACTAACTAGCTATGATGTAACACCACTAACTAGCTATAATGTAACACCACTAACTAGCTATGCTGTAACACCACTAACTAGCTATAATGTAACACCACTAACTAGCTATAATGTAACACCACTAACTAGCTATACTATAACACCACTAACTAGCTATAATGTAACACCACTAACTAGCTATAATGTAACACCACTAACTAGCTATAATGTAACACCACTAACTAGCTATAATGTAACACCACTAACTAGCTATAATGTAACACCACTAACTAGCTATAATGTAACACCACTAACTAGCTATAATGTAACACCACTAACTAGCTATAATGTAACACCACTAACTAGCTATAATATAACACCACTAACTAGCTATACTATAACACCACTAACTAGCTATAATGTAACACCACTAACTAGCTATAATGTAACACCACTAACTAGCTATAATGTAACACCACTAACTAGCTATAATGTAACACCACTAACTAGCTATGCTGTAACACCACTAACTAGCTATAATGTAACACCACTAACTAGCTATAATGTAACACCACTAACTAGCTATGATGTAACACCACTAACTAGCTATAATGTAACACCACTAACTAGCTATAATGTAACACCACTACTAGCTATAATGTAACACCACTAACTAGCTATAATGTAACACCACTAACTAGCTATAATGTAACACCACTAACTAGCTATAATGTAACACCACTAACTAGCTATAATGTAACACCACTAACTAGCTATAATGTAACACCACTAACTAGCTATAATGTAACACCACTAACTAGCTATAATGTAACACCACTAACTAGCTATAATGTAACACCACTAACTAGCTATAATGTAACACCACTAACTAGCTATAATGTAACACCACTAACTAGCTATGCTGTAACACCACTAACTAGCTATAATGTAACACCACTAACTAGCTATAATGTAACACTGCTACTAACTAGCTATAATGTAACACCACTAACTAGCTATAATGTAACACCACTAACTAGCTATAATGTAACACCACTAACTAGCTATAATGTAACACCACTAACTAGCTATAATGTAACACCACTAACTAGCTATACTATAACACCACTAACTAGCTATAATGTAACACCACTAACTAGCTATACTATAACACCACTAACTAGCTATAATGTAACACCACTAACTAGCTATAATGTAACACCACTAACTAGCTATACTATAACACCACTAACTAGCTATAATGTAACACCACTAACTAGCTATAATGTAACACCACTAACTAGCTATAATGTAACACCACTAACTAGCTATAATGTAACACCACTAACTAGCTATGATGTAACACCACTAACTAGCTATAATGTAACACCACTAACTAGCTATACTATAACACCACTAACTAGCTATAATGTAACACCACTAACTAGCTATACTATAACACCACTAACTAGCTATAATGTAACACCACTAACTAGCTATAATGTAACACCACTAACTAGCTATACTATAACACCACTAACTAGCTATAATGTAACACCACTAACTAGCTATAATGTAACACCACTAACTAGCTATACTATAACACCACTAACTAGCTATAATGTAACACCACTAACTAGCTATACTATAACACCACTAACTAGCTATACTATAACACCACTAACTAGCTATAATGTAACACCACTAACTAGCTATAATGTAACACCACTAACTAGCTATAATATAACACCACTAACTAGCTATAATGTAACACCACTAACTAGCTATAATGTAACACCACTAACTAGCTATAATGTAACACCACTAACTAGCTATAATGTAACACCACTAACTAGCTATGATGTAACACCACTAACTAGCTATGATGTAACACCACTAACTAGCTATAATGTAACACCACTAACTAGCTATAATGTAACACCACTAACTAGCTATAATGTAACACCACTAACTAGCTATAATGTAACACCACTAACTAGCTATAATGTAACACCACTAACTAGCTATAATGTAACACCACTAACTAGCTATGCTGTAACACCACTAACTAGCTATAATGTAACACCACTAACTAGCTATAATGTAACACCACTAACTAGCTATGCTGTAACACCACTAACTAGCTATAATGTAACACCACTAACTAGCTATAATGTAACACCACTAACTAGCTATAATGTAACACCACTAACTAGCTATAATGTAACACCACTAACTAGCTATGCTGTAACACCACTAACTAGCTATAATGTAACACCACTAACTAGCTATGATGTAACACCACTAACTAGCTATAATGTAACACCACTAACTAGCTATAATGTAACACCACTAACTAGCTATAATGTAACACCACTAACTAGCTATACTATAACACCACTAACTAGCTATAATGTAACACCACTAACTAGCTATAATGTAACACCACTAACTAGCTATACTGTAACACCACTAACTAGCTATAATGTAACACCACTAACTAGCTATACTGTAATACCACTAACTAGCTATAATGTAACACCACTAACTAGCTATAATGTAACACCACTAACTAGCTATACTGTAACACCACTAACTAGCTATAATGTAACACCACTAACTAGCTATACTATAACACCACTAACTAGCTATAATGTAACACCACTAACTTGCTATGCTGTAACACCACTAACTAGCTATAATGTAACACCACTAACTAGCTATGATGTAACACCACTAACTTGCTATGATGTAACACCACTAACTAGCTATAATGTAACACCACTAACTAGCTATAATGTAACACCACTAACTAGCTATAATGTAACACCACTAACTAGCTATAATGTAACACCACTAACTAGCTATAATGTAACACCACTAACTAGCTATAATGTAACACCACTAACTAGCTATAATGTAACACCACTAACTAGCTATAATGTAACACCACTAACTAGCTATAATGTAACACCACTAACTAGCTATAATGTAACACCACTAATTAGCTATACTATAACACCACTAACTAGCTATAATGTAACACCACTAACTAGCTATAATGTAACACCACTAACTAGCTATGCTGTAACACCACTAACTAGCTATAATGTAACACCACTAACTTGCTATAATGTAACACCACTAACTAGCTATGCTGTAACACCACTAACTAGCTATGCTGTAACACCACTAACTAGCTATAATGTAACACCACTAACTAGCTATACTGTAACACCACTAACTAGCTATAATGTAACACCACTAACTAGCTATACTGTAACACCACTAACTAGCTATAATGTAACACCACTAACTAGCTATAATGTAACACCACTAACTAGCTATACTGTAACACCACTAACTAGCTATAATGTAACACCACTAACTAGCTATGCTGTAACACCACTAACTAGCTATAATGTAACACCACTAACTAGCTATAATGTAACACCACTAACTTGCTATAATGTAACACCACTAACTAGCTATGCTGTAACACCACTAACTAGCTATAATGTAACACCACTAACTAGCTATAATGTAACACCACTAACTTGCTATAATGTAACACCACTAACTAGCTATGCTGTAACACCACTAACTAGCTATAATGTAACACCACTAACTAGCTATAATGTAACACCACTAACTTGCTATAATGTAACACCACTAACTAGCTATGCTGTAACACCACTAACTAGCTATAATGTAACACCACTAACTAGCTATAATGTAACACCACTAACTAGCTATAATGTAACACCACTAACTAGCTATAATGTAACACCACTAACTTGCTATAATGTAACACCACTAACTAGCTATAATGTAACACCACTAACTAGCTATAATGTAACACCACTAACTAGCTATAATGTAACACCACTAACTAGCTATAATGTAACACCACTAACTAGCTATAATGTAACACCACTAACTAGCTATACTATAACACCACTAACTAGCTATAATGTAACACCACTAACTAGCTATAATGTAACACCACTAACTAGCTATGATGTAACACCACTAACTAGCTATAATGTAACACCACTAACTAGCTATAATGTAACACCACTAACTAGCTATAATGTAACACCACTAACTAGCTATGCTGTAACACCACTAACTAGCTATAATGTAACACCACTAACTAGCTATGCTGTAACACCACTAACTAGCTATAATGTAACACCACTAACTTGCTATAATGTAACACCACTAACTAGCTATAATGTAACACCACTAACTAGCTATAATGTAACACCACTAACTAGCTATGATGTAACACCACTAACTAGCTATGATGTAACACCACTAACTAGCTATAATGTAACACCACTAACTAGCTATGCTGTAACACCACTAACTAGCTATAATGTAACACCACTAACTAGCTATAATGTAACACCACTAACTAGCTATACTATAACACCACTAACTAGCTATAATGTAACACCACTAACTAGCTATAATGTAACACCACTAACTAGCTATAATGTAACACCACTAACTAGCTATAATGTAACACAACTAACTAGCTATAATGTAACACCACTAACTAGCTATAATGTAACACCACTAACTAGCTATAATGTAACACCACTAACTAGCTATAATGTAACACCACTAACTAGCTATACTATAACACCACTAACTAGCTATAATGTAACACCACTAACTAGCTATAATGTAACACCACTAACTAGCTATAATGTAACACCACTAACTAGCTATGCTATAACACCACTAACTAGCTATAATGTAACACCACTAACTAGCTATACTATAACACCACTAACTAGCTATAATGTAACACCACTACTAGCTATGCTGTAACACCACTAACTAGCTATAATGTAACACCACTAACTAGCTATAATGTAACACCACTAACTAGCTATAATGTAACACCACTAACTAGCTATGCTGTAACACCACTAACTAGCTATAATGTAACACCACTAATTAGCTATACTATAACACCACTAACTAGCTATAATGTAACACCACTAACTAGCTATAATGTAACACCACTAACTAGCTATGCTGTAACACCACTAACTAGCTATGATGTAACACCACTAACTAGCTATAATGTAACACCACTAACTAGCTATGATGTAACACCACTAACTAGCTATAATGTAACACCACTAACTAGCTATAATGTAACACCACTAACTAGCTATAATGTAACACCACTAACTAGCTATACTGTAACACCACTAACTAGCTATAATGTAACACCACTAACTAGCTATACTATAACACCACTAACTAGCTATAATGTAACACCACTAACTTGCTATGCTGTAACACCACTAACTAGCTATAATGTAACACCACTAACTAGCTATGATGTAACACCACTAACTTGCTATGATGTAACACCACTAACTAGCTATAATGTAACACCACTAACTAGCTATAATGTAACACCACTAACTAGCTATAATGTAACACCACTAACTAGCTATAATGTAACACCACTAACTAGCTATAATGTAACACCACTAACTAGCTATAATGTAACACCACTAACTAGCTATAATGTAACACCACTAACTAGCTATAATGTAACACCACTAACTAGCTATAATGTAACACCACTAACTAGCTATAATGTAACACCACTAATTAGCTATACTATAACACCACTAACTAGCTATAATGTAACACCACTAACTAGCTATAATGTAACACCACTAACTAGCTATGCTGTAACACCACTAACTAGCTATAATGTAACACCACTAACTTGCTATAATGTAACACCACTAACTAGCTATGCTGTAACACCACTAACTAGCTATGCTGTAACACCACTAACTAGCTATAATGTAACACCACTAACTAGCTATACTGTAACACCACTAACTAGCTATAATGTAACACCACTAACTAGCTATACTGTAACACCACTAACTAGCTATAATGTAACACCACTAACTAGCTATAATGTAACACCACTAACTAGCTATACTGTAACACCACTAACTAGCTATAATGTAACACCACTAACTAGCTATGCTGTAACACCACTAACTAGCTATAATGTAACACCACTAACTAGCTATAATGTAACACCACTAACTTGCTATAATGTAACACCACTAACTAGCTATGCTGTAACACCACTAACTAGCTATAATGTAACACCACTAACTAGCTATAATGTAACACCACTAACTTGCTATAATGTAACACCACTAACTAGCTATGCTGTAACACCACTAACTAGCTATAATGTAACACCACTAACTAGCTATAATGTAACACCACTAACTTGCTATAATGTAACACCACTAACTAGCTATGCTGTAACACCACTAACTAGCTATAATGTAACACCACTAACTAGCTATAATGTAACACCACTAACTAGCTATAATGTAACACCACTAACTAGCTATAATGTAACACCACTAACTTGCTATAATGTAACACCACTAACTAGCTATAATGTAACACCACTAACTAGCTATAATGTAACACCACTAACTAGCTATAATGTAACACCACTAACTAGCTATAATGTAACACCACTAACTAGCTATAATGTAACACCACTAACTAGCTATACTATAACACCACTAACTAGCTATAATGTAACACCACTAACTAGCTATAATGTAACACCACTAACTAGCTATGATGTAACACCACTAACTAGCTATAATGTAACACCACTAACTAGCTATAATGTAACACCACTAACTAGCTATAATGTAACACCACTAACTAGCTATGCTGTAACACCACTAACTAGCTATAATGTAACACCACTAACTAGCTATGCTGTAACACCACTAACTAGCTATAATGTAACACCACTAACTTGCTATAATGTAACACCACTAACTAGCTATAATGTAACACCACTAACTAGCTATAATGTAACACCACTAACTAGCTATGATGTAACACCACTAACTAGCTATGATGTAACACCACTAACTAGCTATAATGTAACACCACTAACTAGCTATGCTGTAACACCACTAACTAGCTATAATGTAACACCACTAACTAGCTATAATGTAACACCACTAACTAGCTATACTATAACACCACTAACTAGCTATAATGTAACACCACTAACTAGCTATAATGTAACACCACTAACTAGCTATAATGTAACACCACTAACTAGCTATAATGTAACACCACTAACTAGCTATAATGTAACACCACTAACTAGCTATAATGTAACACCACTAACTAGCTATAATGTAACACCACTAACTAGCTATAATATAACACCACTAACTAGCTATACTATAACACCACTAACTAGCTATAATGTAACACCACTAACTAGCTATAATGTAACACCACTAACTAGCTATAATGTAACACCACTAACTAGCTATGCTATAACACCACTAACTAGCTATAATGTAACACCACTAACTAGCTATACTATAACACCACTAACTAGCTATAATGTAACACCACTACTAGCTATAATGTAACACCACTAACTAGCTATAATGTAACACTGCTACTAACTAGCTATAATGTAACACCACTAACTAGCTATAATGTAACACCACTAACTAGCTATAATGTAACACCACTAACTAGCTATAATGTAACACCACTAACTAGCTATAATGTAACACCACTAACTAGCTATAATGTAACACCACTAACTAGCTATAATGTAACACCACTAACTAGCTATACTATAACACCACTAACTAGCTATAATGTAACACCACTAACTAGCTATAATGTAACACCACTAACTAGCTATAATGTAACACCACTAACTAGCTATAATGTAACACCACTAACTAGCTATAATGTAACACCACTAACTAGCTATAATGTAACACCACTAACTAGCTATAATGTAACACCACTAACTAGCTATGCTGTAACACCACTAACTAGCTATAATGTAACACCACTAATTAGCTATACTATAACACCACTAACTAGCTATAATGTAACACCACTAACTAGCTATAATGTAACACCACTAACTAGCTATGCTGTAACACCACTAACTAGCTATGATGTAACACCACTAACTAGCTATAATGTAACACCACTAACTAGCTATGATGTAACACCACTAACTAGCTATAATGTAACACCACTAACTAGCTATAATGTAACACCACTAACTAGCTATACTATAACACCACTAACTAGCTATAATGTAACACCACTAACTAGCTATGATGTAACACCACTAACTTGCTATGATGTAACACCACTAACTAGCTATAATGTAACACCACTAACTAGCTATAATGTAACACCACTAACTAGCTATAATGTAACACCACTAACTAGCTATAATGTAACACCACTAACTAGCTATAATGTAACACCACTAACTAGCTATAATGTAACACCACTAACTAGCTATAATGTAACACCACTAACTAGCTATAATGTAACACCACTAACTAGCTATAATGTAACACCACTAACTAGCTATAATGTAACACCACTAATTAGCTATACTATAACACCACTAACTAGCTATAATGTAACACCACTAACTAGCTATAATGTAACACGACTAACTAGCTATGCTGTAACACCACTAACTAGCTATAATGTAACACCACTAACTTGCTATAATGTAACACCACTAACTAGCTATGCTGTAACACCACTAACTAGCTATGCTGTAACACCACTAACTAGCTATAATGTAACACCACTAACTAGCTATACTGTAACACCACTAACTAGCTATAATGTAACACCACTAACTAGCTATACTGTAACACCACTAACTAGCTATAATGTAACACCACTAACTAGCTATAATGTAACACCACTAACTAGCTATACTGTAACACCACTAACTAGCTATAATGTAACACCACTAACTAGCTATACTATAACACCACTAACTAGCTATAATGTAACACCACTAACTTGCTATGCTGTAACACCACTAACTAGCTATAATGTAACACCACTAACTAGCTATGATGTAACACCACTAACTAGCTATGCTGTAACACCACTAACTAGCTATAATGTAACACCACTAACTAGCTATAATGTAACACCACTAACTAGCTATAATGTAACACCACTAACTAGCTATAATGTAACACCACTAATTAGCTATACTATAACACCACTAACTAGCTATAATGTAACACCACTAACTAGCTATAATGTAACACCACTAACTAGCTATGATGTAACACCACTAACTAGCTATGCTGTAACACCACTAACTAGCTATAATGTAACACCACTAACTAGCTATAATGTAACACCACTAACTAGCTATAATGTAACACCACTAACTAGCTATGCTGTAACACCACTAACTAGCTATAATGTAACACCACTAACTTGCTATAATGTAACACCACTAACTAGCTATAATGTAACACCACTAACTAGCTATAATGTAACACCACTAACTAGCTATAATGTAACACCACTAACTAGCTATAATGTAACACCACTAACTAGCTATAATGTAACACCACTAACTAGCTATAATGTAACACTGCCACTAACTAGCTATAATGTAACACCACTAACTAGCTATAATGTAACACCACTAACTAGCTATGATGTAACACCACTAACTAGCTATGCTGTAACACCACTAACTAGCTATAATGTAACACCACTAACTAGCTATAATGTAACACCACTAACTAGCTATACTATAACACCACTAACTAGCTATAATGTAACACCACTAACTAGCTATAATGTAACACCACTAACTAGCTATAATGTAATAACACTAACTAGCTATACTATAACACCACTAACTAGCTATAATGTAACACCACTAATTAGCTATACTATAACACCACTAACTAGCTATAATGTAACACCACTAACTAGCTATAATGTAACACCACTAACTAGCTATGCTGTAACACCACTAACTAGCTATAATGTAACACCACTAACTTGCTATAATGTAACACCACTAACTAGCTATAATGTAACACCACTAACTAGCTATAATGTAACACCACTAACTAGCTATGATGTAACACCACTAACTAGCTATGCTGTAACACCACTAACTAGCTATGCTGTAACACCACTAACTAGCTATAATGTAACACCACTAACTAGCTATAATGTAACACCACTAACTAGTTATAATGTAACACCACTAACTAGCTATAATGTAACACCACTAACTAGCTATACTATAACACCACTAACTAGCTATAATGTAACACCACTAACTAGCTATAATGTAACACCACTAACTAGCTATAATGTAACACCACTAACTAGCTATAATGTAACACCACTAACTAGCTATAATGTAACACCACTAACTAGCTATGCTGTAACACCACTAACTAGCTATAATGTAACACCACTAACTAGCTATAATGTAACACCACTAACTAGCTATAATGTAACACCACTAACTAGCTATACTATAACACCACTAACTAGCTATAATGTAACACCACTAACTAGCTATAATGTAACACCACTAACTAGCTATAATGTAACACCACTAACTAGCTATAATGTAACACCACTAACTAGCTATGCTGTAACACCACTAACTAGCTATGCTATAACACCACTAACTAGCTATAATGTAACACCACTAACTAGCTATAATGTAACACCACTAACTAGCTATAATGTAACACCACTAACTAGCTATGATGTAACACCACTAACTAGCTATAATGTAACACCACTAACTAGCTATGATGTAACACCACTAACTAGCTATAATGTAACACCACTAACTAGCTATACTATAACACCACTAACTAGCTATAATGTAACACCACTAACTAGCTATAATGTAACACCACTAACTAGCTATAATGTAACACCACTAACTAGCTATGATGTAACACCACTAACTAGCTATAATGTAACACCACTAACTAGCTATAATGTAACACCACTAACTAGCTATAATGTAACACCACTAACTAGCTATAATGTAACACCACTAACTAGCTATAATGTAACACCACTAACTAGCTATAATGTAACACCACTAACTAGCTATAATGTAACACCACTAACTAGCTATAATGTAACACCACTAACTAGCTATACTATAACACCACTAACTAGCTATAATGTAACACCACTAACTAGCTATAATGTAACACCACTAACTAGCTATAATGTAACACCACTAACTAGCTATAATGTAACACCACTAACTAGCTATAATGTAACACCACTAACTAGCTATAATGTAACACCACTAACTAGCTATAATGTAACACCACTAACTAGCTATAATGTAACACCACTAACTAGCTATAATGTAACACCACTAACTAGCTATAATGTAACACCACTAACTAGCTATAATGTAACACCACTAACTAGCTATACTATAACACCACTAACTAGCTATAATGTAACACCACTAACTAGCTATAATGTAACACCACTAACTAGCTATAATGTAACACCACTAACTAGCTATAATGTAACACCACTAACTTGCTATAATGTAACACCACTAACTAGCTATAATGTAACACCACTAAATAGCTATAATGTAACACCACTAACTAGCTATAATGTAACACCACTAACTAGCTATAATGTAACACCACTAACTAGCTATAATGTAACACCACTAACTAGCTATAATGTAACACCACTAACTAGCTATACTATAACACCACTAACTAGCTATGCTGTAACACCACTAACTAGCTATGATGTAACACCACTAACTAGCTATAATGTAACACCACTAACTAGCTATAATGTAACACCACTAACTAGCTATGCTGTAACACCACTAACTAGCTATAATGTAACACCACTAACTAGCTATAATGTAACACCACTAACTAGCTATAATGTAACACCACTAACTAGCTATAATGTAACACCACTAATTAGCTATACTATAACACCACTAACTAGCTATAATGTAACACCACTAACTAGCTAAAATGTAACACCACTAACTAGCTATGCTGTAACACCACTAACTAGCTATAATGTAACACCACTAACTAGCTATAATGTAACACCACTAACTAGCTATGCTGTAACACCACTAACTAGCTATGCTGTAACACCACTAACTAGCTATAATGTAACACCACTAACTAGCTATAATGTAACACCACTAACTAGCTATGCTGTAACACCACTAACTAGCTATAATGTAACACCACTAACTAGCTATAATGTAACACCACTAACTAGCTATAATGTAACACCACTAATTAGCTATACTATAACACCACTAACTAGCTATAATGTAACACCACTAACTAGCTATAATGTAACACCACTAACTAGCTATAATGTAACACCACTAACTAGCTATGCTGTAACACCACTAACTAGCTATGCTGTAACACCACTAACTAGCTATAATGTAACACCACTAACTAGCTATAATGTAACACCACTAACTAGCTATGCTGTAACACCACTAACTAGCTATAATGTAACACCACTAACTAGCTATAATGTAACACCACTAACTAGCTATAATGTAACACCACTAACTAGCTATGCTGTAACACCACTAACTAGCTATAATGTAACACCACTAACTAGCTATAATGTAACACCACTAACTAGCTATAATGTAACACCACTAATTAGCTATACTATAACACCACTAACTAGCTATAATGTAACACCACTAACTAGCTATAATGTAACACCACTAACTAGCTATAATGTAACACCACTAACTAGCTATGCTGTAACACCACTAACTAGCTATGCTGTAACACCACTAACTAGCTATAATGTAACACCACTAACTAGCTATAATGTAACACCACTAACTAGCTATGCTGTAACACCACTAACTAGCTATAATGTAACACCACTAACTAGCTATAATGTAACACCACTAACTAGCTATAATGTAACACCACTAACTAGCTATAATGTAACACCACTAATTAGCTATACTATAACACCACTAACTAGCTATAATGTAACACCACTAACTAGCTATAATGTAACACCACTAACTAGCTATGCTGTAACACCACTAACTAGCTATAATGTAACACCACTAACTAGCTATAATGTAACACCACTAACTAGCTATACTATAACACCACTAACTAGCTATAATGTAACACCACTAACTAGCTATGCTGTAACACCACTAACTAGCTATGATGTAACACCACTAACTAGCTATAATGTAACACCACTAACTAGCTATAATGTAACACCACTAACTAGCTATGATGTAACACCACTAACTAGCTATAATGTAACACCACTAACTTGCTATAATGTAACACCACTAACTAGCTATGCTGTAACACCATTAACTAGCTATAATGTAACACCACTAACTAGCTATAATGTAACACCACTAACTTGCTATAATGTAACACCACTAACTAGCTATGCTGTAACACCACTAACTAGCTATAATGTAACACCACTAACTAGCTATAATGTAACACCACTAACTAGCTATAATGTAACACCACTAACTAGCTATAATGTAACACCACTAATTAGCTATACTATAACACCACTAACTAGCTATAATGTAACACCACTAACTAGCTATGCTGTAACACCACTAACTAGCTATGCTGTAACACCACTAACTAGCTATAATGTAACACCACTAACTAGCTATAATGTAACACCACTAACTAGCTATAATGTAACACCACTAACTAGCTATAATGTAACACCACTAACTTGCTATAATGTAACACCACTAACTAGCTATACTATAACACCACTAACTAGCTATAATGTAACACCACTAACTAGCTATAATGTAACACCACTAACTAGATATAATGTAACACCACTAACTAGCTATAATGTAACACCACTAACTAGCTATAATGTAACACCACTAACTAGCTATGCTGTAACACCACTAACTAGCTATGCTGTAACACCACTAACTAGCTATGATGTAACACCACTAACTAGCTATAATGTAACACCACTAACTAGCTATGCTGTAACACCACTAACTAGCTATAATGTAACACCACTAACTAGCTATAATGTAACACCACTAACTAGCTATAATGTAACACCACTAACTAGCTATGCTGTAACACCACTAACTAGCTATAATGTAACACCACTAACTAGCTATAATGTAACACCACTAACTAGCTATGCTGTAACACCACTAACTAGCTATAATGTAACACCACTAACTAGCTATAATGTAACACCACTAACTAGCTATAATGTAACACCACTAACTTGCTATAATGTAATACCACTAACTAGCTATACTATAACACCACTAACTAGCTATAATGTAACAGCACTAACTAGCTATAATGTAACACCACTAACTAGCTATAATGTAACACCACTAACTAGCTATGATGTAACACCACTAACTAGCTATAATGTAACACCACTAACTAGCTATAATGTAACACCACTAACTAGCTATAATGTAACACCACTAACTAGCTATGCTGTAACACCACTAACTAGCTATGCTGTAACACCACTAACTAGCTATGATGTAACACCACTAACTAGCTATAATGTAACACCACTAACTAGCTATGCTGTAACACCACTAACTAGCTATAATGTAACACCACTAACTAGCTATAATGTAACACCACTAACTAGCTATAATGTAACACCACTAACTAGCTATGCTGTAACACCACTAACTAGCTATAATGTAACACCACTAACTTGCTATAATGTAACACCACTAACTAGCTATGCTGTAACACCACTAACTAGCTATAATGTAACACCACTAACTAGCTATAATGTAACACCACTAACTAGCTATAATGTAACACCACTAACTAGCTATAATGTAACACCACTAATTAGCTATACTATAACACCACTAACTAGCTATAATGTAACACCACTAACTAGCTATAATGTAACACCACTAACTAGCTATAATGTAACACCACTAACTAGCTATGCTGTAACACCACTAACTAGCTATAATGTAACACCACTAACTAGCTATGCTGTAACACCACTAACTAGCTATGCTGTAACACCACTAACTAGCTATGATGTAACACCACTAACTAGCTATAATGTAACACCACTAACTAGCTATGCTGTAACACCACTAACTAGCTATAATGTAACACCACTAACTTGCTATAATGTAACACCACTAACTAGCTATGCTGTAACACCACTAACTAGCTATAATGTAACACCACTAACTAGCTATAATGTAACACCACTAACTAGCTATAATGTAACACCACTAACTAGCTATAATGTAACACCACTAATTAGCTATACTATAACACCACTAACTAGCTATAATGTAACACCACTAACTAGCTATGCTGTAACACCACTAACTAGCTATGCTGTAACACCACTAACTAGCTATAATGTAACACCACTAACTAGCTATAATGTAACACCACTAACTAGCTATAATGTAACACCACTAACTAGCTATAATGTAACACCACTAACTTGCTATAATGTAACACCACTAACTAGCTATACTATAACACCACTAACTAGCTATAATGTAACAGCACTAACTAGCTATAATGTAACACCACTAACTAGCTATAATGTAACACCACTAACTAGCTATGATGTAACACCACTAACTAGCTATAATGTAACACCACTAACTAGCTATAATGTAACACCACTAACTAGCTATACTGTAACACCACTAACTAGCTATAATGTAACACCACTAACTAGCTATAATGTAACACCACTAACTAGCTATGCTGTAACACCACTAACTAGCTATGCTGTAACACCACTAACTAGCTATAATGTAACACCACTAACTAGCTATAATGTAACACCACTAACTAGCTATAATGTAACACCACTAACTAGCTATAATGTAACACCACTAACTTGCTATAATGTAACACCACTAACTAGCTATGCTATAACACCACTAACTAGCTATAATGTAACACCACTAACTTGCTATAATGTAACACCACTAACTAGCTATAATGTAACACCACTAACTAGCTATAATGTAACACCACTAACTAGCTATAATGTAACACCACTAACTAGCTATAATGTAACACCACTAACTTGCTATAATGTAACACCACTAACTAGCTATACTATAACACCACTAACTAGCTATGCTGTAACACCACTAACTAGCTATAATGTAACACCACTAACTAGCTATGCTGTAACACCACTAACTAGCTATAATGTAACACCACTAACTAGCTATAATGTAACACCACTAACTAGCTATACTGTAACACCACTAACTAGCTATAATGTAACACCACTAACTAGCTATAATGTAACACCACTAACTAGCTATAATGTAACACCACTAACTAGCTATAATGTAACACCACTAACTAGCTATAATGTAACACCACTAACTAGCTATACTGTAACACCACTAACTAGCTATAATGTAACACCACTAACTAGCTATAATGTAACACCACTAACTAGCTATAATGTAACACCACTAACTAGCTATAATGTAACACCACTAACTAGCTATAATGTAACACCACTAACTAGCTATGCTGTAACACCACTAACTAGTTATAATGTAACACCACTAACTAGCTATGCTGTAACACCACTAACTAGCTATAATGTAACACCACTAACTAGCTATAATGTAACACCACTAACTAGCTATAATGTAACACCACTAACTAGCTATAATGTAACACCACTAACTAGCTATACTGTAACACCACTAACTAGCTATAATGTAACACCACTAACTAGCTATAATGTAACACCACTAACTAGCTATACTGTAACACCACTAACTAGCTATAATGTAACACCACTAACTAGCTATAATGTAACACCACTAACTAGCTATGCTGTAACACCACTAACTAGCTATGCTGTAACACCACTAACTAGCTATAATGTAACACCACTAACTAGCTATAATGTAACACCACTAACTAGCTATAATGTAACACCACTAACTAGCTATAATGTAACACCACTAACTTGCTATAATGTAACACCACTAACTAGCTATGCTATAACACCACTAACTAGCTATAATGTAACACCACTAACTTGCTATAATGTAACACCACTAACTAGCTATACTATAACACCACTAACTAGCTATGCTGTAACACCACTAACTAGCTATAATGTAACACCACTAACTAGCTATGCTGTAACACCACTAACTAGCTATAATGTAACACCACTAACTAGCTATGATGTAACACCACTAACTAGCTATACTATAACACCACTAACTAGCTATGCTGTAACACCACTAACTAGCTATAATGTAACACCACTAACTAGCTATGCTGTAACACCACTAACTAGCTATAATGTAACACCACTAACTAGCTATAATGTAACACCACTAACTAGCTATACTGTAACACCACTAACTAGCTATAATGTAACACCACTAACTAGCTATAATGTAACACCACTAACTAGCTATAATGTAACACCACTAACTAGCTATAATGTAACACCACTAACTAGCTATAATGTAACACCACTAACTAGCTATGCTGTAACACCACTAACTAGTTATAATGTAACACCACTAACTAGCTATGCTGTAACACCACTAACTAGCTATAATGTAACACCACTAACTAGCTATAATGTAACACCACTAACTTGCTATAATGTAACACCACTAACTAGCTATAATGTAACACCACTAACTAGCTATGCTGTAACACCACTAACTAGCTATAATGTAACACCACTAACTAGCTATGCTGTAACACCACTAACTAGCTATGCTGTAACACCACTAACTAGCTATAATGTAACACCACTAACTAGCTATAATGTAACACCACTAACTAGCTATAATGTAACACCACTAACTAGCTATACTGTAACACCACTAACTAGCTATAATGTAACACCACTAACTAGCTATAATGTAACACCACTAACTAGCTATAATGTAACACCACTAACTAGCTATAATGTAACACCACTAACTAGCTATAATGTAACACCACTAACTAGCTATAATGTAACACCACTAACTAGCTATGCTGTAATACCACTAACTTGCTATAATGTAACACCACTAACTAGCTATAATGTAACACCACTAACTAGCTATGCTGTAACACCACTAACTAGCTATAATGTAACACCACTAACTAGCTATAATGTAACACCACTAACTAGCTATAATGTAACACCACTAACTAGCTATAATGTAACACCACTAACTAGCTATAATGTAACACCACTAACTAGCTATGCTGTAACACCACTAACTAGTTATAATGTAACACCACTAACTAGCTATGCTGTAACACCACTAACTAGCTATAATGTAACACCACTAACTAGCTATAATGTAACACCACTAACTTGCTATAATGTAACACCACTAACTAGCTATAATGTAACACCACTAACTAGCTATGCTGTAACACCACTAACTAGCTATAATGTAACACCACTAACTAGCTATGCTGTAACACCACTAACTAGCTATGCTGTAACACCACTAACTAGCTATAATGTAACACCACTAACTAGCTATAATGTAACACCACTAACTAGCTATAATGTAACACCACTAACTAGCTATACTGTAACACCACTAACTAGCTATAATGTAACACCACTAACTAGCTATAATGTAACACCACTAACTAGCTATAATGTAACACCACTAACTAGCTATAATGTAACACCACTAACTAGCTATAATGTAACACCACTAACTAGCTATAATGTAACACCACTAACTAGCTATAATGTAACACCACTAACTAGCTATAATGTAACACCACTAACTAGCTATAATGTAACACCACTAACTAGCTATGCTGTAACACCACTAACTAGCTATAATGTAACACCACTAACTAGCTATAATGTAACACCACTAACTAGCTATGATGTAACACCACTAACTAGCTATAATGTAACACCACTAACTAGCTATACTATAACACCACTAACTAGCTATAATGTAACACCACTAACTAGCTATAATGTAACACCACTAACTAGCTATACTATAACACCACTAACTTGCTATAATGTAACACCACTAACTAGCTATAATGTAACACCACTAACTTGCTATAATGTAACACCACTAACTAGCTATGCTATAACACCACTAACTAGCTATAATGTAACACCACTAACTTGCTATAATGTAACACCACTAACTAGCTATAATGTAACACCACTAACTAGCTATAATGTAACACCACTAACTAGCTATAATGTAACACCACTAACTAGCTATAATGTAACACCACTAACTTGCTATAATGTAACACCACTAACTAGCTATACTATAACACCACTAACTAGCTATGCTGTAACACCACTAACTAGCTATAATGTAACACCACTAACTAGCTATGCTGTAACACCACTAACTAGCTATAATGTAACACCACTAACTAGCTATAATGTAACACCACTAACTAGCTATACTGTAACACCACTAACTAGCTATAATGTAACACCACTAACTAGCTATAATGTAACACCACTAACTAGCTATAATGTAACACCACTAACTAGCTATAATGTAACACCACTAACTAGCTATAATGTAACACCACTAACTAGCTATACTGTAACACCACTAACTAGCTATAATGTAACACCACTAACTAGCTATAATGTAACACCACTAACTAGCTATAATGTAACACCACTAACTAGCTATAATGTAACACCACTAACTAGCTATAATGTAACACCACTAACTAGCTATGCTGTAACACCACTAACTAGTTATAATGTAACACCACTAACTAGCTATGCTGTAACACCACTAACTAGCTATAATGTAACACCACTAACTAGCTATAATGTAACACCACTAACTAGCTATAATGTAACACCACTAACTAGCTATAATGTAACACCACTAACTAGCTATACTGTAACACCACTAACTAGCTATAATGTAACACCACTAACTAGCTATAATGTAACACCACTAACTAGCTATACTGTAACACCACTAACTAGCTATAATGTAACACCACTAACTAGCTATAATGTAACACCACTAACTAGCTATGCTGTAACACCACTAACTAGCTATGCTGTAACACCACTAACTAGCTATAATGTAACACCACTAACTAGCTATAATGTAACACCACTAACTAGCTATAATGTAACACCACTAACTAGCTATAATGTAACACCACTAACTTGCTATAATGTAACAGCACTAACTAGCTATGCTATAACACCACTAACTAGCTATAATGTAACACCACTAACTTGCTATAATGTAACACCACTAACTAGCTATACTATAACACCACTAACTAGCTATGCTGTAACACCACTAACTAGCTATAATGTAACACCACTAACTAGCTATGCTGTAACACCACTAACTAGCTATAATGTAACACCACTAACTAGCTATGATGTAACACCACTAACTAGCTATACTATAACACCACTAACTAGCTATGCTGTAACACCACTAACTAGCTATAATGTAACACCACTAACTAGCTATGCTGTAACACCACTAACTAGCTATAATGTAACACCACTAACTAGCTATAATGTAACACCACTAACTAGCTATACTGTAACACCACTAACTAGCTATAATGTAACACCACTAACTAGCTATAATGTAACACCACTAACTAGCTATAATGTAACACCACTAACTAGCTATAATGTAACACCACTAACTAGCTATAATGTAACACCACTAACTAGCTATGCTGTAACACCACTAACTAGTTATAATGTAACACCACTAACTAGCTATGCTGTAACACCACTAACTAGCTATAATGTAACACCACTAACTAGCTATAATGTAACACCACTAACTTGCTATAATGTAACACCACTAACTAGCTATAATGTAACACCACTAACTAGCTATGCTGTAACACCACTAACTAGCTATAATGTAACACCACTAACTAGCTATGCTGTAACACCACTAACTAGCTATGCTGTAACACCACTAACTAGCTATAATGTAACACCACTAACTAGCTATAATGTAACACCACTAACTAGCTATAATGTAACACCACTAACTAGCTATACTGTAACACCACTAACTAGCTATAATGTAACACCACTAACTAGCTATAATGTAACACCACTAACTAGCTATAATGTAACACCACTAACTAGCTATAATGTAACACCACTAACTAGCTATAATGTAACACCACTAACTAGCTATAATGTAACACCACTAACTAGCTATGCTGTAATACCACTAACTTGCTATAATGTAACACCACTAACTAGCTATAATGTAACACCACTAACTAGCTATGCTGTAACACCACTAACTAGCTATAATGTAACACCACTAACTAGCTATAATGTAACACCACTAACTAGCTATAATGTAACACCACTAACTAGCTATAATGTAACACCACTAACTAGCTATAATGTAACACCACTAACTAGCTATGCTGTAACACCACTAACTAGTTATAATGTAACACCACTAACTAGCTATGCTGTAACACCACTAACTAGCTATAATGTAACACCACTAACTAGCTATAATGTAACACCACTAACTTGCTATAATGTAACACCACTAACTAGCTATAATGTAACACCACTAACTAGCTATGCTGTAACACCACTAACTAGCTATAATGTAACACCACTAACTAGCTATGCTGTAACACCACTAACTAGCTATGCTGTAACACCACTAACTAGCTATAATGTAACACCACTAACTAGCTATAATGTAACACCACTAACTAGCTATAATGTAACACCACTAACTAGCTATACTGTAACACCACTAACTAGCTATAATGTAACACCACTAACTAGCTATAATGTAACACCACTAACTAGCTATAATGTAACACCACTAACTAGCTATAATGTAACACCACTAACTAGCTATAATGTAACACCACTAACTAGCTATAATGTAACACCACTAACTAGCTATAATGTAACACCACTAACTAGCTATAATGTAACACCACTAACTAGCTATAATGTAACACCACTAACTAGCTATGCTGTAACACCACTAACTAGCTATAATGTAACACCACTAACTAGCTATAATGTAACACCACTAACTAGCTATGATGTAACACCACTAACTAGCTATAATGTAACACCACTAACTAGCTATACTATAACACCACTAACTAGCTATAATGTAACACCACTAACTAGCTATAATGTAACACCACTAACTAGCTATACTATAACACCACTAACTTGCTATAATGTAACACCACTAACTAGCTATAATGTAACACCACTAACTAGCTATAATGTAACACCACTAACTAGCTATAATGTAACACCACTAAATAGCTATAATGTAACACCACTAACTAGCTATGCTGTAACACCACTAACTAGCTATAATGTAACACCACTAACTAGCTATGATGTAACACCACTAACTAGCTATAAT
Organism: Osedax fenrisi; assembly: GCA_964019155.1. Lineage (NCBI taxonomy): Eukaryota > Metazoa > Annelida > Polychaeta > Sabellida > Siboglinidae > Osedax > Osedax fenrisi. The sequence continues at coordinate 10,671,281 of OZ025243.1, forward strand.
GTAACACCACTAACTAGCTATACTATAACACCACTAACTAGCTATAATGTAACACCACTAACTAGCTATAATGTAACACCACTAACTAGCTATACTATAACACCACTAACTTGCTATAATGTAACACCACTAACTAGCTATAATGTAACACCACTAACTTGCTATAATGTAACACCACTAACTAGCTATGCTGTAACACCACTAACTAGCTATAATGTAACACCACTAACTAGCTATAATGTAACACCACTAACTAGCTATAATGTAACACCACTAACTAGCTATGCTGTAACACCACTAACTAGCTATAATGTAACACCACTAACTAGCTATAATGTAACACCACTAACTAGCTATGCTGTAACACCACTAACTTGCTATGCTGTAATACCACTAACTAGCTATAATGTAACACCACTAACTAGCTATAATGTAACACCACTAACTTGCTATAATGTAACACCACTAACTAGCTATAATGTAACACCACTAACTAGCTATACTATAACACCACTAACTAGCTATAATGTAACACCACTAACTTGCTATACTGTAACACCACTAACTAGCTATACTATAACACCACTAACTAGCTATAATGTAACACCACTAACTAGCTATAATGTAACACCACTAACTAGCTATACTATAACACCACTAACTAGCTATAATGTAATACCACTAACTTGCTATGCTGTAACACCACTAACTAGCTATAATGTAACACCACTAACTAGCTATAATGTAACACCACTAACTTGCTATAATGTAACACCACTAACTAGCTATAATGTAACACCACTAACTAGCTATACTATAACACCACTAACTAGCTATAATGTAACACCACTAACTTGCTATACTGTAACACCACTAACTAGCTATACTATAACACCACTAACTAGCTATAATGTAACACCACTAACTAGCTATACTATAACACCACTAACTAGCTATAATGTAACACCACTAACTAGCTATAATGTAACACCACTAACTAGCTATAATGTAACACCACTAACTAGCTATACTATAACACCACTAACTTGCTATGATGTAACACCACTAACTAGCTATAATGTAACACCACTAACTAGCTATAATGTAACACCACTAACTAGCTATAATGTAACACCACTAACTAGCTATAATGTAACACCACTAACTAGCTATAATGTAACACCACTAACTAGCTATAATGTAACACCACTAACTAGCTATAATGTAACACCACTAACTAGCTATAATGTAACACCACTAACTAGCTATAATGTAACACCACTAACTAGCTATACTATAACACCACTAACTTGCTATGATGTAACACCACTAACTAGCTATAATGTAACACCACTAACTAGCTATAATGTAACACCACTAACTAGCTATAATGTAACACCACTAACTAGCTATAATGTAACACCACTAACTAGCTATAATGTAACACCACTAACTAGCTATAATGTAACACCACTAACTAGCTATAATGTAACACCACTAACTAGCTATAATGTAACACTACTAACTAGCTATGCTGTAACACCACTAACTAGCTATAATGTAACACCACTACTAGCTATAATGTAACACCACTAACTAGCTATAATGTAACACCACTAACTAGCTATAATGTAACACCACTAACTAGCTATACTGTAACACCACTAACTAGCTATAATGTAACACCACTAACTAGCTATGCTGTAACACCACTAACTAGCTATAATGTAACACCACTAACTAGCTATAATGTAACACCACTAACTATCTATAATGTAACACCACTAACTAGCTATGCTGTAACACCACTAACTAGCTATAATGTAACACCACTAACTAGCTATAATGTAACACCACTAACTAGCTATAATGTAACACCACTAACTAGCTATAATGTAACACCACTAACTAGCTATAATGTAACACCACTAACTAGCTATAATGTAACACCACTAACTAGCTATAATGTAACACCACTAACTAGCTATAATGTAACACCACTAACTAGCTATACTATAACACCACTAACTAGCTATAATGTAACACCACTAACTAGCTATAATGTAACACCACTAACTAGCTATACTATAACACCACTAACTTGCTATAATGTAACACCACTAACTAGCTATAATGTAACACCACTAACTAGCTATAATGTAACACCACTAACTAGCTATAATGTAACACCACTAAATAGCTATAATGTAACACCACTAACTAGCTATGCTGTAACACCACTAACTAGCTATAATGTAACACCACTAACTAGCTATGATGTAACACCACTAACTAGCTATAATGTAACACCACTAACTAGCTATACTATAACACCACTAACTAGCTATAATGTAACACCACTAACTAGCTATAATGTAACACCACTAACTAGCTATACTATAACACCACTAACTTGCTATAATGTAACACCACTAACTAGCTATAATGTAACACCACTAACTTGCTATAATGTAACACCACTAACTAGCTATGCTGTAACACCACTAACTAGCTATAATGTAACACCACTAACTAGCTATAATGTAACACCACTAACTAGCTATAATGTAACACCACTAACTAGCTATGCTGTAACACCACTAACTAGCTATAATGTAACACCACTAACTAGCTATAATGTAACACCACTAACTAGCTATGCTGTAACACCACTAACTTGCTATGCTGTAATACCACTAACTAGCTATAATGTAACACCACTAACTAGCTATAATGTAACACCACTAACTTGCTATAATGTAACACCACTAACTAGCTATAATGTAACACCACTAACTAGCTATACTATAACACCACTAACTAGCTATAATGTAACACCACTAACTTGCTATACTGTAACACCACTAACTAGCTATACTATAACACCACTAACTAGCTATAATGTAACACCACTAACTAGCTATAATGTAACACCACTAACTAGCTATACTATAACACCACTAACTAGCTATAATGTAATACCACTAACTTGCTATGCTGTAACACCACTAACTAGCTATAATGTAACACCACTAACTAGCTATAATGTAACACCACTAACTTGCTATAATGTAACACCACTAACTAGCTATAATGTAACACCACTAACTAGCTATACTATAACACCACTAACTAGCTATAATGTAACACCACTAACTTGCTATACTGTAACACCACTAACTAGCTATACTATAACACCACTAACTAGCTATAATGTAACACCACTAACTAGCTATACTATAACACCACTAACTAGCTATAATGTAACACCACTAACTAGCTATACTATAACACCACTAACTTGCTATGATGTAACACCACTAACTAGCTATAATGTAACACCACTAACTAGCTATAATGTAACACCACTAACTAGCTATAATGTAACACCACTAACTAGCTATAATGTAACACCACTAACTAGCTATAATGTAACACCACTAACTAGCTATAATGTAACACCACTAACTAGCTATAATGTAACACCACTAACTAGCTATAATGTAACACCACTAACTAGCTATAATGTAACACCACTAACTAGCTATACTATAACACCACTAACTTGCTATGATGTAACACCACTAACTAGCTATAATGTAACACCACTAACTAGCTATAATGTAACACCACTAACTAGCTATAATGTAACACCACTAACTAGCTATAATGTAACACCACTAACTAGCTATAATGTAACACCACTAACTAGCTATAATGTAACACCACTAACTAGCTATAATGTAACACCACTAACTAGCTATAATGTAACACTACTAACTAGCTATGCTGTAACACCACTAACTAGCTATAATGTAACACCACTACTAGCTATAATGTAACACCACTAACTAGCTATAATGTAACACCACTAACTAGCTATAATGTAACACCACTAACTAGCTATACTGTAACACCACTAACTAGCTATAATGTAACACCACTAACTAGCTATGCTGTAACACCACTAACTAGCTATAATGTAACACCACTAACTAGCTATAATGTAACACCACTAACTATCTATAATGTAACACCACTAACTAGCTATGCTGTAACACCACTAACTAGCTATAATGTAACACCACTAACTAGCTATAATGTAACACCACTAACTAGCTATAATGTAACACCACTAACTAGCTATAATGTAACACCACTAACTAGCTATAATGTAACACCACTAACTAGCTATAATGTAACACCACTAACTAGCTATAATGTAACACCACTAACTAGCTATAATGTAACACCACTAACTAGCTATAATGTAACACCACTAACTAGCTATAATGTAACACTACTAACTAGCTATGCTGTAACACCACTAACTAGCTATAATGTAACACCACTAACTAGCTATAATGTAACACCACTAACTAGCTATAATGTAACACCACTAACTAGCTATAATGTAACACCACTAACTAGCTATAATGTAACACCACTAACTAGCTATAATGTAACACCACTAACTAGCTATGCTGTAACACCACTAACTAGCTATAATGTAACACCACTAACTAGCTATAATGTAACACCACTAACTAGCTATAATGTAACACCACTACTAGCTATAATGTAACACCACTAACTAGCTATAATGTAACACCACTAACTAGCTATAATGTAACACCACTAACTAGCTATACTGTAACACCACTAACTAGCTATAATGTAACACCACTAACTAGCTATGCTGTAACACCACTAACTAGCTATAATGTAACACCACTAACTAGCTATAATGTAACACCACTAACTAGCTATAATGTAACACCACTAACTAGCTATAATGTAACACCACTAACTAGCTATAATGTAACACCACTAACTAGCTATAATGTAACACCACTAACTAGCTATAATGTAACACCACTAACTAGCTATAATGTAACACCACTAACTAGCTATAATGTAACACCACTAACTAGCTATAATGTAACACTACTAACTAGCTATGCTGTAACACCACTAACTAGCTATAATGTAACACCACTAACTTGCTATGCTGTAACACCACTAACTAGCTATAATGTAACACCACTAACTAGCTATAATGTAACACCACTAACTAGCTATAATGTAACACTGCCACTAACTTGCTATGCTGTAACACCACTAACTAGCTATAATGTAACACCACTAAATAGCTATAATGTAACACCACTAACTAGCTATAATGTAACACCACTAACTAGCTATAATGTAACACCACTAACTAGCTATAATGTAACACCACTAACTAGCTATACTGTAACACCACTAACTAGCTATAATGTAACACCACTAACTAGCTATAATGTAACACCACTAACTAGCTATAATGTAACACCACTAACTAGCTATGCTGTAACACCACTAACTAGCTATGCTGTAACACCACTAACTAGCTATGCTGTAACACCACTAACTAGCTATAATGTAACACCACTAACTAGCTATAATGTAACACCACTAACTAGCTATAATGTAACACCACTAACTAGCTATAATGTAACACCACTAACTAGCTATACTGTAACACCACTAACTAGCTATAATGTAACACCACTAACTAGCTATAATGTAACACCACTAACTAGCTATAATGTAACACCACTAACTAGCTATGCTGTAACACCACTAACTAGCTATGCTGTAACACCACTAACTAGCTATGCTGTAACACCACTAACTAGCTATAATGTAACACCACTAACTAGCTATAATGTAACACCACTAACTAGCTATACTGTAACACCACTAACTAGCTATAATGTAACACCACTAACTAGCTATAATGTAACACCACTAACTAGCTATAATGTAACACCACTAACTAGCTATGCTGTAACACCACTAACTAGCTATGCTGTAACACCACTAACTAGCTATGCTGTAACACCACTAACTAGCTATAATGTAACACCACTAACTAGCTATAATGTAACACCACTAAATAGCTATAATGTAACACCACTAACTAGCTATAATGTAACACTGCCACTAACTTGCTATAATGTAACACCACTACTAGCTATAATGTAACACCACTAACTAGCTATAATGTAACACCACTAACTAGCTATAATGTAACACCACTAACTAGCTATAATGTAACACCACTAACTAGCTATAATGTAACACCACTAACTAGCTATACTATAACACCACTAACTAGCTATAATGTAACACCACTAACTAGCTATAATGTAACACCACTAACTAGCTATAATGTAACACCACTAACTAGCTATGCTGTAACACCACTAACTAGCTATGCTGTAACACCACTAACTAGCTATACTGTAACACCACTAACTAGCTATAATGTAACACCACTAACTAGCTATAATGTAACACCACTAACTAGCTATAATGTAACACCACTAACTAGCTATAATGTAACACCACTAACTAGCTATAATGTAACACCACTAACTAGCTATAATGTAACACCACTAACTAGCTATAATGTAACACTGCCACTAACTAGCTATAATGTAACACCACTAACTAGCTATAATGTAACACCACTAACTAGCTATAATGTAACACCACTAACTAGCTATAATGTAACACCACTAACTAGCTATGCTGTAACACCACTAACTAGCTATAATGTAACACCACTAACTAGCTATGATGTAACACCACTAACTAGCTATAATGTAACACCACTAACTAGCTATAATGTAACACCACTAACTTGCTATGATGTAACACCACTAACTAGCTATAATGTAACACCACTAACTAGCTATGCTGTAACACCACTAACTAGCTATAATGTAACACCACTAACTAGCTATAATGTAACACCACTAACTAGCTATGATGTAACACCACTAACTAGCTATAATGTAACACCACTAACTAGCTATACTATAACACCACTAACTAGCTATGCTGTAACACCACTAACTAGCTATAATGTAACACCACTAACTAGCTATACTATAACACCACTAACTAGCTATGCTGTAACACCACTAACTAGCTATAATGTAACACCACTAACTAGCTATGATGTAACACCACTAACTAGCTATAATGTAACACCACTAACTAGCTATAATGTAACACCACTAACTAGCTATAATGTAACACCACTACTAGCTATAATGTACCACCACTAACTAGCTATAATGTAACACCACTAACTAGCTATAATGTAACACCACTAACTAGCTATGCTGTAACACCACTAACTAGCTATAATGTAACACCACTAACTAGCTGTGATGTAACACCACTAACTAGCTATAATGTAACACCACTAACTAGCTATAATGTAACACCACTAACTAGCTATAATGTAACACCACTAACTAGCTATAATGTAACACCACTAACTAGCTATAATGTAACACCACTAACTAGCTATAATGTAACACCACTAACTAGCTATAATGTAACACCACTAACTAGCTATAATGTAACACCACTAACTAGCTATAATGTAACACCACTAACTAGCTATAATGTAACACCACTAACTAGCTATAATGTAACACCACTAACTAGCTATGCTGTAATACCACTAACTTGCTATAATGTAACACCACTAACTAGCTATAATGTAACACCACTAACTAGCTATAATGTAACACCACTAACTAGCTATAATGTAACACCACTAACTAGCTATGCTGTAACACCACTAACTAGCTATAATGTAACACCACTAACTAGCTATGATGTAACACCACTAACTAGCTATAATGTAACACCACTAACTAGCTATACTATAACACCACTAACTAGCTATGCTGTAACACCACTAACTAGCTATAATGTAACACCACTAACTAGCTATACTATAACACCACTAACTAGCTATGCTGTAACACCACTAACTAGCTATAATGTAACACCACTAACTAGCTATAATGTAACACCACTAACTAGCTATAATGTAACACCACTAACTAGCTATAATGTAACACCACTAACTAGCTATGCTGTAACACCACTAACTAGCTATAATGTAACACCACTAACTAGCTATAATGTAACACCACTAACTAGCTATAATGTAACACCACTAACTAGCTATAATGTAACACCACTAACTAGCTATACTGTAACACCACTAACTAGCTATAATGTAACACCACTAACTAGCTATACTATAACACCACTAACTAGCTATAATGTAACACCACTAACTAGCTATAATGTAACACCACTAACTAGCTATGCTGTAACACCACTAACTAGCTATAATGTAACACCACTAACTAGCTATAATGTAACACCACTAACTAGCTATAATGTAACACCACTAACTAGCTATAATGTAACACCACTAACTAGCTATAATGTAACACCACTAACTAGCTATAATGTAACACCACTAACTAGCTATAATGTAACACCACTAACTAGCTATAATGTAACACCACTAACTAGCTATAATGTAACACCACTAACTAGCTATAATGTAACACCACTAACTAGCTATAATGTAACACCACTAACTAGCTATAATGTAACACCACTAACTAGCTATAATGTAACACCACTAACTAGCTATAATGTAACACCACTAACTAGCTATAATGTAACACCACTAACTAGCTATACTGTAACACCACTAACTAGCTATAATGTAACACCACTAACTAGCTATACTATAACACCACTAACTAGCTATAATGTAACACCACTAACTAGCTATAATGTAACACCACTAACTAGCTATGCTGTAACACCACTAACTAGCTATAATGTAACACCACTAACTAGCTATAATGTAACACCACTAACTAGCAATGCTGTAACACCACTAACTAGCTATAATGTAACACCACTAACTAGCTATGCTGTAACACCACTAACTAGCTATAATGTAACACCACTAACTAGCTATAATGTAACACCACTAACTAGCTATAATGTAACACCACTAACTAGCTATAATGTAACACCACTAACTAGCTATAATGTAACACCACTAACTAGCTATAATGTAACACCACTAACTAGCTATAATGTAACACCACTAACTAGCTATAATGTAACACCACTAACTAGCTATAATGTAACACCACTAACTAGCTATAATGTAACAACACTAACTAGCTATAATGTAACACCACTAACTAGCTATAATGTAACACCACTAACTAGCTATGCTGTAACACCACTAACTAGCTATAATGTAACACCACTAACTAGCTATAATGTAACACCACTAACTAGCTATGATGTAACACCACTAACTAGCTATGATGTAACACCACTAACTAGCTATACTATAACACCACTAACTAGCTATAATGTAACACCACTAACTAGCTATAATGTAACACCACTAACTAGCTATGATGTAACACCACTAACTAGCTATGCTGTAACACCACTAACTAGCTATAATGTAACACCACTAACTAGCTATGCTGTAACACCACTAACTAGCTATAATGTAACACCACTAACTAGCTATAATGTAACACCACTAACTAGCTATAATGTAACACCACTAACTAGCTATAATGTAATACCACTAACTAGCTATAATGTAACACTGCTACTAACTAGCTATAATGTAACACCACTAACTAGCTATAATGTAACACCACTAACTAGCTATGCTGTAACACCACTAACTAGCTATAATGTAACACCACTAACTAGCTATGCTGTAACACCACTAACTAGCTATAATGTAACACCACTAACTAGCTATAATGTAACACCACTAACTAGCTATAATGTAACACCACTAACTAGCTATAATGTAACACCACTAACTAGCTATAATGTAACACCACTAACTAGCTATAATGTAACACCACTAACTAGCTATGCTGTAACACCACTAAATAGCTATAATGTAACACCACTAACTAGCTATAATGTAACACCACTAACTAGCTATGCTGTAACACCACTAACTAGCTATAATGTAACACCACTAACTAGCTATAATGTAACACCACTAACTAGCTATGATGTAACACCACTAACTAGCTATGCTGTAACACCACTAACTAGCTATAATGTAACACCACTAACTAGCTATAATGTAACACCACTAACTAGCTATAATGTAACACCACTAACTAGCTATAATGTAACACCACTAACTAGCTATACTGTAACACCACTAACTAGCTATAATGTAACACCACTAACTAGCTATAATGTAACACCACTAACTAGCTATGATGTAACACCACTAACTAGCTATAATGTAACACCACTAACTAGCTATAATGTAACACCACTAACTAGCTATAATGTAACACCACTAACTAGCTATAATGTAACACCACTAACTAGCTATAATGTAACACCACTAACTAGCTATAATGTAACACCACTAACTAGCTATAATGTAACACCACTAACTAGCTATACTGTAACACCACTAACTAGCTATAATGTAACACCACTAACTAGCTATACTATAACACCACTAACTAGCTATAATGTAACACCACTAACTAGCTATAATGTAACACCACTAACTAGCTATGCTGTAACACCACTAACTAGCTATAATGTAACACCACTAACTAGCTATAATGTAACACCACTAACTAGCAATGCTGTAACACCACTAACTAGCTATAATGTAACACCACTAACTAGCTATGCTGTAACACCACTAACTAGCTATAATGTAACACCACTAACTAGCTATAATGTAACACCACTAACTAGCTATAATGTAACACCACTAACTAGCTATAATGTAACACCACTAACTAGCTATAATGTAACACCACTAACTAGCTATAATGTAACACCACTAACTAGCTATAATGTAACACCACTAACTAGCTATAATGTAACACCACTAACTAGCTATAATGTAACACCACTAACTAGCTATGATGTAACACCACTAACTAGCTATGATGTAACACCACTAACTAGCTATACTATAACACCACTAACTAGCTATAATGTAACACCACTAACTAGCTATAATGTAACACCACTAACTAGCTATGATGTAACACCACTAACTAGCTATGCTGTAACACCACTAACTAGCTATAATGTAACACCACTAACTAGCTATGCTGTAACACCACTAACTAGCTATAATGTAACACCACTAACTAGCTATAATGTAACACCACTAACTAGCTATAATGTAACACCACTAACTAGCTATAATGTAACACCACTAACTAGCTATAATGTAACACCACTAACTAGCTATAATGTAACACCACTAACTAGCTATAATGTAACACCACTAACTAGCTATAATGTAACACCACTAACTAGCTATAATGTAACACCACTAACTAGCTATAATGTAACACCACTAACTAGCTATAATGTAACACTGCTACTAACTAGCTATAATGTAACACCACTAACTAGCTATAATGTAACACCACTAACTAGCTATAATGTAACACCACTAACTAGCTATAATGTAACACCACTAACTAGCTATGCTGTAACACCACTAACTAGCTATAATGTAACACCACTAACTAGCTATGCTGTAACACCACTAACTAGCTATAATGTAACACCACTAACTAGCTATAATGTAACACCACTAACTAGCTATAATGTAACACCACTAACTAGCTATAATGTAACACCACTAACTAGCTATAATGTAACACCACTAACTAGCTATAATGTAACACCACTAACTAGCTATGCTGTAACACCACTAACTAGCTATAATGTAACACCACTAACTAGCTATAATGTAACACCACTAACTAGCTATGCTGTAACACCACTAACTAGCTATAATGTAACACCACTAACTAGCTATAATGTAACACCACTAACTAGCTATGATGTAACACCACTAACTAGCTATGCTGTAACACCACTAACTAGCTATAATGTAACACCACTAACTAGCTATAATGTAACACCACTAACTAGCTATAATGTAACACCACTAACTAGCTATAATGTAACACCACTAACTAGCTATACTGTAACACCACTAACTAGCTATAATGTAACACCACTAACTAGCTATAATGTAACACCACTAACTAGCTATGATGTAACACCACTAACTAGCTATAATGTAACACCACTAACTAGCTATAATGTAACACCACTAACTAGCTATGCTGTAACACCACTAACTAGCTATAATGTAACACCACTAATTAGCTATGCTGTAATACCACTAACTAGCTATAATGTAACACCACTAACTAGCTATAATGTAACACCACTAACTAGCTATGCTGTAATACCACTAACTAGCTATAATGTAACACCACTAACTAGCTATAATGTAACACCACTAACTAGCTATAATGTAACACCACTAACTAGCTATGCTGTAATACCACTAACTAGCTATAATGTAACACCACTAACTAGCTATGATGTAACACCACTAACTAGCTATAATGTAACACCACTAACTAGCTATAATGTAACACCACTAACTAGCTATAATGTAACACCACTAACTTGCTATAATGTAACACCACTAACTAGCTATGATGTAACACCACTAACTAGCTATGCTGTAACACCACTAACTAGCTATAATGTAACACTGCCACTAACTAGCTATAATGTAACACCACTAACTAGCTATAATGTAACACCACTAACTAGCTATAATGTAACACCACTAACTAGCTATAATGTAACACCACTAACTAGCTATAATGTAACACCACTAACTAGCTATAATGTAACACCACTAACTAGCTATAATGTAACACTACTAACTAGCTATAATGTAACACCACTAACTAGCTATAATGTAACACCACTAACTAGCTATAATGTAACACCACTAACTAGCTATAATGTAACACCACTAACTAGCTATAATGTAACACCACTAACTAGCTATAATGTAACACCACTAACTAGCTATAATGTAACACCACTAACTAGCTATAATGTAACACCACTAACTAGCTATAATGTAACACCACTAACTAGCTATAATGTAACACCACTAACTAGCTATAATGTAACACCACTAACTTGCTATAATGTAACACCACTAACTAGCTATAATGTAACACCACTAACTAGCTATAATGTAACACCACTAACTAGCTATAATGTAACACTGCCACTAACTAGCTATAATGTAACACCACTAACTAGCTATAATGTAACACCACTAACTAGCTATAATGTAACACCACTAACTAGCTATAATGTAACACCACTAACTAGCTATACTATAACACCACTAACTAGCTATAATGTAACACCACTAACTAGCTATAATGTAACACCACTAACTAGCTATGCTGTAACACCACTAACTAGCTATAATGTAACACCACTAACTAGCTATAATGTAACACCACTAACTAGCTATAATGTAACACCACTAACTAGCTATAATGTAACACCACTAACTAGCTATAATATAACACCACTAACTAGCTATAATGTAACACCACTAACTAGCTATGCTGTAACACCACTAACTAGCTATAATGTAACACTGCCACTAACTAGCTATAATGTAACACCACTAACTAGCTATAATGTAACACCACTAACTAGCTATAATGTAACACCACTAACTAGCTATAATGTAACACTGCCACTAACTAGCTATAATGTAACACCACTAACTAGCTATAATGTAACACCACTAACTAGCTATAATGTAACACCACTAACTAGCTATAATGTAACACCACTAACTAGCTATGCTGTAACACCACTAACTAGCTATAATGTAACACCACTAACTAGCTATAATGTAACACCACTAACTAGCTATAATGTAACACCACTAACTTGCTATAATGTAACACCACTAACTAGCTATAATGTAACACCACTAACTAGCTATAATGTAACACCACTAACTAGCTATAATGTAACACTGCCACTAACTAGCTATAATGTAACACCACTAACTAGCTATAATGTAACACCACTAACTAGCTATAATGTAACACCACTAACTAGCTATAATGTAACACCACTAACTAGCTATAATGTAACACCACTAACTAGCTATAATGTAACACCACTAACTAGCTATAATGTAACACCACTAACTAGCTATAATGTAACACCACTAACTAGCTATAATGTAACACCACTAACTTGCTATAATGTAACACCACTAACTAGCTATAATGTAACACCACTAACTAGCTATAATGTAACACCACTAACTAGCTATAATGTAACACTGCCACTAACTAGCTATAATGTAACACCACTAACTAGCTATAATGTAACACCACTAACTAGCTATAATGTAACACCACTAACTAGCTATAATGTAACACCACTAACTAGCTATAATGTAACACCACTAACTAGCTATAATGTAACACCACTAACTAGCTATAATGTAACACCACTAACTAGCTATGCTGTAACACCACTAACTAGCTATACTATAACACCACTAACTAGCTATAATGTAACACCACTAACTAGCTATAATGTAACACCACTAACTAGCTATAATGTAACACCACTAACTAGCTATAATGTAACACCACTAACTAGCTATAATGTAACACCACTAACTAGCTATAATGTAACACCACTAACTAGCTATACTATAACACCACTAACTAGCTATAATGTAACACCACTAACTAGCTATAATGTAACACCACTAACTAGCTATGCTGTAACACCACTAACTAGCTATAATGTAACACCACTAACTAGCTATAATGTAACACCACTAACTAGCTATGATGTAACACCACTAACTAGCTATAATGTAACACCACTAACTAGCTATAATGTAACACCACTAACTAGCTATAATGTAACACTGCCACTAACTAGCTATAATGTAACACCACTAACTAGCTATAATGTAACACCACTAACTAGCTATAATGTAACACCACTAACTAGCTATAATGTAACACCACTAACTAGCTATGCTGTAACACCACTAACTAGCTATAATGTAACACCACTAACTAGCTATAATGTAACACCACTAACTAGCTATAATGTAACACCACTAACTAGCTATAATGTAACACCACTAACTAGCTATAATGTAACACCACTAACTAGCTATAATGTAACACCACTAACTAGCTATGCTGTAACACCACTAACTAGCTATAATGTAACACCACTAACTAGCTATGATGTAACACCACTAACTAGCTATAATGTAACACCACTAACTAGCTATAATGTAACACCACTAACTAGCTATAATGTAACACCACTAACTAGCTATGCTGTAACACCACTAACTAGCTATAATGTAACACCACTAACTAGCTATGATGTAACACCACTAACTAGCTATAATGTAACACCACTAACTAGCTATAATGTAACACCACTAACTAGCTATAATGTAACACCACTAACTAGCTATGATGTAACACCACTAACTAGCTATAATGTAACACCACTAACTAGCTATAATGTAACACCACTAACTAGCTATAATGTAACACCACTAACTTGCTATAATGTAACACCACTAACTAGCTATAATGTAACACCACTAACTAGCTATAATGTAACACCACTAACTAGCTATAATGTAACACCACTAACTAGCTATAATGTAACACCACTAACTAGCTATGCTGTAACACCACTAACTAGCTATAATGTAACACCACTAACTAGCTATAATGTAACACCACTAACTAGCTATAATGTAACACCACTAACTAGCTATAATGTAACACCACTAACTAGCTATAATGTAACACCACTAACTAGCTATAATGTAACACCACTAACTAGCTATGCTGTAACACCACTAACTAGCTATAATGTAACACCACTAACTAGCTATGATGTAACACCACTAACTAGCTATAATGTAACACCACTAACTAGCTATAATGTAACACCACTAACTAGCTATAATGTAACACCACTAACTAGCTATGCTGTAACACCACTAACTAGCTATAATGTAACACCACTAACTAGCTATGATGTAACACCACTAACTAGCTATAATGTAACACCACTAACTAGCTATAATGTAACACCACTAACTAGCTATAATGTAACACCACTAACTAGCTATAATGTAACACCACTAACTAGCTATAATGTAACACCACTAACTAGCTATAATGTAACACCACTAACTTGCTATAATGTAACACCACTAACTAGCTATAATGTAACACCACTAACTAGCTATAATGTAACACCACTAACTAGCTATAATGTAACACCACTAACTAGCTATAATGTAACACCACTAACTAGCTATAATGTAACACCACTAACTAGCTATAATGTAACACCACTAACTAGCTATAATGTAACACCACTAACTAGCTATAATGTAACACCACTAACTAGCTATACTATAACACCACTAACTAGCTATAATGTAACACCACTAACTAGCTATAATGTAACACCACTAACTAGCTATAATGTAACACCACTAACTAGCTATGCTGTAACACCACTAACTAGCTATAATGTAACACCACTAACTAGCTATAATGTAACACCACTAACTAGCTATAATGTAACACCACTAACTAGCTATAATGTAACACCACTAACTAGCTATAATGTAACACCACTAACTAGCTATAATGTAACACCACTAACTAGCTATAATGTAACACCACTAACTAGCTATAATGTAACACTGCCACTAACTAGCTATAATGTAACACCACTAACTAGCTATAATGTAACACCACTAACTAGCTATAATGTAACACCACTAACTAGCTATAATGTAACACCACTAACTAGCTATAATGTAACACCACTAACTAGCTATAATGTAACACCACTAACTAGCTATAATGTAACACCACTAACTAGCTATAATGTAACACCACTAACTAGCTATAATGTAACACCACTAACTAGCTATGCTGTAACACCACTAACTAGCTATAATGTAACACCACTAACTAGCTATAATGTAACACCACTAACTAGCTATAATGTAACACCACTAACTAGCTATAATGTAACACCACTAACTAGCTATAATGTAACACCACTAACTAGCTATAATGTAACACCACTAACTAGCTATAATGTAATACCACTAACTAGCTATGCTGTAACACCACTAACTAGCTATAATGTAACACCACTAACTAGCTATAATGTAACACCACTAACTAGCTATAATGTAACACCACTAACTAGCTATAATGTAACACCACTAACTAGCTATAATGTAACACCACTAACTAGCTATAATGTAACACCACTAACTAGCTATAATGTAACACCACTAACTAGCTATAATGTAACACCACTAACTAGCTATAATGTAACACCACTAACTAGCTATAATGTAACACTGCTAACTAGCTATAATGTAATACCACTAACTAGCTATGCTGTAATACCACTAACTAGCTATAATGTAACACCACTAACTAGCTATGATGTAACACCACTAACTAGCTATAATGTAACACCACTAACTAGCTATAATGTAACACCACTAACTAGCTATAATGTAACACCACTAACTAGCTATACTATAACACCACTAACTAGCTATAATGTAACACCACTAACTAGCTATAATGTAACACCACTAACTAGCTATAATGTAACACCACTAACTAGCTATAATGTAACACCACTAACTAGCTATAATGTAACACCACTAACTAGCTATGCTGTAACACCACTAACTAGCTATAATGTAACACCACTAACTAGCTATGCTGTAACACCACTAACTAGCTATAATGTAACACCACTAACTAGCTATAATGTAACACCACTAACTAGCTATACTATAACACCACTAACTAGCTATACTGTAACACCACTAACTAGCTATAATGTAACACCACTAACTAGCTATAATGTAACACCACTAACTAGCTATAATGTAACACCACTAACTAGCTATAATGTAACACCACTAATTAGCTATACTATAACACCACTAACTAGCTATAATGTAACACCACTAACTAGCTATAATGTAACACCACTAACTAGCTATAATGTAACACCACTAACTAGCTATAATGTAACACCACTAACTAGCTATAATGTAACACCACTAACTAGCTATGCTGTAACACCACTAACTAGCTATAATGTAACACCACTAACTAGCTATAATGTAACACCACTAACTAGCTATAATGTAACACCACTAACTAGCTATGCTGTAACACCACTAACTAGCTATACTATAACACCACTAACTAGCTATGCTGTAACACCACTAACTAGCTATAATGTAACACCACTAACTAGCTATAATGTAACACCACTAACTAGCTATAATGTAACACCACTAACTAGCTATAATGTAACACCACTAACTAGCTATAATGTAACACCACTAACTAGCTATAATGTAACACCACTAACTAGCTATACTATAACACCACTAACTAGCTATGCTGTAACACCACTAACTAGCTATAATGTAACACCACTAACTAGCTATAATGTAACACCACTAACTAGCTATGCTGTAACACCACTAACTAGCTATAATGTAACACCACTAACTAGCTATAATGTAACACTGCCACTAACTAGCTATAATGTAACACCACTAACTAGCTATAATGTAACACCACTAACTAGCTATAATGTAACACCACTAACTAGCTATGCTGTAACACCACTAACTAGCTATACTATAACACCACTAACTAGCTATAATGTAACACCACTAACTAGCTATAATGTAACACCACTAACTAGCTATAATGTAACACCACTAACTAGCTATAATGTAACACCACTAACTAGCTATGCTGTAATACCACTAACTTGCTATAATGTAACACCACTAACTAGCTATAATGTAACACCACTAACTAGCTATAATGTAACACCACTAACTAGCTATAATGTAACACCACTAACTAGCTATGCTGTAACACCACTAACTAGCTATAATGTAACACCACTAACTAGCTATAATGTAACACCACTAACTAGCTATGATGTAACACCACTAACTAGCTATAATGTAACACCACTAACTAGCTATAATGTAACACCACTAACTAGCTATAATGTAACACCACTAACTAGCTATAATGTAACACCACTAACTAGCTGTGATGTAACACCACTAACTAGCTATGCTGTAACACCACTAACTAGCTATAATGTAACACCACTAACTAGCTATAATGTAACACCACTAACTAGCTATAATGTAACACCACTAACTAGCTATGCTGTAACACCACTAACTAGCTATACTATAACACCACTAACTAGCTATAATGTAACACCACTAACTAGCTATAATGTAACACCACTAACTAGCTATGCTGTAACACCACTAACTAGCTATAATGTAACACCACTAACTAGCTATAATGTAACACCACTAACTAGCTATAATGTAACACCACTAACTAGCTATGCTGTAACACCACTAACTAGCTATAATGTAACACCACTAACTAGCTATGCTGTAACACCACTAACTTGCTATGCTGTAACACCACTAACTAGCTATGCTGTAACACCACTAACTAGCTATAATGTAACACCACTAACTAGCTATAATGTAACACCACTAACTAGCTATAATGTAACACCACTAACTAGCTATGCTGTAACACCACTAACTAGCTATACTATAACACCACTAACTAGCTATAATGTAACACCACTAACTAGCTATAATGTAACACCACTAACTAGCTATGCTGTAACACCACTAACTAGCTATAATGTAACACCACTAACTAGCTATAATGTAACACCACTAACTAGCTATGCTGTAACACCACTAACTAGCTATAATGTAACACCACTAACTAGCTATAATGTAACACCACTAACTAGCTATAATGTAACACCACTAACTAGCTATGCTGTAACACCACTAACTAGCTATAATGTAACACCACTAACTAGCTATAATGTAACACCACTAACTAGCTATGATGTAACACCACTAACTAGCTATAATGTAACACTGCCACTAACTAGCTATAATGTAACACCACTAACTAGCTATAATGTAACACCACTAACTAGCTATACTATAACACCACTAACTAGCTATAATGTAACACCACTAACTAGCTATAATGTAACACCACTAACTAGCTATAATGTAACACCACTAACTAGCTATAATGTAACACCACTAACTAGCTATGCTGTAACACCACTAACTAGCTATACTATAACACCACTAACTAGCTATAATGTAACACCACTAACTAGCTATAATGTAACACCACTAACTAGCTATGCTGTAACACCACTAACTAGCTATAATGTAACACCACTAACTAGCTATAATGTAACACCACTAACTAGCTATAATGTAACACCACTAACTAGCTATAATGTAACACCACTAACTAGCTATAATGTAACACCACTAACTAGCTATAATGTACCACCACTAACTAGCTATAATGTAACACCACTAACTAGCTATGCTGTAATACCACTAACTAGCTATAATGTAACACCACTAACTAGCTATAATGTAACACCACTAACTAGCTATGCTGTAACACCACTAACTAGCTATAATGTAACACCACTAACTAGCTATAATGTAACACCACTAACTAGCTATAATGTAACACCACTAACTAGCTATGCTGTAACACCACTAACTAGCTATAATGTAACACCACTAACTAGCTATAATGTAACACCACTAACTAGCTATAATGTAACACCACTAACTAGCTATGCTGTAACACCACTAACTAGCTATAATGTAACACCACTAACTAGCTATGCTGTAACACCACTAACTTGCTATGCTGTAACACCACTAACTAGCTATGCTGTAACACCACTAACTAGCTATAATGTAACACCACTAACTAGCTATAATGTAACACCACTAACTAGCTATAATGTAACACCACTAACTAGCTATAATGTAACACCACTAACTAGCTATAATGTAACACCACTAACTAGCTATAATGTAACACCACTAACTAGCTATAATGTAACACCACTAACTTGCTATGATGTAACACCACTAACTAGCTATGATGTAACACCACTATCTAGCTATACTATAACACCACTAACTAGCTATAATGTAACACCACTAACTAGCTATAATGTAACACCACTAACTAGCTATAATGTAACACCACTAACTAGCTATAATGTAACACCACTAACTAGCTATAATGTAACACCACTAACTAGCTATAATGTAACACCACTAACTAGCTATGCTGTAACACCACTAACTAGCTATGCTGTAACACCACTAACTAGCTATAATGTAACACCACTAACTAGCTATAATGTAACACCACTAACTAGCTATAATGTAACACCACTAACTAGCTATGCTATAACACCACTAACTAGCTATAATGTAACACCACTAACTAGCTATAATGTAACACCACTAACTAGCTATACTATAACACCACTAACTAGCTATAATGTAACACCACTAACTAGCTATAATGTAACACCACTAACTAGCTATAATGTAACACCACTAACTAGCTATAATGTAACACCACTAACTAGCTATAATGTAACACCACAAACTAGCTATAATGTAACACCACTAACTAGCTATAATGTAACACCACTAACTAGCTATGCTGTAACACCACTAACTAGCTATGCTGTAACACCACTAACTAGCTATAATGTAACACCACTAACTAGCTATAATGTAACACCACTAACTAGCTATAATGTAACACCACTAACTAGCTATAATGTAACACCACTAACTAGCTATAATGTAACACCACTAACTAGCTATAATGTAACACCACTAACTAGCTATAATGTAACACCACTAACTAGCTATAATGTAACACCACTAACTAGCTATACTATAACACCACTAACTAGCTATAATGTAACACCACTAACTAGCTATAATGTAACACCACTAACTAGCTATAATGTAACACCACTAACTAGCTATAATGTAACACCACTAACTAGCTATAATGTAACACCACTAACTAGCTATAATGTAACACCACTAACTAGCTATAATGTAACACCACTAACTAGCTATAATGTAACACCACTAACTAGCTATGCTGTAACACCACTAACTAGCTATAATGTAACACTGCTACTAACTAGCTATAATGTAACACCACTAACTAGCTATGCTGTAACACCACTAACTAGCTATAATGTAACACCACTAACTAGCTATAATGTAACACCACTAACTAGCTATAATGTAACACCACTAACTAGCTATACTATAACACCACTAACTAGCTATAATGTAACACCACTAACTAGCTATACTGTAATACCACTAACTAGCTATACTATAACACCACTAACTAGCTATAATGTAACACCACTAACTAGCTATAATGTAACACCACTAACTAGCTATAATGTAACACCACTAACTAGCTATAATGTAACACCACTAACTAGCTATAATGTAACACCACTAACTAGCTATAATGTAACACCACTAACTAGCTATAATGTAACACCACTAACTAGCTATAATGTAACACCACTAACTAGCTATAATGTAACACCACTAACTAGCTATAATGTAACACCACTAACTAGCTATAATGTAACACCACTAACTAGCTATAATGTAACACCACTAACTAGCTATGCTGTAACACCACTAACTAGCTATAATGTAACACCACTAACTAGCTATAATGTAACACCACTAACTAGCTATACTATAACACCACTAACTAGCTATAATGTAACACCACTAACTAGCTATAATGTAACACCACTAACTAGCTATGCTGTAACACCACTAACTAGCTATAATGTAACACCACTAACTAGCTATAATGTAACACCACTAACTAGCTATAATGTAACACCACTAACTAGCTATAATGTAACACCACTAACTAGCTATACTGTAACACCACTAACTAGCTATAATGTAACACCACTAACTAGCTGTGATGTAACACCACTAACTAGCTATACTATAACACCACTAACTAGCTATAATGTAACACCACTAACTAGCTATGCTGTAACACCACTAACTAGCTATAATGTAACACCACTAACTAGCTATAATGTAACACCACTAACTAGCTATAATGTAACACCACTAACTAGCTATAATGTAACACCACTAACTAGCTATAATGTAACACCACTAACTAGCTATACTATAACACCACTAACTAGCTATAATGTAACACCACTAACTAGCTATAATGTAACACCACTAACTAGCTATAATGTAACACCACTAACTAGCTATAATGTAACACCACTAACTAGCTATAATGTAACACCACTAACTAGCTATAATGTAACACCACTAACTAGCTATAATGTAACACCACTAACTAGCTATAATGTAACACCACTAACTAGCTATAATGTAACACCACTAACTAGCTATGATGTAACACCACTAACTAGCTATAATGTAACACCACTAACTAGCTATGCTGTAACACCACTAACTAGCTATACTATAACACCACTAACTAGCTATAATGTAACACCACTAACTAGCTATAATGTAACACCACTAACTAGCTATGCTGTAACACCACTAACTAGCTATAATGTAACACCACTAACTAGCTATAATGTAACACCACTAACTAGCTATAATGTAACACCACTAACTAGCTATAATGTAACACCACTAACTAGCTATGCTGTAACACCACTAACTAGCTATACTATAACACCACTAACTAGCTATAATGTAACACCACTAACTAGCTATAATGTAACACCACTAACTAGCTATGCTGTAACACCACTAACTAGCTATAATGTAACACCACTAACTAGCTATAATGTAACACCACTAACTAGCTATAATGTAACACCACTAACTAGCTATAATGTAACACCACTAACTAGCTATAATGTAACACCACTAAATAGCTATAATGTAACACCACTAACTAGCTATAATGTAACACCACTAACTAGCTATAATGTAACACCACTAACTAGCTATAATGTAACACCACTAACTAGCTATAATGTAACACCACTAACTAGCTATAATGTAACACCACTAACTAGCTATGCTGTAACACCACTAACTAGCTATACTATAACACCACTAACTAGCTATAATGTAACACCACTAACTAGCTATAATGTAACACCACTAACTAGCTATGCTGTAACACCACTAACTAGCTATAATGTAACACCACTAACTAGCTATAATGTAACACCACTAACTAGCTATAATGTAACACCACTAACTAGCTATAATGTAACACCACTAACTAGCTATAATGTAACACCACTAACTAGCTATAATGTAACACCACTAACTAGCTATAATGTAACACCACTAACTAGCTATAATGTAACACCACTAACTAGCTATAATGTAACACCACTAACTAGCTATAATGTAACACCACTAACTAGCTATAATGTAACACCACTAACTAGCTATGATGTAACACCACTAACTAGCTATAATGTAACACCACTACTAGCTATAATGTACCACCACTAACTAGCTATAATGTAACACCACTAACTAGCTATAATGTAACACCACTAACTAGCTATGCTGTAACACCACTAACTAGCTATAATGTAACACCACTAACTAGCTATAATGTAACACCACTAACTAGCTATAATGTAACACCACTAACTAGCTGTGATGTAACACCACTAACTAGCTATAATGTAATACCACTAACTAGCTATAATGTAACACCACTAACTAGCTATAATGTAACACCACTAACTAGCTATAATGTAACACCACTAACTAGCTATGATGTAACACCACTAACTAGCTATAATGTAACACCACTAACTAGCTATAATGTAACACCACTAACTAGCTATAATGTAACACCACTAACTAGCTATGATGTAACACCACTAACTAGCTATGCTGTAACACCACTAACTAGCTATGCTGTAACACCACTAACTAGCTATGATGTAACACCACTAACTAGCTATAATGTAACACCACTAACTAGCTATAATGTAACACCACTAACTAGCTATGCTATAACACCACTAACTAGCTATAATGTAACACCACTAACTAGCTATAATGTAACACCACTAACTAGCTATAATGTAACACCACTAACTAGCTATAATGTAACACCACTAACTAGCTATAATGTAACACCACTAACTTGCTATGATGTAACACCACTAACTAGCTATAATGTAACACCACTAACTAGCTGTGATGTAACACCACTAACTAGCTATAATGTAACACCACTAACTAGCTATAATGTAACACCACTAACTAGCTATAATGTAACACCACTAACTAGCTATGCTATAACACCACTAACTAGCTATAATGTAACACCACTAACTAGCTATAATGTAACACCACTAACTAGCTATAATGTAACACCACTAACTAGCTATGCTATAACACCACTAACTAGCTATACTATAACACCACTAACTAGCTATAATGTAACACCACTAACTAGCTATAATGTAACACCACTAACTAGCTATAATGTAACACCACTAACTAGCTATGCTGTAACACCACTAACTAGCTATAATGTAACACCACTAACTAGCTATAATGTAACACCACTAACTAGCTATAATGTAACACCACTAACTAGCTATAATGTAACACCACTAACTAGCTATAATGTAACACCACTAACTAGCTATGATGTAACACCAATAACTAGCTATAATGTAACACCACTAACTAGCTATAATGTAACACCACTAACTAGCTATGATGTAACACCACTAACTAGCTATAATGTAACACCACTAACTAGCTATACTATAACACCACTAACTAGCTATAATGTAACACCACTAACTAGCTATAATGTAACACCACTAACTAGCTATACTGTAACACCACTAACTAGCTATAATGTAACACCACTAACTAGCTATAATGTAACACCACTAACTTGCTATAATGTAACACCACTAACTAGCTATAATGTAACACCACTAACTAGCTATAATGTAACACCACTAACTAGCTATAATGTAACACCACTAACTAGCTATAATGTAACACCACTAACTAGCTATAATGTAACACCACTAACTAGCTATACTATAACACCACTAACTAGCTATAATGTAACACCACTAACTAGCTATAATGTAACACCACTAACTAGCTGTGATGTAACACCACTAACTAGTTATAATGTAACACCACTAACTAGCTATAATGTAACACCACTAACTAGCTATAATGTAACACCACTAACTAGCTATGCTGTAACACCACTAACTAGCTATAATGTAACACCACTAACTAGCTATAATGTAACACCACTAACTAGCTATAATGTAACACCACTAACTAGCTATAATGTAACACCACTAACTAGCTATAATGTAACACCACTAACTAGCTATAATGTAACACCACTAACTAGCTATACTGTAACACCACTAACTAGCTATAATGTAACACCACTAACTAGCTATAATGTAACACCACTAACTAGCTATAATGTAACACCACTAACTAGCTATAATGTAACACCACTAACTAGCTATAATGTAACACCACTAACTAGCTATAATGTAACACCACTAACTAGCTATGATGTAACACCACTAACTAGCTATGCTGTAACACCACTAACTAGCTATAATGTAACACCACTAACTAGCTATGCTGTAACACCACTAACTAGCTATAATGTAACACCACTAACTAGCTATAATGTAACACCACTAACTAGCTATAATGTAACACCACTAACTAGCTATAATGTAACACCACTAACTAGCTATAATGTAACACCACTAACTAGCTATAATGTAACACCACTAACTAGCTATAATGTAACACCACTAACTAGCTATAATGTAACACCACTAACTAGCTATGATGTAACACCACTAACTAGCTATAATGTAACACCACTAACTAGCTATAATGTAACACCACTAACTAGCTATAATGTAACACCACTAACTAGCTATAATGTAACACCACTAACTAGCTATAATGTAACACCACTAACTAGCTATAATGTAACACCACTAACTAGCTATAATGTAACACCACTAACTAGCTATACTGTAACACCACTAACTAGCTATAATGTAACACCACTAACTAGCTATAATGTAACACCACTAACTTGCTATAATGTAACACCACTAACTAGCTATAATGTAACACCACTAACTAGCTATAATGTAACACCACTAACTAGCTATACTATAACACCACTAACTTGCTATACTGTAACACCACTAACTAGCTATAATGTAACACCACTAACTAGCTATGCTGTAACACCACTAACTAGCTATAATGTAACACCACTAACTAGCTATAATGTAACACCACTAACTAGCTATAATGTAACACCACTAACTATCTATACTATAACACCACTAACTAGCTATGATGTAACACCACTAACTAGCTATAATGTAACACCACTAACTAGCTATAATGTAACACCACTAACTAGCTATAATGTAACACCACTAACTAGCTATGCTGTAACACCACTAACTAGCTATAATGTAACACCACTAACTAGCTATGCTGTAATACCACTAACTAGCTATAATGTAACACCACTAACTAGCTATGCTGTAACACCACTAACTAGCTATAATGTAACACCACTAACTAGCTATACTGTAACACCACTAACTAGCTATAATGTAACACCACTAACTAGCTATGCTGTAACACCACTAACTAGCTATAATGTAACACCACTAACTAGCTATGCTGTAACACCACTAACTAGCTATAATGTAA
This sequence comes from Osedax fenrisi, assembly GCA_964019155.1. Lineage (NCBI taxonomy): Eukaryota > Metazoa > Annelida > Polychaeta > Sabellida > Siboglinidae > Osedax > Osedax fenrisi. The sequence goes on from OZ025243.1 coordinate 10,698,879, forward strand.
CACCACTAACTAGCTATAATGTAACACCACTAACTAGCTATAATGTAACACCACTAACTAGCTATAATGTAACACCACTAACTAGCTATAATGTAACACCACTAACTAGCTATAATGTAACACCACTAACTAGCTATGCTGTAACACCACTAACTAGCTATGATGTAACACCACTAACTAGCTATAATGTAACACCACTAACTAGCTATAATGTAACACCACTACTAGCTATAATGTAACACCACTAACTAGCTATAATGTAACACCACTAACTAGCTATAATGTAACACCACTAACTAGCTATGCTGTAACACCACTAACTAGCTATAATGTAACACCACTAACTAGCTATAATGTAACACCACTAACTAGCTATAATGTAACACCACTAACTAGCTATAATGTAACACCACTAACTAGCTATAATGTAACACCACTAACTAGCTATAATGTAACACCACTAACTAGCTATAATGTAACACCACTAACTAGCTATAATGTAACACCACTAACTAGCTATAATGTAACACTGCCACTAACTAGCTATAATGTAACACCACTAACTAGCTATAATGTAACACCACTAACTAGCTATAATGTAACACCACTAACTAGCTATGCTGTAACACCACTAACTAGCTATAATGTAACACCACTAACTAGCTATAATGTAACATCACTAACTAGCTATAATGTAACACCACTAACTAGCTATAATGTAACACCACTAACTAGCTATAATGTAACACCACTAACTAGCTATAATGTAACACCACTAACTAGCTATAATGTAACACCACTAACTAGCTATAATGTAACACCACTACTAGCTATAATGTAACACCACTAACTAGCTATAATGTAACACCACTAACTAGCTATACTGTAACACCACTAACTAGCTATAATGTAACACCACTAACTAGCTATGCTGTAACACCACTAACTAGCTATAATGTAACACCACTAACTAGCTATACTGTAACACCACTAACTAGCTATAATGTAACACCACTAACTAGCTATGCTGTAACACCACTAACTAGCTATAATGTAACACCACTAACTAGCTATAATGTAACACCACTAACTAGCTATACTATAACACCACTAACTAGCTATAATGTAACACCACTAACTAGCTATAATGTAACACTGCCACTAACTAGCTATAATGTAACACCACTAACTAGCTATAATGTAACACCACTAACTAGCTATAATGTAACACCACTAACTAGCTATAATGTAACACCACTAACTAGCTATAATGTAACACCACTAACTAGCTATAATGTAACACCACTAACTAGCTATAATGTAACACCACTAACTAGCTATAATGTAACACCACTAACTAGCTATAATGTAACACCACTAACTAGCTATAATGTAACACCACTAACTAGCTATAATGTAACACCACTAACTAGCTATAATGTAACACCACTAACTAGCTATAATGTAACACCACTAACTAGCTATAATGTAACACCACTAACTAGCTATAATGTAACTCCACTAACTAGCTATAATGTAACACCACTAACTAGCTATAATGTAACACCACTAACTAGCTATAATGTAACACCACTAACTAGCTATGCTGTAACACCACTAACTAGCTATAATGTAACACCACTACTAGCTATAATGTAACACCACTAACTAGCTATAATGTAACACCACTAACTAGCTATAATGTAACACCACTAACTAGCTATAATGTAACACCACTAACTAGCTATAATGTAACACCACTAACTAGCTATAATGTAACACCACTAACTAGCTATAATGTAATACCACTAACTAGCTATAATGTAACACCACTAACTAGCTATGCTGTAACACCACTAACTAGCTATAATGTAACACCACTAACTTGCTATGCTGTAACACCACTAACTAGCTATAATGTAACACCACTAACTAGCTATGCTGTAACACCACTAACTAGCTATGATGTAACATCACTAACTAGCTATACTATAACACCACTAACTAGCTATAATGTAACACCACTAACTAGCTATAATGTAACACCACTAACTAGCTATACTGTAACACCACTAACTAGCTATAATGTAACACCACTAACTAGCTATGCTGTAACACCACTAACTAGCTATAATGTAACACCACTAACTAGCTATAATGTAACACCACTAACTAGCTATAATGTAACACCACTAACTAGCTATAATGTAATACCACTAACTAGCTATGCTGTAACACCACTAACTAGCTATAATGTAACACCACTAACTAGCTATAATGTAACACCACTAACTAGCTATAATGTAACACCACTAACTAGCTATACTATAACACCACTAACTAGCTATAATGTAACACCACTAACTAGCTATAATGTAACACCACTAACTAGCTATGCTGTAACACCACTAACTAGCTATGATGTAACACCACTAACTAGCTATAATGTAACACCACTAACTAGCTATAATGTAACACCACTAACTTGCTATGATGTAACACCACTAACTAGCTATGATGTAACACCACTAACTAGCTATGATGTAACACCACTAACTAGCTATGCTGTAACACCACTAACTTGTTATAATGTAACACCACTAACTAGCTATAATGTAACACCACTAACTAGCTATAATGTAACACCACTAACTAGCTATAATGTAACACCACTAACTAACTATGATGTAACACCACTAACTAGCTATACTATAACACCACTAACTAGCTATAATGTAACACCACTAACTAGCTATAATGTAACACTGCCACTAACTAGCTATGCTGTAACACCACTAACTAGCTATAATGTAACACCACTAACTAGCTATGATGTAACACCACTAACTAGCTATAATGTAACACCACTAACTAGCTATAATGTAACACCACTAACTAGCTATAATGTAACACCACTAACTAGCTATAATGTAACACCACTAACTAGCTATAATGTAACACCACTAACTAGCTATGCTGTAACACCACTAACTAGCTATAATGTAACACCACTAACTTGCTATAATGTAACACCACTAACTAGCTATAATGTAACACCACTAACTAGCTATGCTGTAACACCACTAACTAGCTATAATGTAACACCACTAACTAGCTATAATGTAACACCACTAACTTGCTATAATGTAACACCACTAACTAGCTATAATGTAACACCACTAACTAGCTATGCTGTAACACCACTAACTAGCTATAATGTAACACCACTAACTAGCTATAATGTAACACCACTAACTAGCTATAATGTAACACCACTAACTAGCTATAATGTAACACCACTAACTAGCTATAATGTAACACCACTAACTAGCTATAATGTAACACCACTAACTAGCTATGCTGTAACACCACTAACTAGCTATGATGTAACACCACTAACTAGCTATAATGTAACACCACTAACTAGCTATAATGTAACACCACTAACTAGCTATAATGTAACACCACTAACTAGCTATAATGTAACACCACTAACTAGCTATGCTGTAACACCACTAACTAGCTATGCTGTAACACCACTAACTAGCTATAATGTAACACCACTAACTAGCTATAATGTAACACCACTAACTAGCTATAATGTAACACCACTAACTAGCTATAATGTAACACCACTAACTAGCTATGCTGTAACACCACTAACTAGCTATAATGTAACACCACTAACTAGCTATAATGTAACACCACTAACTAGCTATGATGTAACACCACTAACTAGCTATAATGTAACACCACTAACTAGCTATAATGTAACACCACTAACTAGCTATAATGTAACACCACTAACTAGCTATAATGTAACACCACTAACTAGCTATAATGTAACACCACTAACTAGCTATACTGTAACACCACTAACTAGCTATAATGTAACACCACTAACTAGCTATGCTGTAACACCACTAACTAGCTATACTATAACACCACTAACTAGCTATAATGTAACACCACTAACTAGCTATAATGTAACACCACTAACTAGCTATAATGTAACACCACTAACTAGCTATACTGTAACACCACTAACTAGCTATAATGTAACACCACTAACTAGCTATGCTGTAACACCACTAACTAGCTATACTATAACACCACTAACTAGCTATAATGTAACACCACTAACTAGCTATAATGTAACACCACTAACTAGCTATAATGTAACACCACTAACTAGCTATAATGTAACACCACTAACTAGCTATAATGTAACACCACTAACTAGCTATAATGTAACACCACTAACTAGCTATAATGTAACACCACTAACTAGCTATACTATAACACCACTAACTAGCTATAATGTAACACCACTAACTAGCTATAATGTAACACCACTAACTAGCTATAATGTAACACCACTAACTAGCTATAATGTAACACCACTAACTAGCTATAATGTAACACCACTAACTAGCTATAATGTAACACCACTAACTAGCTATGCTGTAACACCACTAACTAGCTATAATGTAACACCACTAACTAGCTATAATGTAACACCACTAACTAGCTATAATGTAACACCACTAACTAGCTATAATGTAACACCACTAACTAGCTATAATGTAACACCACTAACTAGCTATAATGTAACACCACTAACTAGCTATAATGTAACACCACTAACTAGCTATACTGTAACACCACTAACTAGCTATAATGTAACACCACTAACTAGCTATGCTGTAACACCACTAACTAGCTATACTATAACACCACTAACTAGCTATAATGTAACACCACTAACTAGCTATAATGTAACACCACTAACTAGCTATAATGTAACACCACTAACTAGCTATAATGTAACACCACTAACTAGCTATAATGTAACACCACTAACTAGCTATAATGTAACACCACTAACTAGCTATGCTGTAACACCACTAACTAGCTATGCTGTAACACCACTAACTAGCTATGCTGTAACACCACTAACTAGCTATAATGTAACACCACTAACTAGCTATAATGTAACACCACTAACTAGCTATGCTGTAACACCACTAACTAGCTATACTATAACACCACTAACTAGCTATAATGTAACACCACTAACTAGCTATAATGTAACACCACTAACTAGCTATAATGTAACACCACTAACTAGCTATAATGTAACACCACTAACTAGCTATAATGTAACACCACTAACTAGCTATAATGTAACACCACTAACTAGCTATAATGTAACACCACTAACTAGCTATAATGTAACACCACTAACTAGCTATACTGTAATACCACTAACTAGCTATAATGTAACACCACTAACTAGCTATAATGTAACACCACTAACTAGCTATACTGTAACACCACTAACTAGCTATAATGTAACACCACTAACTAGCTATGATGTAACACCACTAACTAGCTATACTATAACACCACTAACTAGCTATAATGTAACACCACTAACTTGCTATAATGTAACACCACTAACTAGCTATAATGTAACACCACTAACTAGCTATAATGTAACACCACTAACTAGCTATAATGTAACACCACTAACTAGCTATAATGTAACACCACTAACTAGCTATAATGTAACACCACTAACTAGCTATAATGTAACACCACTAACTAGCTATAATGTAACACCACTAACTAGCTATAATGTAACACCACTAACTAGCTATGCTGTAACACCACTAACTAGCTATAATGTAACACCACTAACTAGCTATAATGTAACACTGCTACTAACTAGCTATAATGTAACACCACTAACTAGCTATAATGTAACACCACTAACTAGCTATAATGTAACACCACTAACTAGCTATAATGTAACACCACTAACTAGCTATGCTGTAACACCACTAACTAGCTATAATGTAACACCACTAACTAGCTATAATGTAACACCACTAACTAGCTATACTGTAACACCACTAACTAGCTATAATGTAACACCACTAACTAGCTATACTGTAACACCACTAACTAGCTATAATGTAACACCACTAACTAGCTATAATGTAACACCACTAACTAGCTATACTGTAACACCACTAACTAGCTATAATGTAACACCACTAACTAGCTATAATGTAACACCACTAACTAGCTATAATGTAACACCACTAACTAGCTATAATGTAACACCACTAACTAGCTATAATGTAACACCACTAACTAGCTATAATGTAACACCACTAACTAGCTATAATGTAACACCACTAACTAGCTATAATGTAACACCACTAACTAGCTATACTGTAATACCACTAACTAGCTATAATGTAACACCACTAACTAGCTATAATGTAACACCACTAACTAGCTATACTGTAACACCACTAACTAGCTATAATGTAACACCACTAACTAGCTATGATGTAACACCACTAACTAGCTATACTATAACACCACTAACTAGCTATAATGTAACACCACTAACTAGCTATAATGTAACACCACTAACTAGCTATAATGTAACACCACTAACTAGCTATAATGTAACACCACTAACTAGCTATACTATAACACCACTAACTAGCTATAATGTAACACCACTAACTAGCTATAATGTAACACCACTAACTAGCTATGATGTAACACCACTAACTAGCTATAATGTAACACCACTAACTAGCTATACTATAACACCACTAACTAGCTATAATGTAACACCACTAACTAGCTATAATGTAACACCACTAACTTGCTATAATGTAACACCACTAACTAGCTATAATGTAACACCACTAACTAGCTATAATGTAACACTGCCACTAACTAGCTATAATGTAACACCACTAACTAGCTATAATGTAACACCACTAACTAGCTATGCTGTAACACCACTAACTAGCTATAATGTAACACCACTAACTAGCTATACTATAACACCACTAACTAGCTATAATGTAACACCACTAACTAGCTATAATGTAACACCACTAACTAGCTATAATGTAACACCACTAACTAGCTATAATGTACCACCACTAACTAGCTATAATGTAACACCACTAACTAGCTATGCTGTAACACCACTAACTAGCTATAATGTAACACCACTAACTAGCTATAATGTAATACCACTAACTAGCTATAATGTAATACCACTAACTAGCTATGCTGTAACACCACTAACTAGCTATAATGTAACACCACTAACTAGCTATAATGTAATACCACTAACTAGCTATGCTGTAACACCACTAACTAGCTATAATGTAACACCACTAACTAGCTATAATGTAACACCACTAACTAGCTATAATGTAATACCACTAACTAGCTATAATGTAATACCACTAACTAGCTATGCTGTAACACCACTAACTAGCTATAATGTAACACCACTAACTAGCTATAATGTAACACCACTAACTAGCTATAATGTAATACCACTAACTAGCTATAATGTAACACCACTAACTAGCTATGCTGTAACACCACTAACTAGCTATAATGTAACACCACTAACTAGCTATAATGTAATACCACTAACTAGCTATGCTGTAACACCACTAACTAGCTATAATGTAACACCACTAACTAGCTATAATGTAATACCACTAACTAGCTATGCTGTAACACCACTAACTAGCTATAATGTAACACCACTAACTAGCTATAATGTAACACCACTAACTAGCTATAATGTAATACCACTAACTAGCTATAATGTAATACCACTAACTAGCTATGCTGTAACACCACTAACTAGCTATAATGTAACACCACTAACTAGCTATAATGTAACACCACTAACTAGCTATAATGTAATACCACTAACTAGCTATAATGTAACACCACTAACTAGCTATGCTGTAACACCACTAACTAGCTATAATGTAACACCACTAACTAGCTATAATGTAATACCACTAACTAGCTATAATGTAATACCACTAACTAGCTATGCTGTAACACCACTAACTAGCTATAATGTAACACCACTAACTAGCTATAATGTAATACCACTAACTAGCTATGCTGTAACACCACTAACTAGCTATAATGTAACACCACTAACTAGCTATAATGTAACACCACTAACTAGCTATAATGTAATACCACTAACTAGCTATAATGTAATACCACTAACTAGCTATGCTGTAACACCACTAACTAGCTATAATGTAACACCACTAACTAGCTATAATGTAACACCACTAACTAGCTATAATGTAATACCACTAACTAGCTATAATGTAACACCACTAACTAGCTATGCTGTAACACCACTAACTAGCTATAATGTAACACCACTAACTAGCTATAATGTAACACCACTAACTAGCTATAATGTAACACCACTAACTAGCTATAATGTAACACCACTAACTAGCTATAATGTAACACCACTAACTAGCTATAATGTAACACCACTAACTAGCTATAATGTAACACCACTAACTAGCTATAATGTAACACCACTAACTAGCTATAATGTAACACCACTAACTAGCTATAATGTAACACCACTAACTAGCTATAATGTAATACCACTAACTAGCTATAATGTAACACCACTAACTAGCTATAATGTAACACCACTAACTAGCTATACTATAACACCACTAACTAGCTATAATGTAACACCACTAACTAGCTATAATGTAACACCACTAACTAGCTATAATGTAACACCACTAACTAGCTATAATGTAACACCACTAACTAGCTATAATGTAACACCACTAACTAGCTATACTGTAACACCACTAACTAGCTATAATGTAACACCACTAACTAGCTATGCTGTAACACCACTAACTAGCTATACTATAACACCACTAACTAGCTATAATGTAACACCACTAACTAGCTATAATGTAACACCACTAACTAGCTATAATGTAACACCACTAACTAGCTATAATGTAACACCACTAACTAGCTATGCTGTAACACCACTAACTAGCTATAATGTAACACCACTAACTAGCTATAATGTAACACCACTAACTAGCTATAATGTAACACCACTAACTAGCTATAATGTAACACCACTAACTAGCTATACTATAACACCACTAACTAGCTATAATGTAACACCACTAACTAGCTATAATGTAACACCACTAACTAGCTATAATGTAACACCACTAACTAGCTATACTATAACACCACTAACTAGCTATAATGTAACACCACTAACTAGCTATAATGTAACACCACTAACTAGCTATGATGTAACACCACTAACTAGCTATAATGTAACACCACTAACTAGCTATACTATAACACCACTAACTAGCTATAATGTAACACCACTAACTAGCTATAATGTAACACCACTAACTTGCTATAATGTAACACCACTAACTAGCTATAATGTAACACCACTAACTAGCTATAATGTAACACCACTAACTAGCTATAATGTAACACCACTAACTTGCTATAATGTAACACCACTAACTAGCTATAATGTAACACCACTAACTAGCTATGCTGTAACACCACTAACTAGCTATGCTGTAACACCACTAACTAGCTATAATGTAACACCACTAACTAGCTATAATGTAACACCACTAACTAGCTATGCTGTAACACCACTAACTAGCTATAATGTAACACCACTAACTAGCTATGCTGTAATACCACTAACTAGCTATAATGTAACACCACTAACTAGCTATGCTGTAACACCACTAACTAGCTATAATGTAACACCACTAACTAGCTATACTGTAACACCACTAACTAGCTATAATGTAACACCACTAACTAGCTATGCTGTAACACCACTAACTAGCTATGCTGTAACACCACTAACTAGCTATAATGTAACACCACTAACTAGCTATGCTGTAACACCACTAACTAGCTATAATGTAACACCACTAACTAGCTATAATGTAACACCACTAACTAGCTATAATGTAACACCACTAACTAGCTATAATGTAACACCACTAACTAGCTATAATGTAACACCACTAACTAGCTATAATGTAACACCACTAACTAGCTATAATGTAACACCACTAACTAGCTATAATGTAACACCACTAACTAGCTATGCTGTAACACCACTAACTAGCTATGATGTAACACCACTAACTAGCTATAATGTAACACCACTAACTAGCTATAATGTAACACCACTAACTAGCTATACTGTAACACCACTAACTAGCTATAATGTAACACCACTAACTAGCTATAATGTAACACCACTAACTTGCTATAATGTAACACCACTAACTAGCTATAATGTAACACCACTAACTAGCTATGCTGTAACACCACTAACTAGCTATAATGTAACACCACTAACTAGCTATAATGTAACACCACTAACTAGCTATGCTGTAACACCACTAACTAGCTATAATGTAACACCACTAACTAGCTATGATGTAACACCACTAACTAGCTATAATGTAACACCACTAACTTGCTATAATGTAACACCACTAACTAGCTATAATGTAACACCACTAACTAGCTATAATGTAACACCACTAACTAGCTATAATGTAACACCACTAACTAGCTATAATGTAACACCACTAACTAGCTATAATGTAACACCACTAACTAGCTATAATGTAACACTGCCACTAACTAGCTATAATGTAACACCACTAACTAGCTATAATGTAACACCACTAACTAGCTATAATGTAACACCACTAACTAGCTATAATGTAACACCACTAACTAGCTATAATGTAACACCACTAACTAGCTATGCTGTAACACCACTAACTAGCTATGATGTAACACCACTAACTAGCTATAATGTAACACCACTAACTAGCTATAATGTAACACCACTAACTAGCTATACTGTAACACCACTAACTAGCTATAATGTAACACCACTAACTAGCTATAATGTAACACCACTAACTTGCTATAATGTAACACCACTAACTAGCTATAATGTAACACCACTAACTAGCTATGCTGTAACACCACTAACTAGCTATAATGTAACACCACTAACTAGCTATGCTGTAACACCACTAACTAGATATAATGTAACACCACTAACTAGCTATGATGTAATACCACTAACTAGCTATACTATAACACCACTAACTAGCTATAATGTAACACCACTAACTAGCTATAATGTAACACCACTAACTAGCTATAATGTAACACCACTAACTAGCTATAATGTAACACCACTAACTAGCTATAATGTAACACCACTAACTAGCTATACTATAACACCACTAACTAGCTATAATGTAACACCACTAACTAGCTATAATGTAACACCACTAACTAGCTATAATGTAACACCACTAACTAGCTATAATGTAACACCACTAACTAGCTATAATGTAACACCACTAACTAGCTATAATGTAACACCACTAACTAGCTATAATGTAACACCACTAACTAGCTATAATGTAACACCACTAACTAGCTATGATGTAACACCACTAACTAGCTATAATGTAACACCACTAACTAGCTATAATGTAACACTGCCACTAACTAGCTATAATGTAACACTGCCACTAACTAGCTATAATGTAACACCACTAACTAGCTATAATGTAACACCACTAACTAGCTATAATGTAACACCACTAACTAGCTATAATGTAACACCACTAACTAGCTATAATGTAACACCACTAACTAGCTATAATGTAACACCACTAACTAGCTATAATGTAACACCACTAACTAGCTATAATGTAACACCACTAACTAGCTATAATGTAACACCACTAACTAGCTATAATGTAACACCACTAACTAGCTATAATGTAACACCACTAACTAGCTATGCTGTAACACCACTAACTAGCTATGATGTAACACCACTAACTAGCTATGCTGTAACACCACTAACTAGCTATGATGTAACACCACTAACTAGCTATGCTGTAACACCACTAACTAGCTATAATGTAACACCACTAACTTGCTATAATGTAACACCACTAACTAGCTATAATGTAACACCACTAACTAGCTATAATGTAACACCACTAACTAGCTATATTATAACACCACTAACTAGCTATAATGTAACACCACTAACTAGCTATAATGTAACACCACTAACTAGCTATAATGTAACACCACTAACTTGCTATAATGTAACACCACTAACTAGCTATAATGTAACACCACTAACTAGCTATGCTGTAACACCACTAACTAGCTATAATGTAACACCACTAACTAGCTATGCTGTAACACCACTAACTAGCTATGATGTAACATCACTAACTAGCTATACTATAACACCACTAACTAGCTATAATGTAACACCACTAACTAGCTATAATGTAACACCACTAACTAGCTATGCTGTAACACCACTAACTAGCTATAATGTAACACCACTAACTAGCTATGCTGTAACACCACTAACTTGCTATAATGTAACACCACTAACTAGCTATAATGTAACACCACTAACTAGCTATAATATAACACCACTAACTAGCTATAATGTAACACCACTAACTAGCTATGCTGTAACACCACTAACTAGCTATAATGTAACACCACTAACTAGCTATAATGTAACACCACTAACTAGCTATGCTATAACACCACTAACTAGCTATAATGTAACACCACTAACTAGCTATAATGTAACACCACTAACTAGCTATGCTGTAACACCACTAACTAGCTATAATGTAACACCACTAACTAGCTATAATGTAACACCACTAACTAGCTATAATGTAACACCACTAACTAGCTATGCTGTAACACCACTAACTAGCTATAATGTAACACCACTAACTAGCTATAATGTAACACCACTAACTAGCTATGCTGTAACACCACTAACTAGCTATAATGTAACACCACTAACTAGCTATAATGTAACACCACTAACTAGCTATAATGTAACACCACTAACTAGCTATAATGTAACACCACTAACTAGCTATAATGTAACACCACTAACTAGCTATAATGTAACACCACTAACTAGCTATGCTGTAACACCACTAACTAGCTATAATGTAACACCACTAACTAGCTATAATGTAACACCACTAACTAGCTATAATGTAACACCACTAACTAGCTATGCTATAACACCACTAACTAGCTATAATGTAACACCACTAACTAGCTATAATGTAACACCACTAACTAGCTATGCTGTAACACCACTAACTAGCTATAATGTAACACCACTAACTAGCTATAATGTAACACCACTAACTAGCTATAATGTAACACCACTAACTAGCTATGCTGTAACACCACTAACTAGCTATAATGTAACACCACTAACTAGCTATAATGTAACACCACTAACTAGCTATAATGTAACACCACTAACTAGCTATAATGTAACACCACTAACTAGCTATAATGTAACACCACTAACTAGCTATAATGTAACACCACTAACTAGCTATAATGTAACACCACTAACTAGCTATAATGTAACACCACTAACTAGCTATAATGTAACACCACTAACTAGCTATGCTATAACACCACTAACTAGCTATAATGTAACACCACTAACTAGCTATAATGTAACACCATTACTAGCTATAATGTAACATCACTAACTAGCTATAATGTAACACCACTAACTAGCTATAATGTAACACCACTAACTTGCTATAATGTAACACCACTAACTAGCTATAATGTAACACCACTAACTAGCTATAATGTAACACCACTAACTAGCTATGCTGTAACACCACTAACTAGCTATAATGTAACACCACTAACTAGCTATAATGTAACACCACTACTAGCTATAATGTAACACCACTAACTAGCTATGATGTAACACCACTAACTAGCTATAATGTAACACCACTAACTAGCTATAATGTAACACCACTAACTAGCTATAATGTAACACCACTAACTAGCTATGCTGTAACACCACTAACTAGCTATAATGTAACACCACTAACTAGCTATAATGTAACACCACTAACTAGCTATGCTGTAACACCACTAACTAGCTATAATGTAACACCACTAACTAGCTATAATGTAACACCACTAACTAGCTATAATGTAACACCACTAACTAGCTATAATGTAACACCACTAACTAGCTATAATGTAACACCACTAACTAGCTATAATGTAACACCACTAACTAGCTATGCTGTAACACCACTAACTAGCTATAATGTAACACCACTAACTAGCTATAATGTAACACCACTAACTAGCTATAATGTAACACCACTAACTAGCTATGCTATAACACCACTAACTAGCTATAATGTAACACCACTAACTAGCTATAATGTAACACCACTAACTAGCTATGCTGTAACACCACTAACTAGCTATAATGTAACACCACTAACTAGCTATAATGTAACACCACTACTAGCTATAATGTAACACCACTAACTAGCTATGATGTAACACCACTAACTAGCTATAATGTAACACCACTAACTAGCTATAATGTAACACCACTAACTAGCTATAATGTAACACCACTAACTAGCTATGCTGTAACACCACTAACTAGCTATAATGTAACACCACTAACTAGCTATAATGTAACACCACTAACTAGCTATGCTGTAACACCACTAACTAGCTATAATGTAACACCACTAACTAGCTATAATGTAACACCACTAACTAGCTATAATGTAACACCACTAACTAGCTATAATGTAACACCACTAACTAGCTATAATGTAACACCACTAACTAGCTATAATGTAACACCACTAACTAGCTATGCTGTAACACCACTAACTAGCTATAATGTAACACCACTAACTAGCTATAATGTAACACCACTAACTAGCTATAATGTAACACCACTAACTAGCTATGCTATAACACCACTAACTAGCTATAATGTAACACCACTAACTAGCTATAATGTAACACCACTAACTAGCTATGCTGTAACACCACTAACTAGCTATAATGTAACACCACTAACTAGCTATAATGTAACACCACTAACTAGCTATAATGTAACACCACTAACTAGCTATGCTGTAACACCACTAACTAGCTATAATGTAACACCACTAACTAGCTATAATGTAACACCACTAACTAGCTATAATGTAACACCACTAACTAGCTATAATGTAACACCACTAACTAGCTATGATGTAACACCACTAACTAGCTATGCTGTAACACCACTAACTAGCTATACTGTAACACCACTAACTAGCTATGCTGTAACACCACTAACTAGCTATAATGTAACACCACTAACTAGCTATAATGTAACACCACTAACTAGCTATAATGTAACACCACTAACTAGCTATAATGTAACACCACTAACTAGCTATAATGTAACACCACTAACTAGCTATAATGTAACACCACTAACTAGCTATAATGTAACACCACTAACTAGCTATGCTGTAACACCACTAACTAGCTATAATGTAACACCACTAACTAGCTATAATGTAACACTGCCACTAACTAGCTATAATGTAACACTGCCACTAACTAGCTATAATGTAACACCACTAACTAGCTATAATGTAACACCACTAACTAGCTATAATGTAACACCACTAACTTGCTATGATGTAACACCACTAACTAGCTATGATGTAACACCACTAACTAGCTATAATGTAACACCACTAACTAGCTATGATGTAACACCACTAACTAGCTATAATGTAACACCACTAACTAGCTATAATGTAACACCACTAACTAGCTATAATGTAACACCACTAACTAGCTATAATGTAACACCACTAACTAGCTATAATGTAACACCACTAACTAGCTATAATGTAACACCACTAACTAGCTATACTATAACACCACTAACTAGCTATAATGTAACACCACTAACTAGCTATAATGTAACACCACTAACTAGCTATGATGTAACACCACTAACTAGCTATAATGTAACACCACTAACTAGCTATGCTATAACACCACTAACTAGCTATAATGTAACACCACTAACTAGCTATAATGTAACACCACTACTAGCTATAATGTAACATCACTAACTAGCTATAATGTAACACCACTAACTAGCTATAATGTAACACCACTAACTTGCTATAATGTAACACCACTAACTAGCTATAATGTAACACCACTAACTAGCTATAATGTAACACCACTAACTAGCTATGCTGTAACACCACTAACTAGCTATAATGTAACACCACTAACTAGCTATAATGTAACACCACTACTAGCTATAATGTAACACCACTAACTAGCTATGATGTAACACCACTAACTAGCTATGATGTAACACCACTAACTAGCTATAATGTAACACCACTAACTAGCTATAATGTAACACTGCCACTAACTAGCTATAATGTAACACCACTAACTAGCTATGATGTAACACCACTAACTAGCTATAATGTAACACCACTAACTAGCTATAATGTAACACCACTAACTAGCTATGCTATAACACCACTAACTAGCTATAATGTAACACCACTAACTAGCTATAATGTAACACCACTAACTAGCTATGCTGTAACACCACTAACTAGCTATAATGTAACACCACTAACTAGCTATAATGTAACACCACTAACTAGCTATAATGTAACACCACTAACTAGCTATGCTGTAACACCACTAACTAGCTATAATGTAACACCACTAACTAGCTATAATGTAACACCACTAACTAGCTATGCTATAACACCACTAACTAGCTATAATGTAACACCACTAACTAGCTATAATGTAACACCACTAACTAGCTATGCTGTAACACCACTAACTAGCTATAATGTAACACCACTAACTAGCTATAATGTAACACCACTAACTAGCTATAATGTAACACCACTAACTAGCTATGCTGTAACACCACTAACTAGCTATAATGTAACACCACTAACTAGCTATAATGTAACACCACTAACTAGATATAATGTAACACCACTAACTAGCTATAATGTAACACCACTAACTAGCTATGCTGTAACACCACTAACTAGCTATAATGTAACACCACTAACTAGCTATACTATAACACCACTAACTAGCTATAATGTAACACCACTAACTAGCTATAATGTAACACCACTAACTAGCTATAATGTAACACCACTAACTAGCTATAATGTAACACCACTAACTAGCTATAATGTAACACCACTAACTAGCTATGCTGTAACACCACTAACTAGCTATAATGTAACACCACTAACTAGCTATAATGTAACACCACTACTAGCTATAATGTAACACCACTAACTAGCTATAATGTAACACCACTAACTAGCTATGCTGTAACACCACTAACTAGCTATACTATAACACCACTAACTAGCTATGCTGTAACACCACTAACTAGCTATAATGTAACACCACTAACTAGCTATAATGTAACACCACTAACTAGCTATAATGTAACACCACTAACTAGCTATAATGTAACACCACTAACTAGCTATAATGTAACACCACTAACTAGCTATAATGTAACACCACTAACTAGCTATGATGTAACACCACTAACTAGCTATGCTGTAACACCACTAACTAGCTATAATGTAACACCACTAACTAGCTATAATGTAACACCACTAACTAGCTATAATGTAACACCACTAACTAGCTATAATGTAACACCACTAACTAGCTATAATGTAACACCACTAACTAGCTATGCTGTAACACCACTAACTAGCTATAATGTAACACCACTAACTAGCTATAATGTAACACCACTAACTAGCTATAATGTAACACCACTAACTAGCTATAATGTAACACCACTAACTAGCTATAATGTAACACCACTAACTAGCTATAATGTAACACCACTAACTAGCTATGATGTAACACCACTAACTAGCTATGCTGTAACACCACTAACTAGCTATAATGTAACACCACTAACTAGCTATAATGTAACACCACTAACTAGCTATAATGTAACACCACTAACTAGCTATAATGTAACACCACTAACTAGCTATAATGTAACACCACTAACTAGCTATGCTGTAACACCACTAACTAGCTATAATGTAACACCACTAACTAGCTATAATGTAACACCACTAACTAGCTATAATGTAACACCACTAACTTGCTATGCTGTAACACCACTAACTAGCTATGATGTAACACCACTAACTAGCTATAATGTAACACCACTAACTAGCTATAATGTAACACCACTAACTAGCTATAATGTAACACCACTAACTAGCTATAATGTAACACCACTAACTTGCTATAATGTAACACCACTAACTAGCTATAATGTAACACCACTAACTAGCTATAATGTAACACCACTAACTAGCTATAATGTAACACCACTAACTAGCTATAATGTAACACCACTAACTAGCTATACTATAACACCACTAACTAGCTATAATGTAACACCACTAACTAGCTATAATGTAACACCACTAACTAGCTATAATGTAACACCACTAACTAGCTATAATGTAACACCACTAACTAGCTATACTATAACACCACTAACTTGCTATAATGTAACACCACTAACTAGCTATAATGTAACACCACTAACTAGCTATAATGTAACACCACTAACTAGCTATAATGTAACACCACTAACTAGCTATAATGTAACACCACTAACTATCTATAATGTAACACCACTAACTAGCTATAATGTAACACCACTAACTAGCTATGCTGTAACACCACTAACTAGCTATAATGTAACACCACTAACTAGCTATAATGTAACACCACTAACTAGCTATAATGTAACACCACTAACTAGCTATAATGTAACACCACTAACTAGCTATAATGTAACACCACTAACTAGCTATAATGTAACACCACTAACTAGCTATACTGTAACACCACTAACTAGCTATAATGTAACACCACTAACTAGCTATAATGTAACACCACTAACTAGCTATAATGTAACACCACTAACTAGCTATGATGTAACACCACTAACTAGCTATAATGTAACACCACTAACTAGCTATAATGTAACACCACTAACTAGCTATAATGTAACACCACTAACTAGCTATAATGTAACACCACTAACTAGCTATAATGTAACACCACTAACTAGCTATGCTGTAACACCACTAACTAGCTATAATGTAACACCACTAACTAGCTATAATGTAACACCACTAACTAGCTATAATGTAACACCACTAACTAGCTATAATGTAACACCACTAACTAGCTATAATGTAACACCACTAACTAGCTATAATGTAACACCACTAACTAGCTATAATGTAACACCACTAACTAGCTATAATGTAACACCACTAACTAGCTATACTATAACACCACTAACTTGCTATAATGTAACACCACTAACTAGCTATAATGTAACACCACTAACTAGCTATAATGTAACACCACTAACTAGCTATGCTGTAACACCACTAACTAGCTATAATGTAACACCACTAACTAGCTATAATGTAACACCACTAACTAGCTATAATGTAACACCACTAACTAGCTATAATGTAACACCACTAACTAGCTATAATGTAACACCACTAACTAGCTATACTATAACACCACTAACTTGCTATAATGTAACACCACTAACTAGCTATAATGTAACACCACTAACTAGCTATAATGTAACACCACTAACTAGCTATAATGTAACACCACTAACTAGCTATAATGTAACACCACTAACTAGCTATAATGTAACACCACTAACTAGCTATGCTGTAACACCACTAACTAGCTATAATGTAACACCACTAACTAGCTATGCTGTAACACCACTAACTAGCTATGATGTAACACCACTAACTAGCTATAATGTAACACCACTAACTAGCTATAATGTAACACCACTAACTAGCTATAATGTAACACCACTAACTAGCTATAATGTAACACCACTAACTAGCTATAATGTAACACCACTAACTAGCTATAATGTAACACCACTAACTAGCTATAATGTAACACCACTAACTAGCTATAATGTAACACCACTAACTAGCTATACTGTAACACCACTAACTAGCTATAATGTAACACCACTAACTTGCTATAATGTAACACCACTAACTAGCTATGCTGTAACACCACTAACTAGCTATACTATAACACCACTAACTAGCTATAATGTAACACCACTAACTAGCTATAATGTAACACCACTAACTAGCTATACTGTAACACCACTAACTAGCTATAATGTAACACCACTAACTAGCTATAATGTAACACCACTAACTTGCTATAATGTAACACCACTAACTAGCTATAATGTAACACCACTAACTAGCTATAATGTAACACCACTAACTAGCTATACTATAACACCACTAACTAGCTATAATGTAACACCACTAACTAGCTATACTATAACACCACTAACTAGCTATAATGTAACACCACTAACTAGCTATAATGTAACACCACTAACTAGCTATAATGTAACACCACTAACTAGCTATACTATAACACCACTAACTAGCTATAATGTAACACCACTAACTAGCTATAATGTAACACCACTAACTAGCTATAATGTAACACCACTAACTAGCTATAATGTAACACCACTAACTAGCTATAATGTAACACCACTAACTAGCTATAATGTAACACCACTAACTAGCTATAATGTAACACCACTAACTAGCTATGCTGTAACACCACTAACTAGCTATGATGTAACACCACTAACTAGCTATACTGTAACACCACTAACTAGCTATAATGTAACACCACTAACTAGCTATACTGTAACACCACTAACTAGCTATAATGTAACACCACTAACTAGCTATACTGTAACACCACTAACTAGCTATAATGTAACACCACTAACTAGCTATAATGTAACACCACTAACTAGCTATAATGTAACACCACTAACTAGCTATGATGTAACACCACTAACTAGCTATAATGTAACACCACTAACTAGCTATAATGTAACACCACTAACTAGCTATACTGTAACACCACTAACTAGCTATAATGTAACACCACTAACTTGCTATAATGTAACACCACTAACTAGCTATGCTGTAACACCACTAACTAGCTATACTATAACACCACTAACTAGCTATAATGTAACACCACTAACTAGCTATAATGTAACACCACTAACTAGCTATACTGTAACACCACTAACTAGCTATAATGTAACACCACTAACTAGCTATAATGTAACACCACTAACTTGCTATAATGTAACACCACTAACTAGCTATAATGTAACACCACTAACTAGCTATAATGTAACACCACTAACTAGCTATACTATAACACCACTAACTAGCTATAATGTAACACCACTAACTAGCTATACTATAACACCACTAACTAGCTATAATGTAACACCACTAACTAGCTATAATGTAACACCACTAACTAGCTATAATGTAACACCACTAACTAGCTATACTATAACACCACTAACTAGCTATAATGTAACACCACTAACTAGCTATAATGTAACACCACTAACTAGCTATAATGTAACACCACTAACTAGCTATAATGTAACACCACTAACTAGCTATAATGTAACACCACTAACTAGCTATAATGTAACACCACTAACTAGCTATAATGTAACACCACTAACTAGCTATGCTGTAACACCACTAACTAGCTATGATGTAACACCACTAACTAGCTATAATGTAACACCACTAACTAGCTATAATGTAACACCACTAACTAGCTATAATGTAACACCACTAACTAGCTATGCTGTAACACCACTAACTAGCTATAATGTAACACCACTAACTAGCTATAATGTACCACCACTAACTAGCTATAATGTAACACCACTAACTAGCTATGCTGTAACACCACTAACTAGCTATGCTGTAACACCACTAACTTGCTATAATGTAACACCACTAACTAGCTATAATGTAACACCACTAACTAGCTATACTATAACACCACTAACTAGCTATAATGTAACACCACTAACTAGCTATAATGTAACACCACTAACTAGCTATAATGTAACACCACTAACTAGCTATAATGTAACACCACTAACTAGCTATGCTGTAACACCACTAACTAGCTATAATGTAACACCACTAACTAGCTATAATGTAACACCACTAACTAGCTATAATGTAACACCACTAACTAGCTATGATGTAACACCACTAACTAGCTATAATGTAACACCACTAACTAGCTATAATGTAACACCACTAACTAGCTATAATGTAACACCACTAACTAGCTATAATGTAACACCACTAACTAGCTATAATGTAACACCACTAACTAGCTATAATGTAACACCACTAACTAGCTATGCTGTAACACCACTAACTAGCTATGATGTAACACCACTAACTAGCTATAATGTAACACCACTAACTAGCTATAATGTAACACCACTAACTAGCTATAATGTAACACCACTAACTAGCTATGCTGTAACACCACTAACTAGCTATACTATAACACCACTAACTAGCTATAATGTAACACCACTAACTAGCTATAATGTAACACCACTAACTAGCTATAATGTAACACCACTAACTAGCTATACTATAACACCACTAACTAGCTATAATGTAACACCACTAACTAGCTATAATGTAACACCACTAACTAGCTATAATGTAACACCACTAACTAGCTATAATGTAACACCACTAACTAGCTATGCTGTAACACCACTAACTAGCTATAATGTAACACCACTAACTAGCTATAATGTAACACCACTAACTAGCTATAATGTAACACCACTAACTAGCTATAATGTAACACCACTAACTAGCTATAATGTAACACCACTAACTAGCTATAATGTAACACCACTAACTAGCTATAATGTAACACCACTAACTAGCTATAATGTAACACCACTAACTAGCTATAATGTAACACCACTAACTAGCTATACTATAACACCACTAACTAGCTATAATGTAACACCACTAACTAGCTATAATGTAACACCACTAACTAGCTATACTATAACACCACTAACTAGCTATAATGTAACACCACTAACTAGCTATAATGTAACACCACTAACTAGCTATAATGTAACACCACTAACTAGCTATAATGTAACACCACTAACTAGCTATGCTGTAACACCACTAACTAGCTATAATGTAACACCACTAACTAGCTATAATGTAACACCACTAACTAGCTATACTGTAACACCACTAACTAGCTATAATGTAACACCACTAACTAGCTATAATGTAACACCACTAACTAGCTATGCTGTAACACCACTAACTAGCTATAATGTAACACCACTAACTAGCTATAATGTAACACTACTAACTTGCTATAATGTAACACCACTAACTAGCTATAATGTAACACCACTAACTAGCTATAATGTAACACCACTAACTTGCTATAATGTAACACCACTAACTAGCTATAATGTAACACCACTAACTAGCTATGCTGTAATACCACTAACTAGCTATAATGTAACACCACTAACTAGCTATAATGTAACACCACTAACTAGCTATGATGTAACACCACTAACTAGCTATGCTGTAACACCACTAACTAGCTATAATGTAACACCACTAACTAGCTATACTATAACACCACTAACTAGCTATAATGTAACACCACTAACTAGCTGTGATGTAACACCACTAACTAGCTATAATGTAACACCACTAACTAGCTATAATGTAACACCACTAACTAGCTATAATGTAACACCACTAACTAGCTATGATGTAACACCACTAACTAGCTATAATGTAACACCACTAACTAGCTATGCTGTAACACCACTAACTAGCTATAATGTAACACCACTAACTAGCTATAATGTAACACCACTAACTAGCTATAATGTAACACCACTAACTAGCTATGATGTAACACCACTAACTAGCTATGCTGTAACACCACTAACTAGCTATAATGTAACACCACTAACTAGCTATAATGTAACACCACTAACTAGCTATGCTGTAACACCACTAACTAGCTATAATGTAACACCACTAACTAGCTATAATGTAACACCACTAACTAGCTATAATGTAATACCACTAACTAGCTATAATGTAACACCACTAACTAGCTATAATGTAACACCACTAACTAGCTATAATGTAACACCACTAACTAGCTATAATGTAACACCACTAACTAGCTATGCTGTAACACCACTAACTAGCTATAATGTAACACCACTAACTAGCTATGATGTAACACCACTAACTAGCTATAATGTAACACCACTAACTAGCTATGCTGTAACACCACTAACTAGCTATAATGTAACACCACTAACTAGCTATACTATAACACCACTAACTAGCTATAATGTAACACCACTAACTTGCTATAATGTAAAACCACTAACTAGCTATAATGTAACACCACTAACTAGCTATGCTGTAACACCACTAACTAGCTATAATGTAACACCACTAACTTGCTATAATGTAACACCACTAACTAGCTATAATGTAACACCACTACTAGCTATAATGTAACACCACTAACTAGCTATAATGTAACACCACTAACTAGCTATAATGTAACACCACTAACTAGCTATAATGTAACACCACTAACTAGCTATGCTGTAACACCACTAACTAGCTATAATGTAACACCACTAACTAGCTATAATGTAACACCACTAACTAGCTATAATGTAACACCACTAACTAGCTATACTATAACACCACTAACTAGCTATAATGTAACACCACTAACTAGCTATAATGTAACACCACTAACTAGCTATAATGTAACACCACTAACTAGCTATAATGTAACACCACTAACTAGCTATAATGTAACACCACTAACTTGCTATAATGTAACACCACTAACTAGCTATAATGTAACACCACTACTAGCTATAATGTAACACCACTAACTAGCTATAATGTAACACCACTAACTTGCTGTGATGTAACACCACTAACTAGCTATAATGTAACACCACTAACTTGCTATAATGTAACACCACTAACTAGCTATAATGTAACACCACTAACTAGCTATACTATAACACCACTAACTAGCTATGATGTAACACCACTAACTAGCTATAATGTAATACCACTAACTAGCTATAATGTAACACCACTAACTAGCTATAATGTAACACCACTAACTAGCTATAATGTAACACCACTAACTAGGTATAATGTAACACCACTAACTAGCTATACTGTAACACCACTAACTAGCTATGATGTAACACCACTAACTAGCTATAATGTAACACCACTAACTAGCTATAATGTAACACCACTAACTAGCTATAATGTAACACCACTAACTTGCTATGATGTAACACCACTAACTAGCTATAATGTAACACCACTAACTAGCTATGCTGTAACACCACTAACTAGCTATACTATAACACCACTAACTAGCTATAATGTAACACCACTAACTAGCTATAATGTAACACCACTAACTAGCTATAATGTAACACCACTAACTAGCTATAATGTAACACCACTAACTAGCTATAATGTAACACCACTAACTTGCTATGATGTAACACCACTAACTAGCTATAATGTAACACCACTAACTAGCTATGCTGTAACACCACTAACTAGCTATACTATAACACCACTAACTAGCTATAATGTAACACCACTAACTAGCTATAATGTAACACCACTAACTAGCTATAATGTAACACCACTAACTAGCTATAATGTAACACCACTAACTAGCTATAATGTAACACCACTAACTAGCTATACTGTAACACCACTAACTAGCTATAATGTAACACCACTAACTAGCTATAATGTAACACCACTAACTAGCTATGCTGTAACACCACTAACTAGCTATAATGTAACACCACTAACTAGCTATACTATAACACCACTAACTAGCTATAATGTAACACCACTAACTAGCTATAATGTAACACCACTAACTAGCTATAATGTAACACCACTAACTAGCTATAATGTAACACCACTAACTAGCTATAATGTAACACCACTAACTAGCTATACTGTAACACCACTAACTAGCTATAATGTAACACCACTAACTAGCTATAATGTAACACCACTAACTAGCTATGCTGTAACACCACTAACTAGCTATAATGTAACACCACTAACTAGCTATAATGTAACACCACTAACTAGCTATGCTGTAACACCACTAACTAGCTATAATGTAACACCACTAACTAGCTATAATGTAACACCACTAACTAGCTATAATGTAACACCACTAACTAGCTATAATGTAACACCACTAACTAGCTATAATGTAACACCACTAAATAGCTATAATGTAACACCACTAACTAGCTATAATGTAACACCACTAACTAGCTATAATGTAACACCACTAACTAGCTATAATGTAACACCACTAACTAGCTATAATGTAACACCACTAACTAGCTATGCTGTAACACCACTAACTAGCTATAATGTAACACCACTAACTAGCTATAATGTAACACCACTAACTAGCTATAATGTAACACCACTAACTAGCTATAATGTAACACCACTAACTAGCTATAATGTACCACCACTAACTAGCTATAATGTAACACCACTAACTAGCTATAATGTAACACCACTAACTAGCTATAATGTAACACCACTAACTAGCTATAATGTAACACCACTAACTAGCTATACTATAACACCACTAACTAGCTATAATGTAACACCACTAACTAGCTATAATGTAACACCACTAACTAGCTATGCTGTAACACCACTAACTAGCTATAATGTAACACCACTAACTAGCTATAATGTAACACCACTAACTAGCTATAATGTAACACCACTAACTAGCTATAATGTAACACCACTAACTAGCTATAATGTACCACCACTAACTAGCTATAATGTAACACCACTAACTAGCTATAATGTAACACCACTAACTAGCTATAATGTACCACCACTAACTAGCTATAATGTAACACCACTAACTAGCTATAATGTAACACCACTAACTTGCTATGCTGTAACACCACTAACTAGCTATGATGTAACACCACTAACTAGCTATACTATAACACCACTAACTTGCTATAATGTAACACCACTAACTAGCTATAATGTAACACCACTAACTAGCTATGCTGTAACACCACTAACTAGCTATAATGTAACACCACTAACTAGCTATAATGTAACACCACTAACTAGCTATAATGTAACACCACTAACTAGCTATAATGTAACACCACTAACTTGCTATGATGTAACACCACTAACTAGCTATAATGTAACACCACTAACTAGCTATGATGTAACACCACTAACTAGCTATAATGTAACACCACTAACTAGCTATAATGTAACACCACTAACTAGCTATAATGTAACACCACTAACTAGCTATAATGTAACACCACTAACTAGCTATAATGTAACACCACTAACTAGCTATGATGTAACACCACTAACTAGCTATAATGTACCACCACTAACTAGCTATAATGTAACACCACTAACTAGCTATGCTGTAACACCACTAACTAGCTATAATGTAACACCACTAACTAGCTATAATGTAATACCACTAACTAGCTATGCTGTAACACCACTAACTAGCTATGATGTAACACCACTAACTAGCTATAATGTAACACCACTAACTAGCTATAATGTAACACCACTAACTAGCTATGATGTAACACCACTAACTAGCTATGCTGTAACACCACTAACTAGCTATGCTGTAACACCACTAACTAGCTATGATGTAACACCACTAACTAGCTATAATGTAACACCACTAACTAGCTATAATGTAACACCACTAACTAGCTATACTATAACACCACTAACTAGCTATGATGTAACACCACTAACTAGCTATAATGTAACACCACTAACTAGCTATGCTGTAACACCACTAACTAGCTATAATGTAACACCACTACTAGCTATAATGTAACACCACTAACTAGCTATGATGTAACACCACTAACAAGCTATAATGTAACACCACTAACTAGCTATGCTGTAACACCACTAACTAGCTATAATGTAACACCACTACTAGCTATAATGTAACACCACTAACTAGCTATGATGTAACACCACTAACTAGCTATAATGTAACACCACTAACTAGCTATGCTGTAACACCACTAACTAGCTATAATGTAACACCACTAACTAGCTATAATGTAACACCACTAACTAGCTATAATGTAACACCACTAACTAGCTATAATGTAACACCACTAACTAGCTATAATGTAACACCACTAACTAGCTATAATGTAACACCACTAACTAGCTATAATGTAACACCACTAACTAGCTATAATGTAACATCACTAACTAGCTATGCTGTAACACCACTAACTAGCTATAATGTAACACCACTAACTAGCTATGCTGTAACACCACTAACTAGCTATGCTATAACACCACTAACTAGCTATAATGTAACACCACTAACTAGCTATAATGTAACACCACTAACTAGCTATAATGTAACACCACTAACTAGCTATAATGTAACACCACTAACTAGCTATAATGTAACACCACTAACTAGCTATGATGTAACACCACTAACTTGCTATGATGTAACACCACTAACTAGCTATAATGTAACACCACTAACTAGCTATAATGTAACACCACTAACTAGCTATAATGTAACACCACTAACTTGATATGCTGTAACACCACTAACTAGCTATAATGTAACACCACTAACTAGCTATAATGTAACACCACTAACTTGCTATGATGTAACACCACTAACTAGCTATAATGTAACACCACTAACTAGCTATAATGTAACATCACTAACTAGCTATGCTGTAACACCACTAACTAGCTATAATGTAACACCACTAACTAGCTATGCTGTAACACCACTAACTAGCTATACTGTAACACCACTAACTAGCTATAATGTAACACCACTAACTAGCTATAATGTAACACCACTAACTAGCTATAATGTAATACCACTAACTAGCTATAATGTAACACCACTAACTAGCTATGATGTAACACCACTAACTTGCTATGATGTAACACCACTAACTAGCTATAATGTAATACCACTAACTAGCTATGCTGTAACACCACTAACTAGCTATGATGTAACACCACTAACTAGCTATAATGTAACACCACTAACTAGCTATGCTGTAACACCACTAACTAGCTATAATGTAACACCACTAACTAGCTATAATGTAACACCACTAACTAGCTATGATGTAACACCACTAACTAGCTATAATGTAACACCACTAACTAGCTATGCTGTAACACCACTAACTAGCTATAATGTAACACCACTACTAGCTATAATGTAACACCACTAACTAGCTATGATGTAACACCACTAACTAGCTATAATGTAACACCACTAACTTGCTATAATGTAACACCACTAACTAGCTATGATGTAACACCACTAACTAGCTATACTATAACACCACTAACTTGCTATGATGTAACACCACTAACTAGCTATAATGTAACACCACTAAATAGCTATGATGTAACACCACTAACTAGCTATGATGTAACACCACTAACTAGCTATGCTGTAACACCACTACTAGCTATAATGTAACACCACTAACTAGCTATAATGTAACACCACTAACTAGCTATACTATAACACCACTAACTAGCTATAATGTAACACCACTAACTAGCTATAATGTAACACCACTAACTAGCTAAAATGTAACACCACTAACTAGCTATGCTGTAACACCACTAACTAGCTATAATGTAACACCACTAACTAGCTATGCTGTAACACCACTAACTAGCTATAATGTAACACCACTAACTAGCTATAATGTAACACCACTAACTAGCTATAATGTAACACCACTAACTAGCTATGATGTAACACCACTAACTAGCTATGCTATAACACCACTAACTAGCTATAATGTAACACCACTAACTAGCTATAATGTAACACCACTAACTAGCTATAATGTAACACCACTAACTAGCTATAATGTAACACCACTAACTAGCTATGCTGTAACACCACTAACTAGCTATAATGTAACACCACTAACTAGCTATAATGTAACACCACTAACTAGCTATAATGTAACACCACTAACTAGCTATGCTGTAACACCACTAACTAGCTATGCTGTAACACCACTAACTAGCTATAATGTAACACCACTAACTAGCTATAATGTAACACCACTAACTAGCTATGCTGTAACACCACTAACTAGCTATGCTGTAACACCACTAACTAGCTATGCTGTAACACCACTAACTAGCTATAATGTAACACCACTAACTAGCTATAATGTAACACCACTAACTAGCTATGCTGTAACACCACTAACTAGCTATAATGTAACACCACTAACTAGCTATAATGTAACACCACTAACTAGCTATAATGTAACACCACTAACTAGCTATAATGTAACACCACTAACTAGCTATAATGTAACACCACTAACTAGCTATAATGTAACACCACTAACTAGCTATAATGTAACACCACTAACTAGCTATAATGTAACACCACTAACTAGCTATACTATAACACCACTAACTAGCTATGATGTAACACCACTAACTAGCTATAATGTAACACCACTAACTAGCTATAATGTAACACCACTAACTAGCTATGATGTAACACCACTAACTAGCTATAATGTAACACCACTAACTAGCTATACTATAACACCACTAACTAGCTATGCTGTAACACCACTACCTAGCTATAATGTAACACCACTAACTAGCTATAATGTAACACCACTAACTAGCTATAATGTAACACCACTAACTAGCTATAATGTAACACCACTAACTAGCTATAATGTAACACCACTAACTAGCTATAATGTAACACCACTAACTAGCTATAATGTAACACCACTAACTAGCTATAATGTAACACCACTACCTAGCTATAATGTAACACCACTAACTAGCTATAATGTAACACCACTAACTAGCTATAATGTAACACCACTAACTAGCTATACTATAACACCACTAACTAGCTATAATGTAACACCACTAACTAGCTATAATGTAACACCACTAACTAGCTATAATGTAACACCACTAACTAGCTATAATGTAACACCACTAACTAGCTATACTATAACACCACTAACTAGCTATGATGTAACACCACTAACTAGCTATGCTGTAACACCACTAACTAGCTATACTATAACACCACTAACTAGCTATACTATAACACCACTAACTAGCTATACTATAACACCACTAACTAGCTATACTATAACACCACTAACTAGCTATGATGTAACACCACTAACTAGATATAATGTAACACCACTAACTAGCTATAATGTAACACCACTAACTAGCTATAATGTAACACCACTAACTAGCTATGATGTAACACCACTAACTAGCTATACTATAACACCACTAACTAGCTATAATGTAACACCACTAACTAGCTATAATGTAACACCACTAACTAGCTATAATGTAACACCACTAACTAGCTATAATGTAACACCACTAACTAGCTATAATGTAACACCACTAACTAGCTATACTGTAACACCACTAACTAGCTATGATGTAACACCACTAACTAGCTATAATGTAACACCACTAACTAGCTATAATGTAACACCACTAACTAGCTATAATGTAACACCACTAACTAGCTATAATGTAACACCACTAACTAGCTATAATGTAACACCACTAACTAGCTATAATGTAACACCACTAACTAGCTATAATGTAACACCACTAACTAGCTATAATGTAACACCACTAACTAGCTATACTATAACACCACTAACTAGCTATACTATAACACCACTAACTAGCTATAATGTAACACCACTAACTAGCTATAATGTAACACCACTAACTAGCTATACTATAACACCACTAACTAGCTATACTATAATACCACTAACTAGCTATAATGTAACACCACTAACTAGCTATAATGTAACACCACTAACTAGCTATGATGTAACACCACTAACTAGCTATACTATAACACCACTAACTAGCTATAATGTAACACCACTAACTAGCTATAATGTAACACCACTAACTAGCTATGCTGTAACACCACTAACTAGCTATAATGTAACACCACTAACTAGCTATACTATAACACCACTAACTAGCTATAATGTAACACCACTAACTAGCTATAATGTAACACCACTAACTAGCTATAATGTAACACCACTAACTAGCTATACTATAACACCACTAACTAGCTATAATGTAACACCACTAACTAGCTATAATGTAACACCACTAACTAGCTATACTATAACACCACTAACTAGCTATACTGTAACACCACTAACTAGCTATAATGTAACACCACTAACTAGCTATAATGTAACACCACTAACTAGCTATAATGTAACACCACTAACTAGCTATAATGTAACACCACTAACTAGCTATAATGTAACACCACTAACTAGCTATAATGTAACACCACTAACTAGCTATAATGTAACACCACTAACTTGCTATGATGTAATCGCAGAGTGGTTCGTTGTCCTCCCGTTCTAGACTCGCCCTCAAACATCGCAAGGTGGCGCCAGTCATCTGTACGGTCTGATCGTAGGTACGCGCTACGCTCGCCACCAGGTGGGGGGACAGGTCTTCGCAAGAGAACGAGGCCAACGTGTCGTAATCCACAAATCTAGGGTGTATGCGGGTGTGTGTGTGCGGTTGTGGGTATATTTATGTATGAGTGTGTTTGTGTGTAAGTAGTAGTATTACTAGTATAATTTTTATAGTCACAAAAATCCAATTTAAAATAAATTGTTTGGCAGTGAGATATAAAGTTATGGTGACATCCGTAATAAAAAATTAAATTTAATAAAATAATTGTAATAAAAATAAATAGTTTGATAATGAGTTAGTGTATTAAAATGCAGTTCATAAAGTTAGTTATTATATTTTAGTAAGTATCTATGTGTGTGAATGTATTTGTGGGTTGGGTGTGTGTGCATGTGTATCTTGGTTTGAATAATGTGCATTTATTTTAATTATATGCAAGGTTGATAGATTAAAATTCAATGTACAATAGGAAAATATATTATATATTATATATTTAGAATTATATTCATGATTGGTAAATATAAATAGCAATAATAACTGAATATATTTAATCACTGAATCGTACAGAAGGAACCCAATTAATCACTGAACCAAATATCTAGGGGTTAAGTTAATTACAGAATCTAGGTACACTAGGGGAACTATTCTACTCACTGAACCGTAATGAAGAGGCTCACCTAATCACTGAATCGTACAGAGAAGAGCTAATATAATCACTGAATCGAACATAATGAGCCTAACCTAATCACTGAATCGTAGAGAGACTCCCTCATGAAGTGCGAGTGAGTCTCATCGGGAGCTATGGTGAACAGGTTACAGCAGTAGAGAAGGAGGGCTTCAACGAGGCCGGCATCCACAAAGTTATCAGTCGACCCCGCCCCATCTTCGGTGGAGGGGTGAACATCTCTATCGCAGTCTTCGGGGCTGTGGATACTGCTCATGGTGGCTGTATCGGCTGGTAGGGGTCAAGGTCACCATTAGGGTGATCATGTAAATATGTATTGATGTGTGTAGGTTTACTTCAACCTACTTCTAACGCTTCTGATTGGACATATATCTCACTCTCATTTAAAGTCAATTATTATTATTATGATAATATTATTTCTATATTATAAAAATAATATTAACAATATATAGTTCACATAAATTTAATATATTGACGAATTTCATTACAAAATATAAATGCAATCGATATGATGAAAGTTATGTATAATATTTATTTAAAGTAAATAAAATAATGAAATTCATATACATAATTATTATTCAACATAGCAAATTTAATTAAACTAATGATAGACTATATTAACTCTACACTATTTTAATTAAACTAATGATAGACTATATTAACTCTACACTATTTTAATTAAACTAATGATAGATATATTAACTCTACACTATTTTAATTAAACTAATGATAGACTATATTAACTCTACACTATTTTAATTAAACTAATGATAGACTATATTAACTCTACACTATTTTAATTAAACAAGATTTAACTGAAGTGTACACTAAAGGCAAACTTGTGAAGGTTGTCTCTGTACTCGATAGATTCATGGACAGCAAATGTCTGGAGACAGCTGTGTGTGTGTGTGTGTGTGTGTGTGTGTGTGTGTGTGTGTGAGTGTGTGGATAATTGTATAGAGATGAGAATATATCCGATTATTAGTATTATTGATACAGTATTTAATTATTAATATATATATGTTATATAATTAGTGAATGCAATGAATTACTTAAGTATATTCAAATTAATTGTTGTGGTAAGGAAATAATCAAATGTAGGTATAATATAGATAAGAGGAAGTTGATAGGGTATCTGTTAATGTGTAATAGGGGTAAGTTAAGGGGGTGTAGTCATGATGGCAGTGTGATACACGTATTTAGAGGGTTTGATAAGGTTTATATAAGATTTAAGGAAAGGTAGTTAAATGTGTAATAAGGTTGCATGATGAATGAAGGGGGTGAGGCAGCGTAAAACATAAAAGAGTAAGACAAAAAAAGGGCATTACTGATAAATACATGTGGAGGAGTGACAGAGTAATATATAAATGAGGATAATAGATTAAGAAGTATACGGGGGTGTGTCCGATTAAGGGGGTTCACGGTCTTTAGATTTCAATGTAATTAGATAGGAAGTTTTTTTTTTTTGAAAATTCAAAAACTCAAGAAATAATTAATATTTTCACATAATTTAAATTGCATAACATTAAGATATATTGTGTTAATTGTTCTATAGGAATTCTAAATGATTAGAATAATAGTTTTGAAAATATCAACATTTTTAAAAAATAAAAAATAAAATATGTATTTAAAAAATTTAATTATCAATTATTTATAAACTCTACATCTAATCACAAATATTTTCTATAGCTACAATATACATATAATACTAAACATACTTTGAAAATTTGACCAAGTTTAGTCAATTATTCATTGAGAAATAGAAATGTTCATAAAAAAAACTTATAATCTGAGATAATTGATTTTAAAGATTGACTATATTATTTATCTGCTTTTTGACATTTATTATTATGGTAAAAGTAAGTTTAGCTAATTCTTACAATTTTTATATTATATTTATATAACTTGTATAATTTGTCATGCTTTTGAAATAAATTGCATCTATATAAATTATTATTATTATATATTATAATTGCATATGAAAGAATAAAAAATATACAAAAAATAAATTTTATTATAATTATGATTGATTTTTTTTTTATTAGATATTATAAAAGTAATCCACTTCCATAATCCTTTGATGAAATTGCCTTCTTTGTCTTGCCCGTCTTCCTTCCCTAGATTCTGTCACCTGTTTCTTCTTAGAGGCTTTCACTCTTGTAGCATCTCTAGCCGCCGCATCTACCCGTAAAATCTATAAATTGAAATATTGTAAATATTTTATGATATTATATTCCAAAATAAACACATTTATCTGACGTTTTATAAATAATATATGATAATTTTATATAGTTATATAATAGTTATATATTATGTATAATATAAAATTAGATTAGCATAAATATAATAAAATCTAATTGCTTTGTTTCAATATTATCAAATTGAAATATTGTAAATATATTATGATATTATATTCCTAAATAAACACATTTATCTGACGTTTTATAAATAATATATGATACTATTATATAGTTATATAATAGTTATATATTATATATAATATAAAATTAGATTAGCATAAATATAATACAATCTAATTGCTTTGTTTCAATATTATCAAATTGAAATATTGTAAATATATTATGATATTATATTCCTAAATAAACACATTTATCTGACGTTTTATAAATAATATATGATACTATTATATAGTTATATAAAAGTTACATATTATATATAATATAAACCTTGATTGTATCTCGATTACGCCTCGAAAGTTGTCGTTTAGTCAATCGACCCATATCAAATAATAATAATAATGAAATAATGCTATCTTATTATTATAGAACAAAGCCAATGGCCAATCACTAGCATTTATAAAATGAAACCAACAGATGGCGCTGGTAATAACATATGGTGCTGAAAAATAGTGTTATAATATATGTAAACCGTAATTTTTGCGCCATTTTTTTAATTATTATTTTATTAGAAATAGGTAGTGTTATAAAATTATGTTTTTTTATGCTTTATATATGTTTTTAACATATGATATTTTGACATACATTATAAATGTAGTAATCTATTTTAAAAATAAAATGTTGTTTATAAATTTTTTTATTTTAAAGACCGTGAATCCCCTTAAGAGAGAAAGGGGCGTGACGGAGTAACACAGAAGGGGGGGTGACGGAGTTACACAGAAGGGAGCGTGGCTTACCATTAGTGAGCATCTCCCCAAGCACCTGATGCCGGGTACAGATGCGAGAGCGGCTTCCGTAGGCAGAGAAGAGGCTCCGCATTTCCGAGAAGAACTGGGAATGATCCATCAGCGAGAAGAGGGCATCCCCTCCGGTTAGGATGACTTCTGAGTGATGACCTTGAACTACTGGACCTAGTGTGGGGAGGGGGGGTTATAGGTCTACATCCGTACATAATCGTGTGTATTTACATGTAATTAGATATAATTTATATATGCTGCATATAATATGCAAATATATATATATATATATATTACTATTTTTAACTTATTTTATATTAGATATTAATAACTTTACTTTATATAAAAAGATTCTATTCTATATTTACACATCAAATGCTTATAATTTTAATTATATTTCAACTTATAATTATTCAAAAAACATTTTGCTATTTAATTATATTTGATATATAATTAATAATTATTAATTATAATTGATTATAATCAATGAATAGTAATCAATGAAATTAAATTATAATATTATAATTTTAAGAATAAATATATTAATATATTTAAATTGATAAATGCTAGGTAAGTGAATATAATTATTTTTTAGAAAATATTACCTAGTTTATTATAAATATTATAAGTAAAAATTTGTAAAATATACTCATTAAATAGACAACTTATTTTATTATTTTCATAGTAATATTCATTATTAATAAATACTTTTATTTAATTATTATATTTCCAGTGAACCATATATGTCCCTATACATTAGCCCACATTATGGCCACAACTGACCCTATACTACCCTACACTGACCTATCCATTGTCTGGTGGTTAGACCAGCTGATCTGTCATGGGTATCTTGGCGGTAATTAGCCGTCAGGTTGGTTAGTAGTAGCGCCACCTGTAGAGTGTAGGTGGAAGTTAGCAATTGTGAACGATATCATATAGATAGATAGTTTAAACATAATAAAATGGCGCGTAACAAAAAAAATCATAATAATAAATAAATAATTGATTTACATCGAGTGAGACCAAGTAAGTAAGTTTTATTGTATCAGTATGAATTTCATGTGTATTAATTATTTATGTATAGTATATTTATAGTAAAATAAATATGATTCATTCATTCAAGTCAGTATTACTGGTATTGCCAGGTACTAGCATCGTAAAAATGTGAGACCTCGAGTCAAAATCTCAAGAGTCGTATTAATAAAATGTAGCGTCGAGTCTGAAATATTCTAGTCCATTTAAAAATTGATGAAATCCAGTCATTATAGTTGATTTCGATGTCGAGTATTTAAAATAAGACTCGTAAATAAATTATAAAACTGTAAATAATACATATAAGTAAAAACACTTATTTATATAGATTTATTTCATAGTTGAAGTAAGCTTAAATACATACTATTTATTTTTTTATTAATTTAAACATCACCCTTATCTTGATCAATTATTTAATGTTACACTCTGAACTTAGAATTTACAATGTTCTCTATAATTTTAAAGGCTATATTTGGATAGGAAAGCTTCGAAAACTTACATTTTGTGATCTGAAGTCTTCGAAGCTGAAGTTTTAGGATTTGAACATTATTTTGATTTCGAATCTATAATTTCTAAGATTTGATTGATTTGAAGACTCCAAGTTTTTGACATTTTAAAACCCTACTATATTCTCTCATGCTAACTATGATCTACTACCACCTCAACCTGGTGAGTAACACCAACACTAACTCTACGGGACTAACCCTACCATTAACCCTAGTTAATATATGACCGCTAACTCTAGTTAACCCAATGACCTATAATTCTGGTTAACCCCATGACCTCTATAATTATTCATACATCTAACCCTAGTTAACCCATGACCTCTACCACTAATTAACACCGTGACCTCTAACCCTAGTTTTGACGGCGACGCACTCCTCAAGGTCGAACAGAACGGTGAACACGTTACCCCAGAGCCCCCCTACCACACAATTCTGACTATTAGTGACCACAGCGTTTGTAGCCTCCAGTCCAAGACCGCACAGTCCACTGGCGATACCTGGTGACAGCAGGAGGTACTAGTTATAGTGGTGGTGGTGGTTATGATAGTAGTAGTTATAGTGGTGGTGATGGTCGCAGTAATAGTTGTCGTATTAATGGTGCTTGCATGTTGTGGTATTAGTTGTCAGGGTGGTTAAAAGGGTTATTGTAATAAGGCTAGTCATAATGTGTCTAGTAATAATGGAGTGGTATGTGTAGTAGCGATGTTGATAGCTGTTGTGGTAGGTGTTGTGGTAGGTGTTGTGGCTGGTGTTGTTGTGGTAATGGTAGGGAGTGTCAGACTAAACAATAATTCTTTATTCTTTATTGTTCTTTATCTATTCAAATTGTGTAATATTCTAGATAAAATACTAAAACTCATTAACATTAAAACCCCGCTAAATTGTGATAATCTAATATATTATAAAATAGTTAAAATAATAATAAAATCAAATAATAAAATACAAATAGAAATTATCTGGAATCTAAAAATATACCATTTATATAATATTTAATTATATAAATTATACAAATTTAGAGAAATATTTGTATATATAAGAAACATAAATATATAATCAAAATTACATAACAAACTAAACTAGTTCAGAATTAATTAAGAAAAATAGACTGCCGTCTTACCGTATCCAGCCGCTCTTATCTCGGCGTCCCTATAGTACCACAACGGGGCTAACCAGTGTAACCCTGTGTTACTGATGCTTACCCCCTCATCGTTAGTATCCTCCTGGAACCACTCCGACAGCCATACCTGAGGGAGGAGAGGGGGGTGTTAGTGACACTGGTGGGGTGTAGTGGTGCTTTAGGTATGGTGTTAGTGATATCTTTAGGTTTAATACTATTCAATGTATTGTTACTATTACTATTATTTATATTTAATTATTATTATTTAATTATTATTATTGTTATTATTATTTATTTTTATTATTTTTATTATTATTATTATTTAATTATTATTATTGTTATTATTATCTATTTTAATTATTTTTTTTATAACTATTATAATTATTACAATAATATTATACACTATTATACACTATTATACACTATTATATACACTACTGTACACCACTATATCTGAGGCTAACATCGACTTGTGGTTCGAGGGCAACCATTTCAGCGATAAGGTTCACCAGAGTGAAGCACACGGCCTTGGTGACCCCGCGACCCATGAACGAAATCGACGTGCTGCCCCGGCCAACGTGAAACGCTGACAAAATCTGAAAACATGAGTCATCGTTGTCAATGACAACAGTATTGCCATTAGTATTGCTTAGTTGTGGTATTATTAATGGAAATAATAATATTATATACAGTGATATAAGTATTACTTTTTTTATTATTATTATTCTTAATAGAAAGATTAATAAAAATTGAAAATAACATCAAACAATAAACTTATAAAGATTAATGTTATAATCAATTTTCAAGTAAGAATTCGTGAATTCAGTAATTTAAATTACTAATTGTGAATTTTAATAATAATAAGAATTCATATTACAGATATACTACAAGGAATTGAAAATTGTCTATAATTATACTAGCATTGACTAAATCTGATAATAAAAATAATATATATATACTATATAAATAGTGTGACACTTTTTATTTTATATAATCTGGTGTTTAGTAAACATCATAGATAAATATCTGATTTAAAATGTATATATAAATATTGTAAATACCTGCAAAACAGTTTTCAGTACTTGAATACATAATTTGAGGGGTTGAAACTCCTCACTCCCCTTACTCCATTTACATCTACAGAATAAGTAATATATCTATATATTTTTTATTTATTTAAGTTAGATTAGTAAAATGTTTATAATTTAATTATTATTGATAAATATTTGATAGATCTATGATCTATAATATATAATTATATTTTATAACTAAAATAGCATACAATATTGAGTATTATACATATATTAGATAATATATATATATATATATATATATATATATATATATATATATATATATATATATATATATATATATATATATATATATATATATATATATATATATATATATATCTATATAAGTATATAATACACATAATACACGTTAATAGGTAAACAATGAGCACAGAACCTAGAAGTGATGAGGATGAAGCACTGCAGAGTACTTTCCAAAGAAGATAGATTATAGAAGTGAAGGTCTTCGTTTTGTTTAACGGCGCAGAGAAGTTGCTCCACAAGAGTTCCATTTGTTAGCACGTCTTCACTGATTGGTCGGTTTTAGAGGCAATTATTAAACATTAGGTGTTAAGCCTGATACTCATTCGTGGGATTTTGAACCAATATTTTAGAATATTTACTTCCATAATAATGAAAATAAAATTATAAAATTTTGATTGGTAAATTATTATCAAATATAGAAATTCATAAATAAATAATTAATAAATTATAGTCTATTTGAGATTAATTAAATATAAATTAATAAAACAATTAAAACATTGTTTTCTCTATAATATTTTTAATGCGTTATTTTTTAATTCAATATTTATTTAAATAATCTATATTGTTCAAATAAACATGAGATCTTATCATGATTGGAATCCATATAAGTATATATATATGTGTATAATTATTTATATATTAACATATCAGCATTAACAGTATTATAGCATTACATTAAATAGAGGAGATATACTACTAGAGTAACCTGGTGGTGACATCGTAAGGGTGTTTATTTATAAATTTATTCAAAAACAATAGAAGTTGTCGATGCAATTGCCTGTAATCGTTATTTCATTATAAATTAAAGTTTATCATATGTATAATGTATATTGTTTAATGTACTATTATATGTACAATATACATTGTGTCAATGATTGTTAACATTGTTAGTTGACAATTATATATTTTATTTTTATACCTAGATTTTAATCCTGGTAGATTGAAATATATTAATATCATATAAATAAAATTAAAAACTATATAACTTATACATATATTTTATACAAATATACGAAGAGTTTTAAATTTTATTCAAATGATATTAATAAATTTTAATCTACCAAGATTAAAATCAATGTATAAAACACTGTACATTGTACATGTAATTATATATATATTATATATATATATATATATATATATATATATATATATATATATATATATATATTGTATAAATATGATATTCACAAAATGTATATATTAAAACAAATCTACATCACTGCGAAAACCTTCGAGATTGAATAATAGATATATCAGAGACAGGAAGGTCGGCTCTGGCTAGCAAAGACACTAATGAAGAGTTTAATACATGTTTACCCACAATCTGGTGGCTCCACTCCAACAGAGAGTTAATATTATCCTGAAAGTGATGGTACGCTACAGTATTTCGGCCGATATTAATGTATTTAAATAATATTATATAATAAATAATTCAAATATAAAGTTAGTGATTTATTTTTAACAATTACCACATCTATATTTAATGATAACAAGTTGCAAAACTAAATGTTAATATTTAAATTTAAATATTATAATAGAAGTGATTATATATATATATATATATTACCATTTAATTAAAAATAATATATTAATATATGTAATCAACACTTCGTATACTGCATATAATCCTCACTTCTCTAAGCGATAGGAACGGCACACAGACATAAACTGAGTTGGCTCGGTAATTAAACGTATGAATTCATAAATTCAGTAATTTAAATTGACGGGTAGATGGAAGACATGAGTGGGAGAGGGAGGAAATGGTGAGTGGGTGAGGGATGACATGAGGGGGAGAGGAAGGAAATGGTGAGTGGGTGAGGGATGACATGAGGGGGAGAGGAAGGACATGAGGTGTAGAGGGAGGACATGGCGAGGTGGTGAGGGAGGACATGGCGAGGGGTCAATGGAGGACACGAGGGGTAGATGGAGGACATGAGGGGGAGAGGAAGGGCACAAAGGGAGAGGGAGAATATGAGGGGTAGATGGAGGACATGGCGAGGGGGAGAGGAAGAACATGGCGAGGGGTAGACTGACCTGATTACCGCGAGGGTGATAGCGAGGTGATCGTACCGCTGAGGTAGCCTGTACACTGTACGCAGCACACACTAGTCTGAATACCTGAGTTAGGAGACCTTCATCAGATGTGGAACATGGCATCGTTACTATGAACCTAGGTGGTGTTAGTGGTTACATCGTTAACTCACAAAGGGAAACACATTAATTTGAAGATATTATTCTGTATTTTTGTTACTGTAATATTATTTAATCAATGAGTTCAATAAACTTCGTTTCTTAATAGTAAATATTATTTTCACTTATAAAAAATAAAGTACATTCATAATTAGAAATATTTAGAACATTATATATAGAACAATATTTAAAAATTTGTTCATACATTAATTAAATATTATTTTAGTTATATTTATTTATTGTTATATATATAAATATTAAATTATTTTATAAATATGAAGGGGTTTCACACCAACTCGAACGCAATTATTAACTCTAATTATTATAGGTTAAAGTTTAACTATATTATTTAATCTCCGT
The DNA here is from genome assembly GCA_964019155.1 of Osedax fenrisi. NCBI lineage: Eukaryota > Metazoa > Annelida > Polychaeta > Sabellida > Siboglinidae > Osedax > Osedax fenrisi. The sequence continues at coordinate 10,741,770 of OZ025243.1, forward strand.
AAAACGGGTTTTACACCTAATTATTAGAGTTAATAATTGCCTTAGAGTTGGTGTGAAACCCCTTTTAGGTTTCAATAAAGATTAATATATAAGTAATTTGTAATCACTCACTCTCTTATGTACATCGTTTACTACACAATGATCAGTGTAGAGAAGTTCCCATCAATGTACTTACATAACACACGTTTCACATACATTTGACTATTCATCCACTTGACCACTTACTCACTTAACCACTCATCCGCTTGACCACTTACTTGTTGACGATGTCGGTCCACTTCAGCCAGTCGTCCACGTAGCTGTAGACGACCACGGTGAACTTTAACCTCTGTATCGCCTTCACCGCCATCTGATGGGAGGTAGCGTTATCGATACGGTCGCACACTTCCCTTCGGAGCGTCTCGTAATCAGTGGATGCCAGCAGCTCAAGATCTTTCGTGTTCGCCCACAGTCTGCATCTGTAGTCGTTGCGCAGTGATTATGTGGGTTGAAGTTATTGTTATTTTGGGTCCCAATCATGAACTTAGATGAAGTTTTCAGTTATAACCAAATAGCTCTAATATCCCTACAAAGCTGCTCTCTATTTATTAAAGCGTAAGTTAGTTAATTAATAGTGAACAAATGAAAATACAAAAATACACATGATCATAATGCAAAACCATAATGCGATACCTCCGAATCATTCAACCATAACATAAAATTAAGATTCCTAATAATTCAATGTCCATCCATCCCTACTAGCTGATTGATTATTAGCTAATTAGTAAAATAATGGTAATCTTGCTCTCCCTCGCTAATAGCCTGTATTCGTTACAACTACTAGCACAAACTTAACCTCTCTCTTTATTAGCATACAACACCGAAATGCTAACTTATCATCCGTAATAACATGAAGGACAAACATGTCCATGCTATACTTTTACCTACACCTAAGCTTGCTAACTTATCATCCCTGAGTTCGGCGTAGTTGACCATCTCGTGGACATCGTTACCGTGCCAGACCAGCGTCCACTTTAGACGTAGACCTCGAGCCCAGGCGGCGCCACTCTTCAGGGGGTCAGCGGGGATCATAGTAGAGCCTCCTCCTCGTTGACCACTGAGGTCTAGTGGTAACACGTACAGAGGCAGGCGACATCTGGTGTGGAGGGCGCGGGTAGATGTAGGTGCCAATCATTGCGGAGATAGCTAAAGACTAGGTTAATTGTTTATCTGCCAACAACTGGCCCCGGTTGTTTTGAGCACGTACATTATACTAGTATTATGCTAGAATAACATTACGTAATGTAGATAACCAATGATTATCCTGAAATTACACGCGAATTCGTGAAGCGTTCCTCATCTATTTCACTTTGGACTATGTATTTGCTCAAATAAACTACCAATCAACGATATTTAACATTAAGGAGATAGACAACGATTGTCCCAGGATGATCAGAGGACATGTATGTTCTCCGAATGACTGACCCCTGGTGTATAGACTGGTTACCAACCTCTCGATGATCGCGAACGGGAGGTGATAATGGACCCTGTTCTCGACGCAGCTGTGTGTTGTGCGATGTTGTTAGTTAGTGAATGTGAATACAGTTTAATTCATCACTTAAAATATTTATTTGATAACATATATTTTAATAATAATAATATATAGTTTATTAGGTAAAACAAAAAAAAATAAACAAAAATATGGAAGAAAAAATAGATATGAATTGATACCCAAATTGACATGGTACACAAATTAACATTGGGTTTACATTTAATAACAAAATGCCTTGGTTTATGCATGCCGAACAAATATATTGATAACATATATCTAATAGCATATATATGTATATATACATGAATAACTATAATTAAAAGGATAATAATTGTCATTAATCGATTAGAATGGATATAATAAAGTACCCACGATTATTATTATAGATATTGCGTACATCAAAGCAGTGTATAACAACCACTAAGATACAAATACTAACATATCTTCTGACATTCGATTATACAATAAGTAAATGAAACAAGTGGCGATATTTCTTCTACAGTCTGCATTCTTTCTATGTATTAATGCACCTATAATAAATACGTGAATTAAATCTACCGTATTATATTATTAGAATGGAGAAATGATAAATATTTAAATATTATATACATATATTATAAATTATATATTTTTCGGTTTTAAGACTGCAAACTATGCTTATAAGGCTGCAAACTATGCTTATAAGACTGCAAACTATGCTTATAAAGTAATCGGCCATCCATATATAAGTGAAGATAATGTTTTAGTTTAAATAAAGGTATTTTAAGAGTTTCTATGACATTTATTATCTAAGAACCTCTAAAGAGAAGAACTAGAAGATTCTTGTTACCGGACAGTCGATTTCTTAGAGCAGCATCGTACTTTAGCAGTTGATGTAGTGATTTACAAATACCCGGAATCAGAGAGGGGGGCTCCACCTTAATGTGTTTATGATGCTATTAATAGATATACCTACATAATTATTATTTATTTCTATTTAATTACCTCTTTATTTAAATGTATATAATATTACTATATATAATAAGAGTACTATAATTAGAAAACAAATTAAGATAAATATTCATTATTAATTAAGTGTTTCTATAATGAAATTATGTATAACGTTTTTATAAATATAAATGTAATTTGACTAAATTTGAAATTATTAAAATATAAATATTTCCTATTATAAAGTATAATTCAGGTTATATATAAATCGATTTAAATAAACTATAACGAAAGCACAATTATTTAAATAATATGCATTTTAATTTACTACTATTCCTAAAATATTATTAGAACAACAACAACAAATCTATACTATATACATGCGCGTACAATTAATTAAAGTGGTAAAAATCTATTTGAAATATGTTAACATTATAAGTAAAATATTATTTTAAAAAAAAATTATTATAATATATATTATAATATCGACATGTATATAATATTAGATATATTATATAATAATAGATATAATAGATATAATAATAGATGATGTAATAGAAGGAGATGTAACACATGGTATAATAACAATTTGCGAAGATTCATCGTAAATGGAATGACATTTAATTGAGTTTGCGAATATTTCCAATAGCTTGTCCACTCCTCCGATGCAATGGAAATACTTATGTAATACTTTATCTGTGATATAATCAATAGCATTAAGATGAGAAGTTCACCTTGGATGATACACTGCATTACGATGATGTAATAATACATTATTAATTATAAATAGATTGTTTTCTTTAAGGGGGATGTGGATGTGGAAATAGTAGCAAGTTTTTAATATTTTTGTATTTAAGAAATATAATATTTAATGTTATATATCAAAATAATCTATAAAAATCATAGCATAAACGATCTATAAATCATTAAAATGCGTTTTAGAATATCACGTTTTAAAAAATAAAATATTACTGATACAAAATTATTGAAAAATACGTGAGGAGATATCGTAGTTAGCAGAAATGATGTGCTTTTACATGTGATTGATAGGCTCAGTAGAACTATAAATAACACAGTTACACCAATCCTGTGAACATTTCCAACAAATGTATAAACTATATAAACTAGATATATAGAGCAATACACTTAGACTAAGAGGGGTTTAGGTATATCATTCAATATAACTATATGTAATATATATATATATCTAAAAATAAAGTATTTTTTGTATAGAATTATGATTAAAAGGAATTTTGATTATATAATCGCTATTTATATACACAATAGAAAAACATCTCTTGGAATTATAGATATATCTTTGTATTATATCTAAATAAATGACTAGATTATACATTGATATCGCTGTGAAATGCAAGTAAATATGAGAATATAATTATAGTAAGATATATGAATTTGAAAATATGCATAATATTATTATTTTATTACATTATTGTGTATATTTTTGTATATATATATTATTTTTTATAGATCATTATGTTACTAAATATATATGTTATAGAATTATAATAAACAAAAAGTTATAAAATAAACGATTATTCAAAAAAGATAAATTATTATTATAATTATATTACTCCAGAACATAAAAAATAACTTTTAGAGTACTTATAATAAATATTTCAATTACAAATATTCGCATAATATAAATAATATATAACAAATTCAAATTATTAAATAAATAATACTGAACCATTTAAAAAAAATCAATTTTTGATAACTGAGAATCTCTTAATAATAAAAATAATAATAAATGTATTGAGTCTAAATGCTAATCGGTATTAACAATATATTGTAACAATATTTATCTTATAAATGAGAGTTGAATACCTAGCACACACCTACTATTAATAATTATTATTTAATTCTTACATTTAATTTTGATATCTAATCATTGTAATAAATTAGATATACCACATAAGGTAACGCATGCTTCTGTTTAGCTGTAATATTCAGCACAACTTTGCGAGGTGGATACATACCATAGGGCGCGAGGGCACTAAGTATAACCCTGAAGGATGACGGCTAATCTGTTGCAGCCGGACTCCCTTATAGAAGTGTCCACGCTGCGAGACAACACGATCTCGTGTATCTTCTTCAGGTCTTGTTCCTAGTGTCGCGTGACATTACGTCGTGTGTTATGTAATAATGTATTGATGTTACGTCATCGTGCGTATGTCATCGTGTGTTATGTAATAATGTATTGATGTTACGTCGTCGGTGGGTTATATCATCGTGTGTTATGTAATAAGTAACCGGTTTACAATCTGACGTATACGATACGATTTATTATTAATCAACGATATTACTATACAGTATTACTTAGATGGGGACAATATAATTTATCTGCATCACGCTTGGAGGGAACAAATGAATTATTTATACAATATTGATATGAATATTGAAAAATCACAATGGTATATAAACAGTTAGGTGAGAGTCCTTAATCAGTTTTATTATAATATCTATTTAACGAGTTGTATCGCTATATCATGGTATCATGATTCATGATGCATTAAGCATTTGGGTTTCATATTAACATTATTAATAACAGTGTAACTGAATATGGACTAACAGAAAAAGATAATGCTGAACTCTTAGACTGGTTTTAAAGGGGGTATCGAGTGAAACACCGATTAAATCAGATTATTATTTTAAAAAGATGGATTAATAACCAGCCTGGAGGATTTAATACTTGAATGATTAGGTGACGAGATGTGACCGGATCATCATTAGAACCCACGCCTATGTGCTATAATAGACGGGTCCATTACGCTACCGGAGGTTTAGTATCAGCTAACTGTATACGAGCTCTTCACCAGAGCATCATCGTCAGCTGAGAAGGAATGCTCGACGAAGAACACCTCGGTGAGACCCTGCAAGTCTATCTCGCTGATGGAGGGCTGCAGAGTGGAACTGCCCCTTTCACGGAGAAGGTACCACGATAGTTTTAGTAGGGCCTCTGATCTCATCCTATACGGGTGGGTACGCTTGTACTTAATAATGGTAGTTAGTGAGTGAGAGGGGGGCACTGTTTAAATATAGTTATTATAGTTGTAAAAATATTTATTTATAAATGCATTCGTAAAAATCTAAATTATAATCTGAACTCATTCTGATTTGAAAAATGTTGAACACACTCATGAAATTATTAATATGATGATAATATATGTAAATATCAATTAATCTACATTATACATATTTCTTTATGTCTTTATTAAGTTAAACCCATAACTAATATTTATGCTTATTTATTCTGCTATTAAATTAGTTAATATATTAATTAGTTAATGTACTCATTATTTAATTATATTACTTTTTATGCATATAAAAATATATATATATATTTCTAATTTCTTTTCGAATCCACTCTGATGTTAGGGCTTGTATGAATTAATAAGAGCTGATCGTTTATTTATATACAATTATAAAAATAATTTATAAATATTATTATAAGACCTATTGGTATACAACACAGACGGGGCATGAACTGGTATCCGACTACCTATGTATCTAAACCGTTAACCTACTGAGACCGTACACCTTACAATAAGCAGACAGCAAATACCTATGTATCTGACACAATAACCAACTGAGACTGTAAACCTTACAATAATCAGACAGCCTCAGACCTACCTCTTATCATTACTGAACAGCAATCTAAGCACAGCCTTCAATACGTCCAGTTCACTGAGGCAGGCGTTGTTATGCGAGTTCTCCATGTCCAGGAGGTTAAAGATGCAAGACCCCAACGGAGTGGTCAATGTGGCGTAGGCCTGGTGGTCAGGTAAGTGTGTGTAGTAGTGGTAGTAGTGGTGGTAGTATTGATAGTAGTGGTGGTTCTGGTAATGGTAGAGGTGGTCAGTATAGAATAGGCATGGTGATTGTGGTCAGGTAATATTTCACTTGGGGTCAGTTGTTCAGAGAAAATAAGGATTATCCTAAGACAATCCTTAACTTCATTAAGATAGATGATTATGTTAAATCATCATCATCATTACCTATCTCCGCAATTTATTTAGATAATATTTCGAATGACTAAATATGTTAGATGAAAAGCTAATGGCTTACTTTGTTTGATGACATTATTATAATACCTTTAAGATCACGCGTGCATACACGCATACATACACACACGCATACATACACAAGCACACATATACACACACGCATACAAACACACACACACACACGCATACAAACACACACACACACACATACATACACACACACACATACACATACATACACACACGCATACATACACGCATACACACGCATACATACACACAAACACACACGTATACATACACACGCGTACACATGGATTAACTACCGAATACACAGGAAAACAGCACTTCACTGAAGTCAGCAAATCGTTCCAGAACTCAGCGCACACCACAAACTCACTGTCGAGGAGTTTGTGGAGAATAGATGTGGATAGGATTCTTATCTGTAGGTGGTGTGTGTCGAGGTGATTAATGGTCAGGGTAATTAGTGGGCGGGTTTCAGGTGTCTAGGGTGTCTAGAGATGTCTTGCATCATCTTTGCAATTTTGTATACTCTTTTGTATAACTAATTATATTTAATTATAAAATCGTCATAATTCATTCAAGATAATGATATATAAATTTATAATAAAAATGCAATCATTTGAAGTATTTATAAAGAAAAGATTAAATTAGAAATAATGACGTATAAAGAGTATATTATTGATTTGTTCAGTATGTAGATGCGTAAAGTGCGAATTAATGTATTGTTGATATAAATGTGATTCACTTATTTTATATAATAATAATATATATGATTATTATATAATAATTTATTAAATTACCATATATAATCAATAAATTCTGTAAATATTAAACAAAATAATATTAGAATAATATTAGCTAATATCAAATTATTTATTGCAGTGATTAGATAAAAAAGTAAAACAAATAAATATAATCGGCTTCTAAATGAAATTCAACCTTTTCAAGAGGGTCATTCATGCCAAACATCACAATTTCTTTCAGGACGATATCTTGAACAACAAATCTTATACTATGGCCTACATTGTTAGTCTTCGAAGTGTCAGCCGCGATCACCTTTATGTCCAAGTTATTCTGTAATATGATGTAATAGTGATGAACAGTTAAGATTATGTAATACTTTTATAACACTGATAATGATTATGTAATGTAATATCATGATTATCTAGTTATAATTATTATCTAGTTAGAATATTGATATGGTGGTAGTGATAATATTGTTTATTGCATTATTCACTGATAACAATGAAGATAGAGTACTATATTACTAGATTATTTTTATTAAATGGAATTTTGTTAAAAAGGTGGTTACATATTTCTTCAATGAAGTGGTATTGACGTTATAAATAATGTAATGAAAAGATAGATGAATGATGACAATGTATAAAGAAGATGACGGAGTGAGTGATAAGAGAATGGAAGAGGATCAAAGACATTAGAAGATGACGTGAAATAGTAATAAGTACAATGTAAAAGTTGAGAGAGGTCAACGGAGAGACAACGGAAGATGGTGATATGCAGGAAAGTGATGATAGCGATGACTCGTCATTGGTGGCACTCGTACTGTCCCACTAACTATAGCACCACGCGTCGTGCGTACCTGGGTTATTGTGTCCCCCTATCTATCGCACCACTCGCCGTGTGCATTCATCTCTCGTCCCACTAACCACGGCTCACGCATTGCCGGCCATATGATTGTACCCCTTAATAAATATGAGCGATACCTTCCAAAACCGTCGTCTTCTCTCTATACAACCAATTAACGAGTATGAGGAACATGTGCGTAAGATTAGAAAGTCATTTAAAGTGATTTAGTAGCCGGTAAGTTGGTCAGTGGTCGGTTGATTCATCGCGTATATGCAACAGTATCTATCCATCTGTCCACTCGTCCAAGCTACAAAAGCTCACCCTCAAGATCTGCAGACTACAGCATTGCTAACCTACATGAACGGTGTTCTCCAGAGAACAATAGGAGATGATATGCAGGCTATATGAGATAAACAGAGATGTAGAGGGATGAGAAACAAGCATATAAGATGAGAGAGGGAGATGAGGAGGCTGCAGACTTACCAGAACGGTGTTCTCCAGAGAAGAATAGGCTGCCAGACGAATGTGATCGCTACGTCTACACTGGAGTAGGGTGCTTACTATGATCAGAGCCCTTTGTTTTGTTATGTCATCGTATCCTTGTCGGGTCCATCTGCGTTGCAGTCGGTGAGGTGTGATAAGGGGGTGTGGCTAATGGGTATCTTAATCATCTTGTGCTAAGCATTAGTCACGAATATGTATGCTTTGGGTGAAATATATATATAAATAAATATCATATATTATTCAATTAATTATTTTTATATTTTCAAATATTTTATGTTAATCTACATTTATTAAATATAAACATTTACTTCTGAAAATTATGTATTTCAAGAAGGCTTACCCCCTAATGCTAGTTACCCCCCTCCGTGCCCTGCTACGTTACATCACCACACACAGATCGTAGAACTTACATGAACTTCGCGATACTCAGACAACAGTTAACGTATAACGGGTGTTCGTGATAGATCATAGAGGGGGTGGATACTTCGCACAGTGTCAACATCCGGGTTATGTCTTCCTTACTCTGAGGTCGTAGAGTTGGGTTAGAGTTGGGTTAGAGATGTGTTAGAGTCGTGTTGAAAGCACATATTGAAGATGTGTTTAAATATGTTATAGTTAGGTTAGGTAAGCTAGTTGTAAGTAAGCTGTTCATTAGATACGTTTGAATATGTAATAAAGTGTTAAACGTTAAGCTTGCATTAGAGGTGCATTAAATACTATGTGGGCAGATGTTAATAATGCGAGTGCGTTAGAACTTGGGTTTATTGGGTTTCTATGTACCGATATTTGTGTAAATCTCATGTTTACGTATTCATCAACAGATAGTAATGTGTTAACGGATGTGATTGTTGAATAATTAATATTTATCGTACACATTTACGGGTGATAACAATAGAAAATATGCTATAATTTTGTGAAGCCTTTTAGGAGAACACAGCATATTTATATTATTAACTAAAAAATTCAAACTTAAATTAAACCAAAATTCATCTAATAAATATTATTATTATTATAAATTCAAATTAAATATAAAACATAAATAAAAATAAAATATTTCATAATATAGAAAAATAGTGTAGTCAGATGTCATCGATACGTAATTCAATAAATTCTATATGAAATAATATACGACTTTCATTAATTTTCAAAAAGAATATATTCATAAAATATTTAAATTTTCATATTTTAATTATTACTGATGTGTGCATAATCGGTGGTACATAACTATATTTTGTTATACAATTTTTATTATATCGCCGATAAATGATATCTATTTCAAGACGTTTATTGTATTAATAAAATAAATCTGCATCTCTCATACATCATACATGTATCATACATCATACAACAACCTATATATATATATATATCATACACATATAAGGTACCACGTGCAGGGAGCTAGATTACACACACCCACACACACACACACACACACGCACACGCACACACAAACACACACGCACACACACACTCGGTATTGACCAGTGTGTCCAGAAGGGTGTTGGTCAGACCACGGATCACCGCAATACTGGCGTCTATGCTGGAGTGTATCTGTGACACTCTAGCCAGTGTGGTCAGTAGCTGTCTGGCTTCACTCTCCGGGGGTAGTTGTTTGTCTAGGGGGGCGGGGGGGTATGGTTATGCGATGTAGGATAGCTATCGTGCTATAGAGGATAGCACTGTATGCATATTGCTAGCTAATATTATATACGCAATATTCATTATAAAATAATACCTTTACTATGATTTTTATATTATAAATGTTTGGGTTCAAATTTTATAAATAATTATAATTTAATAATTGCATTAATTCAGATATATATATATATATATATATATATATGTTATGAAGTGTAGTTTGAGTAATTTTGGGTATAAAAGAGTTTGTATATTTATGTATAAGTGATGAATAAGCTAAGGTATAATTGAGGGTATGAATCGTATATAGACACCTATTATATTGAGTGTTCTGTAGTGTATGTTGGATAGGGATAACAGCGGCTGAGACAGCTCTACACCAATCAGCATCGAGCACTGATTGATTATCGAATACACTAGAGGAACCACTGGATCACCTGATTAGTAAGTGTATAGACACGCCCCTAACGAGATCGTGGGTGTGTACATGAATCGAGGCCCATAACCACTGGCTATTAACCACTGGCTTGTGGTTAGAACGCGTCCACCCTATATAAAATTGTAATAAAGAATACCTTAAACCTTATGTTGACTAATTTACAAAGTTAATTTATCATAACGTAGACTAGAATAGAGCATAACATATAGAGATATACGAGATCGTATAAAGTCGTGTACACACCGCTAGCATCAAGCACGGCGACTTGTTACTGCACTTGATGCTGTGCTTGATGCTAGCGGTGTGTACGGGGCTTAAGCGTACTTGCAACGATACTAATGAGGGGTGAGATACGTACATTTCACGAGCGACTTCAGCAGGGTATCGGCGGCGAGCAGAACATTCCGGTCTATCCTCGTTACGCAGTAGTCGCTAACTATAGGGGTCAACAGTTCACAGATGTCTATTGTTCCGTCCAGCTCGAACAGCTAGCAAAGATTGTGGAAGTGTGTTAGATGCTCTAGTGCGGTAACGGGTGATCGTGAAATATGGCGAAGATAGTAGAATTAGGATTATTGTAGGAAATTTAAATCGACAAGATTATAAATAAAATATCATTATTATAATACAATACGATATCTCTCTTATAATATATCGAATCATTCATTTTAAATGGTAATCCAATTCGAATATGATAGTATGATAACTATTTTAAGTATACTGTTAAACCACATACATACACACACATACACATATCCACACCTACAAACGCATACATACTCACACAGACATACCCACACACACATATACACAACCACACACCCCCACCCCACACACGCACACGTACCATATCGATGGGAACGAAGTCTCTGATGAAGTCTAGCGTGATCACTATCAGCGAATGTAGCAGGATACGTCTATCGGCTACTGAGGGGTCGGGGTCGGTGAAGCTAGAGGTCAAGGGGTCATCGTTAGAAGTCGTAGGCGAGGAATGCAATCTCAGCAGTTCATCGAGGAGTTCCAAAGTGCTCGTTATGTAGTGGATCTGTATTAGTAGTGTGGTATTATGTAATATTATGTAATGTATCTGTATTAGTGATGAGGTATTATGTGATATTATGTAATGTTCTAACAATTTTTTAAATTGAATTAATAACTCGGTTTAAATTACCAGCAAGTTTTAATTTATATTTTATGCACATTTTTATAATGTATATAGATTTTATATGAATGTATAATTTTATTAAATTTATAGATATAAAGATGATTTAGTTATATATATTTATGTTATGCATAGAACTATACAAAGCTTATTGTGTACAAATATATATTAAAAATGTATAAAAATTAATACTTCTCTCAACAGATATATTATTACATGTAATATTGTAATATATATAATATGGTAAGATGGTAATATATTGTATATGTATATACAACTAATCATAATCATACTCGTAATGAAAACAATTGTATACGATTATTGTGTTTCTATACAAATTAAATGTTTGCAACTAGTGAAATATTTAATGATATAGAATATTTGTATAATGATAGTTATATTCACTTATCTAGTTGGGCTGGCAAAAATATGATTTTTGAAATAAATATTTTTATTTATTAAAAATAATATTATATAAAATTCAGTAAATTTAATTTATTATATTTAAAATAATATATGACTTGATGCATAAAAGTAGCTATGAGTTTCATAAACAAACATTTATAAATACAACTATAACAAAAATAAAGAATAAAATGTTTACTGTGTGTTTTTTTTAAACTAAATTTTGAATCTTAGAAAATCCATAACTTTTTATCTACTTGATATATTTATATAATACTTTCAGAACTTAATCATATCATCTCTTCAAATATATTAAATAAGACTTATAATTAAAACTTAGTTACTAACATTACTGGAAATTAAGGACATTTGTTTATTTAAAAATTATTTTAATATTAGTATTTGTAGCTCTCATTCTCATTGTCTTATAATTATCATATACTTAATATATATGTAGATCTAAATGCATTTAATAATACATCAAATGTAATCATTTTTATATTAATTTCAGAAGTTACCATATTTTTAGTAAAAATAAATATACATGTCTTCAACAAAATATTCATTTGTTTCGCCTGCTCATAACACCGATAATAGCATCAGGATCTAATGCTCCACTTAATTCATGTGACAAAAGTCCAGGGGACATTTGTTTGTAGAAAATAGAATAATTGGTAAATACCATGGTAACAACTACATTTTGTTACAAATTACAATTAATTTGTATATATATAACGAATATAAAAGGTAAAATTAAAAAACTATATATAATATATAAAAATGTAATATTTATTATATTTTTTGAGAAAAATTTGATATATTACAATAAGGTAATATGCATTTTTTTCACTTTTTATGATTTTTTTTTATAAAACAGATATGATATCTAGTGCAATTAGAACTATGGATAAAAATATTAAAGAATGAAGGTGTGGAAATTGTTTTCATATATTTTCGTATATTTTTGTTATAAATTATTTTTCTATAATATTTTCAATGTGATATTTTACTTATTTTTGATAGTCGATAAATTCGTCTATATTCTCTCATCTAATACTTCTTTTTAGCACATGTCTTATAACATCTAAATTTAACCTAAAATCATTTTCAAAATCATACAGATAACTTTTAACAAATGAACACTTAACAATAGGTAACGAGAAGACCACCCATGAGTCTAACGGTGGTAGGGTAGTTGTTCTTGTTGCTCCACAGATGTTCGACGTGCAAAGACTGCAGACCTAGCTCCAACAGACTACGCAGGCACATCACGCCCTCAGCGTTCAGTTCGTTGTCGACGCGACACATTCTCGACAGTATCACCTGTCAATCAAGCGATAAACACAACGATAAATTAGCGTGTATTCTAGGTGTGGATATGGAACGTATGTTGTAGAAGTTTATTCCATAGGTAGGGCAACAATTTATCATGACCTGATATTAGTCGTATGTTATCTATTAATTGTTAATTTTATATATTATTTGTTAATGATAAAAACGAGCATCTATTCATTGAACATAAGAGGCGTAATGACATGCACGCAGATGTTCGTATGCTGCACTGAATTATAGATAATGTGTGAGCCCTAGCGAATAGTCTCAACTGCTATAGTTATCGTCGTAAGTTTAGTGTTTAAATACATCAATATTTATGTACACATTTTATTATTTAACGTATTCTCGTAATTAGAATCACTATTAAGATATAATAGATTAATACGAATTATAGTATTAGATATTATATTAATAACTAATTTATATACTAAATAAATGGAAAAATTATCGAAATACTTACTGTTTAATATCGTACACTAATTACCATACTATATCTAATAGTATGTACACACAAGAGTTAAATTAAATAACTAATCGTATATATATATATGAATGTTGAGGTGACTTCTTAACGACCTTGATAGTTTCGAAGGAGAATTGACTAGTGATCCACTGCCCACTCCTGATGACCGGTGAGTCATCCACCTCATTGTAGTCTGAATAACTGTGGGTGAGGGGTGAGGTGGGGGTAGTTAGTTAGAGTGGTGGTCACTATAATACATTGATGGCTGATATCGTTGTGTATATACTGATGTTTGTGTAGTGATATGTACATAGATTAGTCATTGTATTCTGAATTATCAACGAGGGAGTTAGGTTGGGTTTAGGTTATATTAACGTTATAGTCAGAGTTGTTTAGCTGTGTACTCTGTTTCACTAAGGTTCATAATAATTGATTTAATAAACAGGTGTATATATATATATATTAATTTGTATATTAAAAAATAGGTATATATATTAATTTTAAAATTAAAAATAATATATATCTATTAATTTTAATTAATAAACAGCTATATATATATTAATATGCACACTATTGTACACCCCAGAATGCAATAGGATGAAATCATTCATCCGTAACGCATAGGTTACATGAGTAATAGGACATAGGTCACTTGGTGGTATGTTATCTGACCTTGAAGAACTGTCTCCCGCTTGACCGTCCCCTCGAGGTCGCGGTCTCTCGAAGCCAAACTCCACGCCGGACTCATCGGTCTCACTGGCCGTAGTGGTCAAGGTGGAGTTAGCCCCGCTGTGGTCTAGAGGGGGGGCGGGGAGGCCTTCGATGTAATATATTCAATGTATTGTAGTGGATCTATTCTAGTGAAGACTGCGTTATTTCAATCGTAATACACACATTGTATATGTATGTAATTATGGGCCAACGTTACATCGGGGGCATTACATGTAAAAGATAGGGAATTGAGTTGTCTACTAGAATACCGATAGTTTTTGAGATTGTGTATAAACTTTCATTATTATGTATAAGCTTATTTTTAATGTTGTTATTACTGATAACATTCATATCTATTGCTATTTTAAGCACTCTAAGCTCGAATAGCAAGTATAAGGTATTCATTATTGAAATGTACTTAATAGTATAAATATTTCACATCAGTTTTTGTATAGGTGTATGTTAATAATGCATAATTGAGGCCCTTATAGTTAATTTTGTTATTAAGATAGAGAATGCTATGATATCCACTATAATTAATAACCAACTAATGTATTTAATCGATCATAAGAAACCTGACTTAAGCATGGAGAAGTAGCTGGGGTCAGAGAAGTACTGTATCCTGGCAATCACATTATCGGAGAGAACGTTAAGAGTGCGGATACTGGCTATTGACAGGTCAAGGTCATCGTCGCACACTAGTTCTAGTAGTCTCTGATTGGATGAGAGGTATGTACAACTACAACAACTACAACTACTACAGCTACTACTACTACTACTGTTTCTACTACTACTACTGCCACTGCCACTGCCACTGCTACTGCTGCTACTGCCACTGCTACTACTGCTACTGCTACTGCTGCTACTGCTACTGCTACTGCTACTGCTACTGCTACTGCTGCTGCTACTGCTACTGCTACTGCTGATACTGCTACTACTACTACTACTACTACTGCTACTGTTACTGCTACTGCTACTGCTACTGCTACTACTGCTACTGATACTGATACTGCTGCTATTGCTGCTACTGCTACTACTACTATTAGCGCCACCTATACTAACAGATATGATACTAGGCCGTTGAAGCAGCACCTCAGCAGGGAAATCTCTGAACACAACGTCTACGAGGAACTCGCAGCCATTGATGATCTGCTGTCTGTCTTCGCTAAGAGATCTGATTGTGGGCGGGAAGGGGGCGTGGTTAGAGTTGAAATGTACCATATATGTCATTAAATATATGAAATAACTGAACACGACATAATCAATTTTATAATTATATTAAACATAGTACTCTATATATTTAAAAGTTTACAAATATCTACAGTATATTAAATGCAATCATAATATAAATATATTATAAAAAATATATTAAGGGTGCAAGCTCGCATTGGGGTGTACCATGTTAATTCTAGCTCTAGCTAAGGAATACAATCCTAAGGATACTAAACTAATAAAGATAATGAAGTAATTATTCTTTTATTTAATAGATATTATTCTACTACATAAAAGTATTGATTTTTTATAAATAAATTTTATTTAAAATAATGTAAAAAAAAATAGTTTAAAACAGTTTAAATATTTTTTATATTTTTTATTAAAAATGAGAACTTTATTATAATATATTTTTAAAATATAAAGTATAATACAATATCCTGTCAATATTAATATAGTGTTACATGTTATTTATATACAGTAACAATTTCAGATAATTATATTTATAATAAAAGAAAAAACAAAAAGTAAAAACTTGAGAAAATGACATTCAAAATATTGCTTAATAAATAGTTTTTTTAATTTCATATGATTTTTAATTCGATTGATCTCGTAAAAACACTTTATATTGATATAAATACTCAAAAATAATTAAAATATTTTACAATGTGATTAATAAGATAATGATCATGGATAATACTTAATAAAAAAAAATACAAATATTATACATATTTTAATGTCGGCTGTACCCTTAATATAAATATTTATTATATTATACAACTAAAATATTGTGTAAAATATAGCTTACTATATCCGCTGGTAGTATATATGAATAGGTTGAAAACCAAAATATTATATGAATATCGTTTATTAATCTCATATATCATTCTTATAAGAGGCTTTACTAAATATATATATATAAAATATATCAAAATAAATTATTATTTTGTATTAATAAATACAATGAAAATGAAATACAAATCGATAATAAATAATTATTAAAAATAGTTTTATAGTTAATTAAAATGTCAAATACACGGTGGAAATATGTGATCATAATTAAAAAAATATATATTAAATAAATTGATCGAATTAAAACGATATTAATTAAAAATGCTTTATAATATAGGAGGCGTATCGTAATACCATCGTAATGGCGTTAATTACATAACAATTGTTATGTAATCATTACGCGTGTAGCACTAACGATTCAGTAGCCGACAGCACATGTCTATCAGGCTGGGACAGTTGGACCCACGGGAAGTGAGCGAATATGTTACACACTGTTATATGGGTAGGTGTGTGAGTGTGTATGTGTGCTATATACATCGTAATAGTGGTTGTCATTACATCATTAGTATGCGTATATTATATATTTTATATTTAGAATATTCACAGACATTTTCAATATTATTTATATAAATATATCATATATATTTATCAATTAATTTAAATATGAAAGAGTTTTCAATAGATGTTGATGATATACATAATCACAAATATTAATTGTATTCACTGAATCAATTTAATTTACTATAATCATATAAAACAGTAATGAAATTATCTAAAATATTGAAATATATTATATAGTATATTTTGGGATAGAAATATTCAAGAATTACCATTTTTATATCTAAAATATGTAAACTGTTGTTGTTGTTTTTTTATATGTATTTCCTATCGTAATGTATTACTATAAATATCATAACATAAGGATAGCTATGATAATATTTGTAACATTTCGAAAATTAAGTAGCATCAATTAAGTTTTACTTGTAATAACTATTTAGTTACTTCTATTCATTATTAATATAAAATACGTAAATAATTCATGGTCCACTATATATATATAATTTAAAAATAATAATATTAAACTTTATTTTCATTATTATTTATAAACATAAATACTTATATTACAAATACAATTATTATATATATATATATATATATGAACATACATAATGATGATAATAAAAGAAATATTATCAAAATTAAGTATTTTTATATTTTTTTTAAATATTTAGATTTTAATATATAAATAATTATACTTTAACTTAATAAGTATACTATATTAGTTATATAAACAACTTTTTATTTTAATTATAATTTGATTTTATTAATTATTTTAAAAAATACCAAATAAAACGATATAGATGAATAGTCTACGATAAAAATGTTAAAAAATGTGATATAATTTATATGCATTTGAATTCACTGAACATATAGCTAGAACATATTATATAATATTGATCTGAAGTAATGTACATTTTCATAAATATGTTTAAATATAATTCTATTTTAAAATTGAATGAACTCATATCTTTTAGAATAATATTATTTTTATATAACCTTTTACATAATAACTATAACATTAATCTAGATACATTTTTTATTTATAATAAAGACAAATCAAGATTTATTTTACCATTAATGAAAACAACGAAATTTCAAAACACAATTTTTTTTAAAGGCCCAAAATACTATAATAATATAATGAGTAATAATATATTAAAATCTGAAAATATACATAATATACACAAATTAAAAAAAGTATTAAAGAATTACTTTTTAAATAAATATTAGTTTTTATTTTAGCATTTTAATAATTTTTAATATTTTTAATCTTCGTCAATTTTTAAAATTTTATATTTAAAACTACTTGGGTCATATTTATGTTATTATATTTTTATAATTTTTTATTATTTTATTCGCACTTTTTTGTTATATAATTGTTTGCACAAGTTTTAAACATACTTTATTTTAATTTGTATATACTAAACCATTTGAATCATTTTATGTTATTACATTTCAATAATTTTTTATTATTTTATTCGCACTTTTTGTTTTATATTTGTTTGCACAAGTTTTAACACATTTTATTTTATTAGTTTATTTAATGGATTGATGAAACATGATAAAATACGCTGAGGGACATTATTTGTATTATTATTATTATTCTCTTTATATATATTTCTTTACTCTTATTATATTGAATTCTAGTACACAAGTCTTATTATTATTATATAAATGTCCCAAAGCTATTATATTCATATACTATGGAGGTATCGACTTAATAAAGCTACTTATAGCTTTCAATGATCCTCCTTAGACAATTGTCTATAAACTGATTTCATTCATTCATATAGTAAATTACATATCTCGTAAACATTATTATATGAAATTCTACGAAAGACACCATATCACGAAGACACTAGGCTCTACAACACTAGTTAATACACAGCCATACATACTATAGCACAGCTGTTCAATACTTGTTAATATACAAATAGCAGTGATATCGTTCAAAGTGATTTCGTGCGGATTTGTGATCTCGTGAGCAATGATAATACATATTAATTAAATATTCATCTATAAATAGTAGAATGTATACCGCGTATGAAATCACTAACGCGCACGAGATATCTGGTAACCTAACAGCACAGCAATACTGCCGTACACCCATCTACTTAGGCTAACGCGAAGCAGCACTAACGGTAGGTGAGGTTATCGTTGACGATGAGGGGGGCGTCGTCTACTGCGACGGGGGCGGGGCTTGCGTAGTACCCGATACGAGAGTGGAGCATCGAAGCCGGGCCGACGACGGTGGTGGCGCCACTGGTCATCGAAGCCGAGTAGGACGGCGATCGAGGGTCTTGTATCGACTGCAGGGAATCTAAGCAAACCGGGTAGAGAGGAGTGAGTGGGGGGTTTAGACTAGGGCTGTTATATACCACTACAGGTTGGTGCATTCAATAAGGTACATAGATTGATGCGATGTATTCATATAGTAAATCATAAATAGAGTTAAGTCACTTCATAGGATTATGTATTAATTAATGTTATCTATTACCTCTTATATATTTATATATTACTTGAGAATATATTTTACGAAATTATATTAATAATGTAGTTTTCATATAAACTAATCTATATAATTGTAATCTACTACTACTACTACTACCACTACTGCTTCAGTATCACAACAACTAACTACCACTATCACTACTACTGGAATAATTATCTAATTCATACCTACTTGTAAACAGTTGTAACCATTATATTGTCGACTTGTTTGTTCGGAGTGAGCTGATGAATTATAGATAATCTGTCGGTCACTAATCTCCCCTAACTCAACGCAAACGCCCTCTTCTGGCAGCTGAAGCAGTTTCGTAAGGATGCTATCGAGGACCTGAATAATACGTAGTTTTACGTTAATGTCTTAAGCGATGTAAATCATACATCGATCATATTACTCGTTGTTTATTTAAATAATGTATGTTATCATTGACGCATAATTCAACATTATATTTTTGGTTAGATATTTCTGAATTAGAAAATCAATCAAAATTATATATGTATTAATCTAATATATAAATAAATAATATATATTAAGTTAGATAATACATATGACATGATATATATAGTATCTAAATTTATAAATAGGAAAATATTTTACAAAATTTTAAAACAATATTTTTTCGGGTAATTATACTTAATCTCTAGCGATTCGGAACTAATATACTAAGATAACATTACATTGATGATCATAGATAAATCATTGGCTATTCAAAAATATATAATCTCAATATATCGATAAAACTAAATTAATTATCTACTGTATTAATAATCAACGTTAAATATATATATAGGATATAAATATAAATAATTAACGATAATATATATATTATACGATATATCTACTATATATGTTATATACTATATATATATATATATATATATATATATGATGAATATAATATATATCTTATATACGATAGTACCTGCTGTGATCCTGGATCTCTGAGATCGGGTCGAAGGTCATTAAATAAACGAACGGCTCCCATCTCGTGGTAATAACGGGCAGCTGAGTCATTCTATGTATGAATATAGTATTATCATTATTACGTAAGGTGAATCATTTAGTGTTCCTATATAGCAATGCGATGATTAATCAGTTTACACAATTAATTTAAATAACTTAATTATTTTAGGGGTTAAACGTTCATTTTCATTTTTCTTTCAACAATTATTACTTTAAAATATAATACATAATCTTTAAAATTATGTATAATATGTTGTTCAAATATAACTATAAGTAACTTATTTATAAATTATAAACATAGATACTGATATACTCCTGTAAAATATATAATACACATTATTAGATAATATTTATTATACACAAAACTTTAATTTAAAATAAATAATTTTTGAAAAAAATTATGACGAATGTCACCTTAATATATTAATCCGAATAAATAATTTTGTATGTAATGGTAGATTTTATATCTATATAATACTACTAATGAAATAACATTTACGAAGATGATATCGATTAACGATACTGAATTCTCTATAAATCATGACATCGAAATAAGTGAAAGGTGGGGTTAAACGGAGGGGTTAAACGGAGGGGTTAAACGGAGTGGTTAAGTGGAAGGGTTAAGCGGAGAGGCTATACGGAGAGGTTAAGCGGAGGGCTAAATGGAGGGTTAAATGGAGGGGTTAAACGGAGTAGCTAAACAGAGGGGTTAAACGGATGGGTTAAACGGAGGGGCTAAATGGAGGGGTTAAGCGGAGGGGTTAAGCGGAGGGGTTAAACGGAGGGGTTAAGCGGAGGGGTTAAACCGAGGGGTTAAACCGAGGGGTTAAGCAGAGGGGCTAAACAGAGTGGTTAAACGGAGGGGTTAAGCGGAGGGCTAAATGGATGGTTAAATGGAGGGGTTAAACGGAGTAGCTAAACAGAGGGGTTAAACGGATGGGTTAAACGGAGGGGCTAAATGGAGGGGTTAAGCGAAGGGGCTAAACGGAGGGGTTAAGCGGAGGGGTTAAACCGAGGGGTTAAATGGAGGGATCAAACGGAGGAGCTAAACGGAGGGGTTAAATGGATGGGTTAAACGAAGGGGTTAAACGGAGGGGTTAAGCGGAGGGCTAAATGGAGGGGTTAAACGGAGTAGCTAAACAGAGGGGCTAAACGGATGGGTTAAACGGAGGGGCTAAATGGAGGGATTAAGCGGAGGGGTTAAGCAGAGGGGTTAAATGGAGGGGTTAAGTGGAGGGGCTAAACGGAGGGGTTAAGCGGAGGGGTTAGCGGAGGGGTTAAACGGAGTGGTTAAGCGGAGGGGTTAAACGGAGGGGTTAAATGGATGGGTTAAACGAAGAGGCTAAACAGAGGGGTTAAACGAAGGGGTTAAACCGAGGGGTTAAGCGGATGGGCTAAACGGAGTGGTTAAACGGAGGGGTTAAACGGAGGAGTTAAATGGATGGGTTAAACGAAGGGGCTAAATGGAGGGGTTAAGCGGATGGGTTAAACTGAGGGGTTAAGCGGAGGGGCTAAACGGAGTGGTTAAACGGAGGGGTTAAGCGGAGGGGTTAAACCGAGGGGTTAAATGGAGGGGTCAAACGGAGGAGCTAAACGGAGGGGTTAAATGGATGGGTTAAACGAAGGGGCTAAATGGAGGGGTTAAGCGGATGGGTTAAACCGAGGGGTTAAGCGGAGGGGCTAAACGGAGGGGTTAAGCGGAGGAGCTAAACGGAGGGGTTAAACGGAGGGGTTAAACCGAGGGGTCAAACGGAGGAGCTAAACGGATGGGTTAAATGGATGGGTTAAACGGAGGGTTCATTCCATACCTGTACTAGGCGTAGTATCAACTGCAGAACTTGAAGTTCTTGCGGAACCTTGTGGAAGTTGAACCACTCGAGCAGTCGTAGGTGCAGCTGTCGCTCGTGCCACAAGTCGCAGTCTGACACAAGTTGATGCTTTAGTTTACTCGTTATGTTTTCCAGCGATCTTTGACGGATTTCTTTTAACGGATCGCCTGAGTTATTAACGAATATCACCGGGTTAGGAATCATTTAGTGTGTATATTAATCAAATAAATGTATCACCAGTAAGATAATTATTACGTTATATTGTATAATAATTTTACTAGAATATAGATTATTATAATATATTTGTTCTCAAATTTTCACTAAATTTTGTGTAATACAATTCAAAACTATATTTAATTGAAATTTACAATTGAATTTAATTATTATAATTATTTAAAAATGAAATATATGTAGTAGAGTATACACATAAAATTATTTTGTAAATAATTAAAAATACGATATATTTAATTATTAACATAATATTATTTTTAATTTATATAGTAGCCTTTAAAATATACACATAACTATTTAGGTTCCTAGTTAAAAGATTTTGTTAGTTTCCAAGATTTTATTAATATCATACGCTTTGAACACCCACAAAATGATTTATTCTAATTAGTGATTTTATAATAGCGTAACTATATACACACATATATTATGTATATTATATATAATATATATATATATATATATATATATATATATATATATATATATATATATATATATATATATATATATCTATATCACAATCAAGAGGATAAGTGTCATAAATATTATTAAAATTAAAATAATGTGTATGTGTGATAGAAACGGCTTGAGAAGATGTGTTGTTGTTGTACTCGAGATGATCCCCCTACGATGCATGCGTGACGGCATTAAAAGTAAAAGTAAGTAAGTAATATTGTATATATTTAATAATTATACTAATATTAAATATTAGTATATATTTTATAAAGGTATGGCGTATGATTATTCTTATATTATATTAAATATATAATAAATATATATTTATATTATTTATAAATAAATGTATACAATCAACAACGAATAAAGATCTATACGGCGTTTATAAGGGTCCTTATTTTTAAAATCACTAAGTTTTTGACATAATCCACTATTTATCTATGTATCATACAGTGTATGAATGGTTGCAACGGAGTAATCGCACATGTATATGTATTATATTACTATTATTTCGATATTAATGTATGCTTATCGTATATATTATTTATATATGTCATTGTTATACTATTATCAAAGCTATTCTCTATTATATTGTTAACTATATTTTATATGATATGATATTATTATAATAATCATATAATTTATATATTCAATGAATAATATTCCTCCATATTTATATTTATTTCAACATTTACTAATATCATATAATAGATGTATTACATATATATTTGAATACATAAATACAAGAATATCATTTACTATTGATAATTTAAGTTAATTTATACTGTCATATTAGTAACTATATGATATATTTTCATAGTTAAAATAAATGTTGTTCTAAAATAAAATGTTATTTAGTCCGTATACAGTGTATGTAGTGTTGTTAAAAAACGCGTTTTTATTAATGTTTGTTTAAAACATGTTTTAAACGGTTTTTTTCGTTTTTAATTCATTTTCTTCGTTTTTTAACCGTTTTTTTCTGTTACAAAAAATAAAATTATAAAGAAGATAATGCAAGATACACTAAAAAATCATTATTACATTATATATATATAATGAAGGTATACCTATAGGCGTATCAGCAATATACGTTTTGTAGACAACGTATACCTCATAGCAGGTTCAACTAATGAACAACAAAAACTCACATATTCGCTTTTACTTATCTACTTTTTTACATATCTACTTTTAAATAAAGTAGATATGTTGTTAAATAATAAATTAATAATAAAGTAAGTACATATTATATGAATAATCAGTAATAATTCAAATAATATATTATCTGTATTATTAGCATCATTAAATCATATTGCCAAACTATACATTAGTATGACAATTATAATAATTATAATATTTATTTTGTTACAATATAACACTGAGTATTTCTGTATTATTTAATGTTATAGACATGGATATTGTATCATAATCTATATATATGTACATAATATAATTAATATTATAAAAGATGTATGAACTTTCATATTTATTTTATAATAAATTATTATAAATAATGAAGTAAAATTAGATTTCTTTTATTTTCTGATATAATAAATTATATAATAATATATATTATGAACGTTCATATTTCTTTTATATATTAATATATTATTATTAAAAAAATATGCAAATTCATACTATTTTTTTATAAAATAATAAACATAATATATATTATTATACAATTTATTATATCAAAACATAAAAGAAACAAAGATTTTGCGAAGCAAAGATATAACACTCCCTATGCATGCAACGTAATTTAGTTATAGCCCCAACCGCTGCTAGCAGTAGTATCGAAATCATTGAAATAGATTTAGGTTCGGCTCTGTTTGCATACAACAATGTTTTCATTGCTCTATTAAATTACATGCAATATAAATTAGCTTTTACTCACTAAATATATACTTATAGCATTTAAAACATACATATCATATTTGTTTGTTATATATTAGTAATGAACACTTAGTTTTCATCATATAAATATTAATTTAAAGCATATTATTTAACATTTTAAAAGTGTATAGTTAAATACGAATTTACATTATAAACAACGCATAGTTCCTAAAAGTAACCTGCTATAGGTGGCACCAGGGTATTTTGTATACAAATTCGAATTACACGATTTCGCGTAAGTGTTATATCTTTCCTTCGGAAAATCTTTGAAAGAAATCTAATTTAACTTTATTATTATAATAATATTATATTTTTTTACATTTATTTTATACATTTATTAAATAATCATTCATTTTTCAATTATTATACATTTTATTATATCAAAAAAAGAGCAGAGAAATTATTATTTGTCAAATTAAATTTAAATTTAAATTTAAATATTAACAATTAAATAAATATATGTATAAATGTATGTCTCTTTTTTCTGTTTTTTATTCTATGTTTAAAACGGTTTAAAACGCGTTTAAAATGTCTGTTTAAAACGTGTTTTTTATTAACTCACAACACGTGTGTGTGCAAGTGTATGTATCATATATTTATACATAATGTATAGGATAAACACATACTGTCACAGTATAATACTGTTTACAAAGTTTGACATAATGATAATACTGAATACCAGTAAACTCGGACAAGGTAAACTCGGACTAGGTAAACTCTGACCACTTTTGAGGTAAACTCGGACCACTTTTAAAGTAAATTCGGACCACTTTTTAAAAACATAAAGAAGATTCTGACAACTTTTAAAACAACTATATTTTTATATTTCTATAATATAATATGCTTTAACTTACTTCCACCTTATATAATTATATTATATTTGTTAAATAAATTATAAAAAGAATTATTTAATATGATATTTGTTTGGAATTATATAAGAATTATATAAGAGGTAAAAATTTAATTTGAAATCTGACTACTTTTGAAGAAAACTCGAACCACTTTTGAAGTAAACTCGGACCACTTATTAAAAACATAACCTCAAAAGTGATCCGAGTTTACCTGGTCCGAGTTTACTGGTACTCATAATATTAGGCGATCATTACTATTATAATAACTATACTATATAATATAGCATATTATATAGTATATATATATATATATATATATATATATATATATATATATATATTTTTAATATATTATTGGTTGCTTTGTATGTAATTTACGACGCACTCATAAGTATAAAATAGTCATGTGTATATTTAAAAATAAACATTTTTTAAAACAAGGCTTATTTTTTTTATATACTCAGTATTATTTTATAATACTGTATTCTGTATTATACAATTAATTATCACATATTAAATATGTGATAATTATAATATTTTAATATACTCAGTATTATTATAATTATTATAATAAGTACTCAGTATTATACTGAGTAACTCACGTCAGTGAGTTACTAAGTTACTAAGTAACTTACTAACTCACTGAGTTAGTAACTCACTGAGTTTAATTAAATTAATAATAATTATTATTATAATATATATTATTATAATATACTGAGTATATTAAAATATTATATATTTAATATATGATAATTAATTTATGCAAAAGAATCATAATTTTATAAATAATTATTAGCAAATAATATAACATTTATATGATGCTATATAGAATTGTAAATATATTTAAATTTGAAAATACTACAATTAGTCCGTTGATACAACAAATATTATTGAACATTTACTTGACAACATCAATTATATTAAAATTAATAGTAGTTATGATATTAGTAAACATATTTATATTTCAATGCAAACCTAGTTTGTTTATTAATTTATGTATGCTACTATTAGCCGGACTGTCTGTTTTAAGATCCATAGTTATATATAATAAATATTTAAATATATTTTGATTATTTATTTATTTACAAATTCAAAACTTGAATTTATAACAACAATTCCAATTCTATAATTACCAAAGACTATTTATTTAATTGGGATAAAACAGTGATGACACAAATAATGGTATATATTTTGGAGCATATATTTACATATATTTGTATATTATCAAGACCTCCTATAACCTCGAGGTTATAGGAGGTCTTGATATTATTAATGGGGTATCCCATAATAGATAATAAATACTAGCCTATATAATATAAGTATATGCATATATCATACCAAAAGTCATTTGATATGCGAAATTTATTTGTAATAACGTTTCATATTTAATACATTTTAATAAATAATAATTTACCTATATATATATATATATATATATTTGTATTAAATAAATTATATATTTTAAATTATAATATTATAAAAATATAAAATATAAATTATTGTTTACCAAACACTATAGTCTAGTTTATTAAATATTAGTTTTGGTATATGAAACAATTTATTTATGAAAATATACCAAGTAAATTATTAGCTCTAACTTGCATATTTATAAATTAATTTAATATCTTACGCTATTTAAATTATCTCTATATAAATTCGCTCTAGATAAAAATTAAATTGTAATATTAAACTTGTGATAGGCATTTTATCTATTCGTGATTTATTTCCTCCGTCTATTCTTCATGAAGTCATCCGAAATGTGCATATTTTACTGTATTTTCGATATTGTTCAAATCACTTATTAAACTATATAAATAAATTGTTATTATTTCTTAATAACAAAATTCGTATCATTTCTAGTTTTTTAATTCTTACAACTACTTTGAATGTACGTTACCAATTACAAGTGGTGGGCATATACCTCATTTTCATGATCAGCGATCATGAAACAGCTGTTCTGGATCCAGATTCCAAAATTTTTGAAATAACGACCCGATCCAAGACCTTCTATAACCGAGGTTAAAGGAGGTATTGCCAGATCTAGATCCATCTAATATCTATTTACATGAAAAAGTTTATTTTAATAAACAAATACAATTAATTGAATAATAATAATTAAAATATCAAATCTCAATAGCCATTATTTAGAAAAATATAATATAATATTTAATGATAATGGTTCACTTTCTTTCGGCTCCGTCCCTCCCGATTTTAAAAAAGCAGTCATCACCCCTATCCTTAAAAAGGCCCACCTTGATTCTATGTCTCCCTCCAACTACCGACCCATCTCTAACTTCTCAATCCACTATAAGATCCTTATACATGTTATCTCCTCCCAACTTATCACATACCTTACAACCAATAAAATCCCCAACATCTTCCAAAGCGCCTACCTCCATAAATCTACTGAATTCGCCCTAACCCTCATTACCACCGACCTTCTCTCCGGCCTTAACAACAACCGTGGCACCATACTTGTCCTTCTCGACATGTCCTCCGCTTTCGACACCTTTGACCACAATGTCCTCATACACATACTCTCCGCCATCGGCATCACCGGCATTGCCCTCAACTGATTCACCTCCTACATTACCAACCGCTCTTCCTCAGTCAGTATTAATACACACTCTTCCCCCTCCCGCTCCATAACCCACGGTGTCCCCAGGGATCTGTCCTTTGCCCACTCCTCTTCAATATTTACCTCCTCCCCATGTTTGACATTTTCAATGACTATCCCGACATCTCCTTCCATACTTACGCCGACGACCTTCAACTATATCTTAACTGCACAGACTCCCATACGTATGCCCCTGACCGATTCTCCTCCTGTATCAAGTACATACACCAAAGGCTTACCTCCAACTACCTAAAACTTAACCCCACTAAAACGGAAGCTATTTTAATCCACTTACCCCTACAGTGTAGGGCCTACGCTCCTCCACCCTCCCTGAACCACCCCCATCTCACTCGACAACACCTCGAGATCACTCCCCTACTCTCAATACGTCCGAAACCTTGGTTTCCATCTTGATACCACCCTTTATCTTGACTCCCATCTTATACATATGCACAAATCCATCCACTACCACCTACACTGCCTCCGCTTAATCCGACGTTCCATTCCCCTCCCCATCGCTATTACCGTTGCCTCCTCCTACATCATCCCACTATACGACTACTGTAACTCCCTACTCTTTAACCTCCCTGAATAGAAACTCTTCAAACTACAGCGACTCCAAAACGCTGTAGTACGCTGCGTCCATTTACTTCCCCGTCGTTCTCCTGACTCCATTACACCTCTCCTAAAACAACTACACTGGCTGCCAGTCCCCTACCGCATAAAGTACAAACTCCCTGACCATCCACAGATCTATTCTCCACAACTCCCCTGAATATAGTAGGTATACCTTGCCTCCCTCCTACATCTACACACACACATCACTCCACTCCAGACCCGTTCCTCCAATACATTTATCCTTACCACTCCCCATCTACACAAACTACACTCTTCCAATATACGATCATTTGCCCTCTCAACCCCTTACCACTGGAACTCCCTACCCAATCACCTACGATCAAACACATCAACTCCCTCCTTTAAACGCCACCTTAAGACTTATTAATTCTCCCTTTCCTTCCCTCCCACTCAATAATTCCCTCCTACCGACTGCCGATTGCTCACGCACTGATGCAGTCCATAAACAACAACAAAGTAAAAAGTAAGTAAATGATATATACAATATTTTGAACAATAATATGTGATATTTTGTTTCTTGTAAGATAATACAAAAATCGGCAACAGCAAATATACTTTCCTCCACTGGTTCTATTTGAATAATAATTATGAATAATAATTATTACCTACTGAGTTTTAATAGGTTATATAAGCATATATGCCTATGATCATATATAGGTATACCTATATAACTTGAATAGTAAATAATTAATCATATATATATATATATATATATATATAATATATATCAACCATTAATTTCCTACATTTCATATAACAATGCATATATAATTATGTACCCCGTAATTACCTACTTATAGTTAGTGCATATAAATAATACATATATATATATATAGTTTATTTATAGTTTATATAGTTTATTTATAGTATATTATATAGGCTATTCGTACACTTAAATACAAATAAAAAACAACGTATAATTTTAATTAATCGTTGTTTAATAATTTATTATTCAATCAATTTCGTTAAATAATTACAATTTAATAATTTATTATAATAATTATAACACATGGATTAGTTGATTATTGTTTAGAATATGTCATTCATCGTGGGCCCTATAACATATCTATATTTGTAATTAGATTTTCTGCACGACGGCAGAATATGGCAGAAGTAATTGCGATATTGGTAATCTACAAATTATTTATATTACAATTATCGTCCAATATTTAGGTCACGGTTTTAGAATTTGTATTGTTATTCAAACTATTTATATAATTTTAGTTAATCGTACTTATGAATTGAATTGTAATATTTATTATGTCATAATAATTTAATAAGTAATTTCCTAATTATAAGAAATGCACATCTATCTATATCATGATATCATATAACATATATTACACACTAAAATTTAATGTCGTATATCAAATGTATTTAGATTGCAATAAATAACTAGAGTTATGCATTATAATCCAAGATTAGTATCTGTGAAATTAAATTAAATTATATTCATAAATATATGCCAATGTTGATGGTTATGTAATAGCTTAATCGTATAGCTTATTCGCAGGTTACCGGGTTAGATAGACCACGATATTAAGCTAAACCTATAATACATTATGAAATTCTATATTATTTAGTTATAACTCATATACTAATTATTCGTGTATATAACTAACTAGTGCCATGACGAGTCGTCGTAGGAAGAACATGATATTGCGTCATGCACAACTTATTCTCAACTATAATGGTATTTCGTTACATCAAGTAAGGAGCGGATATACCTATCGGTCCACTCATAGACATCCTACATACAATTCCTTTTAAGGCGACCTATTTTCCTGTAACTTCAATACGACCTTATAAACTAGTATTTGCCAATGTGTCATATCTAGAAACATGCCAAACCAACTTATTTGTCTCGTTTTAACTTTCTGTAAAACACGTGTATATAAACCAATTCTAGATATAATTACCTCATGTATATATATACATTTGTCTTTCGTTATCTATAGCCTATAGAATATAGGTGATGTTTAACATTCTTCTATGTGACTTATATTCAAAAGCATTCAACCGTTTC
The DNA here is from genome assembly GCA_964019155.1 of Osedax fenrisi. Taxonomy (NCBI): domain Eukaryota; kingdom Metazoa; phylum Annelida; class Polychaeta; order Sabellida; family Siboglinidae; genus Osedax; species Osedax fenrisi. Next base: position 10,773,097 of record OZ025243.1, read on the forward strand.
TTAGATCCTAGAGAAGATTTCATATTTCGCAACCGTACAAATGAGTGGATATTAGTAAGAAATTGTATAAGTAGAATTTAATTTTAAAACGTATTTATCTACTTCTCCAGATCATTTCAAATCTTACCATTATTGATGTGGCTATAGCAATTATTATTTCTATTTCGTTTATGCTATTAGTATTGCATGTTAGTGCACTTGTTACATGTAACCCCAATATATTCAGACGATTTTACTTGTTATAGTTTTTTCCATACACTTTTATTGTCAAATTATTACAATTACCTTTATTCGGATCAGGATCAGTGACTATTATCTTACTATTTTCATGAAGTATTTCTATTCCATATCTAGATGCTCTTTTTTCTAGCGAGTATGTGAGTTTTTGTTGTTCATTAGTTGAACCTGCTATGAGGTATACGTTGTCTACAAAACGTATATTGCTGATACGCCTATAGGTATACCTTCATTATATATATATAATGTAATAATGATTTGTTAGTGTATCTTGCATTATCTTCTCCAAACAATTTTTAAATAACACATGAGATAACAATCAAACTTGACGAACACCTACTGTGAAACACATACAATTGGATCTCCTACTTGATTATTAACTATAGTTAATAATCAAATAGGAGATACAATTCGTACTATAGTACTATATATATAGTATTGAGATTCCTGAAGAGGCATACAAAGCTGATATCGTATCGATTAATTCCTTACTTATCCCATAGGTAGCATGTCACGGTATGCCATAACCCCTCATTCCATACTCGGTAAATGGATTTATTGAAGTATTTAATGACATTTAACAAATCTAAATTAAAAGTAATACTTTTACATATATATATATATATATATATATATATATATATATATATATATATATATATATATCAATGAATATTTTTAATGTTAGCCTTATAAAGCCAAAGGTTATAAAGATAATTAAAGTAAAAAGTATACTTATACATGTATACTGTATACAGTATACACTGTATATATATATATATATATACCTGTATATACACTATATATTATCTATATATAGATAAGTTATTAGTATGGTAAATATTATAATTATTTACTCTACTCGAGTGTACTCGGCACATTGCCTGCGTTTTTCATTGTTTTTATCTATAGATAAAGCCTATATGCTATTTATGTAATAATACAATAACTTATATTAGAATTATTTATATACCTCAATTTACTATAATTTTAATGAGAATTTATTAGATAAATACGTAAATATAAATTTATATATATATATATATATACATATATTAATCATTTTATGAATAATGCATTGTTCTTACTAGATGTACACATACACCAAACCAATTGGTTAAACCATTGTTTTATTTTGATTCTGATAAATAATTGATAAGTAAAGTACAATATATTGTAAGTGATGAATACTAAAACATGCTGTAGAAGGGTTAGTGTAGTATAAGTAAAAGGCATACTCCATAAGGCATACTTCATATATATATATATATATATATATATATATATATATATATTTATTTATTTATTTAGTTTATTGACTACAAAAACACTGTGTGGTTATAGGTGTCGTTAGATAATAAAAAACAAAAACAAAAATAAATAGAGAACGAATAATAAAATAAAATAGAATTAATTACAATGACTTAAAATGAACATAGTTACATACCTACAGTTTACGTTTAGACAATGAAATTTATGTAACACAACGAATATCATAAGGAAGAGAATTCCAGCTTTTCGGCGCAATAACCGAGAAAGCAGATTCAGATAATTCCAACGATGTAGATTGTTGCACCAACTTCATGATGTGACACTTCCGACTCGATCTGTTCGAACTCTGAATAGTATTGGATTGAGCTAAATATTCAGGAAATCCACGGTGAATAGCCTTATGTGTAATACACAATAGCCTATGTATACAAATATATCTAAGTCAGCCTAATGATCTCATTAAATCAGATATATAAACAATTGAAGCAAGTTTAGTTTATATAATACACGTATAGCACGACGTTGAATACGCTCAAGTTTATACATAAGGTTGACAGGTAAATTACATAATAATGAACAGAAATATATAAGTCTGCTGCAAACTAGCGAGTGAATTAAATATTTCGTCATGGCGAAGGTAAGCTTATTACGAGATTTTCTAATATTATATAGAAAATAGTTGGCAGTGCGAATCATGTTATTAATATGTGGAGAGTAGTCTAGGTGAGATGTTAGAGTGAAACCGAGGGTAGTTATAAATTCAGAAGTTGGTAGAGATAGTAAAAAAGGATGAGTGATTGATAGTGGAGAACTGGGTCTCGAAAATATGATAGTGTCAGTTTTAGTCATATTTAAGGAGAGAAAGTTATGAGAGAACCATTCAGTGAGATCAGTAATACAGTTAAACATAGACATTTGAATCATATCAGAATCACTAGAACTAGGAAATGACGTATATATATGTAGATCATCAGCATAAAGATGATAGTGAATATTGGGATATTTAAGAAACATTGATTTAATAGGGAGAATATAAATAATGAACAATATAAGCCCAAGAACAGAGCCTTGTGGTACACCATGCATGTTAACATAAGGAGGAGACAACGAGGAGTTAATCTCCACGGAAGATGTTCTTGATGACACAAAAGACATAAACCAACTGTGTACTTGACCGTTTATGCCAAATTCATTAAGTCTAATTGAAAGAATATTGTGATCTAGGGTATCAAAGGCACTAGATAAATCAAGTAGTACGAGATAGCATGGGGCTTTATTATCAAGAGATATGAGAATATCATTAATGATTAAAGTAAGGGCAGTTTCGGTACTACGATGAGGAAGATACGCACTTTGATATTTATCAACAATAGCATTTGACGTAATGTAATTAATAAGTTGAGTGGACACAACTCGTTCTAAGGTCTTAGATATTTATGATAACTGAGATATTGGACGATAACTTGATAAATTAGATTGGTCATGAGTAGTTTTTTTTTTAAATCGGAATAATAGATAATAGAGTAAAGTGATCCATAGTACACACTTGGGTTTTTGTTAATCATTTATCATTAAACTAATTTTACAATCGACACCTAATACAGTAGTATACACCAGTAAACTATATCTATACGGCTACATATATGGCTATAGCCATAGCTGTACTACGACTGTATGATAGCGATATATTGTTACCGTAAACAATGGTTCCATCACCAAGGGGCATCATCACCACCAGAGGGTTATTTACGAGGGTGTGATGCAACGAGGGGGTGTGAGACTAGACCACTTTTTACAGACTCTTATACCCGCTATAAGATAATCTATAGATGCGATAAATCTTCACGGGTGCATTCTTAACGTTTTTGATGTTGTCGTCAGATTCATTATCATTCCGGTATCACGATGAGCAGGTATGAATATGTGTATACACATATATATATATATATACATATATATATATACATATATATATATATGTATATTTAAATATATATACATATATATATATACACATATACATATACACACTATATATATATATATATACACATATATATATATAAAATGAAATCATCATTATAATCATCAGCATCATCATTATTACAATAGCTAGTAACCAGAGTTGAGAAGTATTAATTCATGTATAATTTTACCATCTAATAATTAATCAAATGTAATTATAAAGATAATTGTATATTTATAAGTATAGTATTCTATTGCGTATATATACACATTCGGAGTTATATATATATATATATATATTTGTATTATTATTCCCATTAAGTTAAAATATTAAAATATACAAATATAAAATATAGTAAAAATATGTATATAAAATACATTAAAACTGATATTTCCGAATGTAACTTAAAGTTGAACAAATAATAATAATCTCGTTGTATTTATTTCATTGTATACACTTGACTTATAAGTCTATTTCTTATTGGATTGTATAAGTAAATCTGATATAACATTTATTGGGGGTACTAGATATTAATCTACAATTGTAACAATGATGCTGATGATGATGATATAAATGATCTATATAATAGTATACTATCTCATTATTATACAATTCATATAGATATAGCTATACATATATATATACATGTATATATATATATATATATATATATATATATATATATATATATATACAATAGAGTAATACAACTATATGTTGTTACATATATAATATTAATTGAACTGTTACATAATTATATATGTATATGTATATATATATATATATATATATATATATATATATATATATATATATATATATATAGGTAAATAGTATGTATTAAATACCTATAGGTAGATATTTATACCTATACTTGTTTAGATATATAGTTGATATTGCAATCACAACTTGGACTTATATAATAATACTATAGTACACTATAGTTAGGTGTAGTGCATCTTTATATGATACTTTATCGTATTATACTTCCATATAAGATAATCATTAACAATGTATACATGATTAATAGGTACTACTAAACTGTCTTAACTTTAAACACAGACCTATTTACAAAACTCTAAAAAGTATACTTTATAAAAAGTATATATGCATAGTATTACCAACTAATTGTCTAAGACTTCGCAAAATCTATGGTATTAAATACTGCACTATATATAGTAGTATACTACAAATTTAAAAACAAACTATTGTTTGTTTTTTTGTTTGTTTTTAGAATGTATACATAGATACATACTTGAACTGGACTAACTTAGGACTAAAACCTACTTTATGAACTGCAATTAATCATAGCATATCACTTCCGAAAAATATAATTAAATTGGATTGTTGTGACTAAATAAAGTATACTACTATAGTGGTATACTACTATTTGATATTATATTATTTATTTATAATTAGATGTATGTTTATGATTGAAAATATGACAATCTATAAACCTAAATATAAATATTATAAATATGTGTATTTAAAAAAATCATTGAGTATACTTAAATATATGCCTACTATAAATATACAACTATTGATAACTACAAATACTATTATTAATACTATTAAGTAATATAATATTAATACCACCAATAAAGTTAAATCTAAATATATTATTATTTAGGTGCTTAAATTGTATTATTAATTAAAAAAATAATTAAATAATTAAATCATTAACTAATTAAATTAAAATAAATTGTTCATACAATTAATTATAAATAATGTAATTATAATTTGTCTGATTGATTCATCAATACTATATAGTTTATCTAATGGTATATAGGTTGTCCGCATAATAACATGGGGTGTCCGTATTCGGACATGGGTACCAAATACGGACAGTGTCCGTCGGACCTCCCGTTATCTATAGATATTCCATATATGGAATTAAAAGATTAATTAAAATGTTAAATTCACAATAATATCTATAATCATATAATATTAATATATTGTAATTTTTGAATAAACATAATGAGTCATACAATTTTAAGACCATTTATTGTTAAGAGGTTACTTTCCCTTATATCAAATACAAATGATATGTATAATAGATCACTATAGTATATACTATAGATAATCAAAATGCGTTTTAATATTTAATAGTTAGTATATGTACATTGTACACATGTATACATATATGTATATGCATATGATAGAGAATAATACAACTTATTATAAGTTTATATTGTTTAGATAATATATGGTATATATAGATGGTATATTCATATTATTCGAATATTAACTCTCCTATAGGATATATATATATATATATCCGTTATACAGAAGTGAATGTTATATAACCATCATAATAATAATTCCTTACAGCATACTATTATATATTATAATATATGTTTAAGATAAGTACATATTCATTACTGTAAACAGTCTTATACAACTCGTTAACGTATAGATATTTATATTTAAAATATCAAATGCGCATATACATTTTTAATTGTATTTAATATGTATAATAAGATCAAAACATGGTACTACAAATTAGTACTATAGTACTTATTTAAAATTAGTTGTATTAAAGTATACTTAAGTAGACACTACTATATTTATACACTTCCTGGATTATTCTGGGAAGATCCACCATGCATCATATGCGACTATATATATATATATATATATATATATATATATTAGTTACTATACTAACTAGTAGTTAGTAACTACTAATATATTAGTTACTAATACTATAATCAGGTGTATATAAATACACGTCCACTTCTGTCCACAGTAATACCATAGACACATCGACTAATGATGAAGGTCAGGAGACGACCACAACGATAGACGTGGCTAAAGAAAAGAGAAGGATCTGGAAGAATGTGATCGTCATCAGTCTCGGCTTCTTCCTCACCTTCAACGCATTCCAAGGTCATACACATATACGTGTGTGCACATTTATTTATATGTATTGTTATATATATATATTATTAAATTTATGTACCAATTCATATTTATTCCTTAAACTACATGCTATAACATATGCTATACCGTGAATACATAAATTAAAACGAATACATGAATGTATGAAATACATGTTATTCCTTGACAAACTTTAGTATACTATGATAGATATTATTGTTAACCTAAGTATGGGAATTACCCATATATAACTGTATATTTACCATCTATCAATTATATATAATTTATTAACAGCGTCAGTGAAACGTTATGCAATAGGATACATTCATCATCATCATCTAATAAAATATAAATTTACCGAATACCGTGCTTGATTAATAAAGATAATTATGCGCAAATTATATAGAAATATGTATCATTGTGTAGTGTTATTAATAATTATTAATTTATAATAGTATACAATGTATACAATGTATAGTATACATCTATCATGACATATACGTATTTTACTCACGTCGTTGATTTATTAGAATACGTTTCATAAAGTATCGTTTGCGATTACACCCCTCTGTCCTTCACCGCACCCTACACACAACATAGGATATGTCCTCGGCAGCATTACACACCGCCTCCTTCTCTTCCCCATCGCCTCATCTCGCTAGTAGACCACGCCCCCTAACCACGCCCACTATTACGTAAGGTCTGAGTCGGCTGCAGTCTAGTCTGCATCGAGTGGACGGGATGGGCGTAATCAACAGCAGCGTACTGTACGCATCCCTCGTGATATCCTGTCTGTTCGTACCCAAACTGGTCAGTTTACTACCGTGTACACTGTACAGCATGCAGTGTACATACTAATAATGCTAGCAACGGGTGTATATCTATCCGTATATATATATATATATATATATATATATATATATAAGTATGTATTAATGGTATCTATCAAGTGTTGTAGATAATATATATGTAGTATATATAGGATAAAATATGGGATCCTAAATATAGAAATAAAACGAAAATCTTAAATAGCGATGGGAAAATAATTATAATAGCGGAGATCAAAGAAAACGCGACCGCTATTAATATCAACACATAACTAATCTGTACAGTACTTTATCTACAAGTCATACGACGTACTATACATAGGGGCGCTGCAACAGGGGGATGGGGGATACGCCCCCCTCCCCACTTTAAAATCTAGGGGGACCTCCTATGTATTGATCCCCCCCACTTTTACCACAACATTTATTTTGATTGGTTGGTACCCCTACATACACACCATCGTTCCAGCGCCCTAACTATACCTGATATTTAATAGTATATTGATCCAAAGGATCCGGTTTCAAATCCCGACAGAGTCAATTTATTTTATCTAGATACAGCTGTATGGCTAAGTTTGCTTAGGTGTTCTGACACGTGACCTGACACATGACATGTCAACCACATAAGTAGTAGGACGCGGGTTCAAGCCATATCCGTACCATTAAATTAGGTCTTAACTTATTATTTAGAAATGATCGTATATAATTATGTATACTATAATGATTATCTCTCGTTAAAACCATTAATATGAGATTTTATTTAATAAATTAACATGAGAACGGATTCGAAGGGAGGGTAGAGTTATTTGGTTATAAGTAAAAACTTCATCAGAGTTCCTAGGGTAGGATGAAAGGAGTCTACCAAAATAAACAAACAAAAATCAATATAGTATAGTATACTATGTAAATATATATACAATTCATGTTTACTCTCTTAAACTGTACGATATTATAAGTAATAGTATAATTATAATGACTTAAGTCATATAGTATAACAATATTTATAGAAATATCTCTGTGTCGATAATGCAGACATATTCAGATCATATAATACAACCTAAATCCTCTACAACCTCTAAATCTCTTAGATGACTCGAGCTATAGGTTACAAATGGACTATTCCGTTCTGTTTGATATTCTACATTCTGTGGATGGCGGCTAACGGCTATGCGGTGTGGTTGACCATGCTGCCCACCTCTATTCTAGTGGGCATTGCGGCCGCCCCTTTGTGGATAGCCCAGTGTAGTTACTTCACCAAGGTTATTACTCCACACACCTCTACTATATCGTGTACATATTGCATAATTAGTTTAATTGAAATAGTTTATTGAGTTCAGAAAACGAATACAATTCTGGCCAAAGAAGAGTACCAGAGAATATCTCATTATCTATAATCGTACAGAGGGTATGCCCTTCAATTACCATACATTTCATATGTATACATTGCATTACGCACCATACACGTATAACAAGCGATCACGTAACACATATATATTACGTAATGTTACGCAATAGTATACCGTTGTACCTAAACTGTACTATATATAGTATAGTATCAAAACCCTTTCGTAGTACTACTGTTCGATATTAAACTTATAGAATAGTAAAACATAGTACTAAATTAATATGTTTCAAGTTGATATGAATACAATGACTACTATAAACATTGTATTCGTATACAATTGAAGCATATTAATCGAACCATATATGGTAATGCATGATGTATATGCTGGTTTCAGATTGCCAGACAATACGCCCGCTTAGACAACAAAGAAACAGAAGATACTGTCATCTCTAGATTCTTCGGCATCTTCTTTATGTTCTTCCAACTCGGTTAGAATTATTGTATGTTACAATTTGTAGATATATTTTTTATGTTTATAAAGATATATATATATATATATATATATTCGTATAGTTTACAAAATAGTAAAATGTGTAATATATTATGTGCACATGTAGGTATATGTTGACATAATTACGGACGTCAGTATAAACCCCCACTGAACCCCTACTACACCCCTACCACACCCCTATCACACAGCCAGTCTAACTGGCTCCGTGATATCGTTCACCGTACTAAAGACAACAGCCCACGTGACTAACGTAACCAATGGTTACATGGCTGACCACTGCGGTCGTAATGATTGTCCTTGGAACGGGGGCGATAATCAGAATCTGGACAGTCCGGATTCTAGAACGGTTAGTGGTCACGAGGGGAAGTGTGAGGTCACGTGTCCATGTTTAAAGTCACGTGACGATGTGTTTACACTTATAAGTATTACTCCTATTTATAAACACTGTAACAGCCACCTGGTTATATAGCTACCACGTACCGGTTTCTATGTCCTATATATACATTACTATTTAACATGTGTTTGTAGGTTTGACATGCGCTCGCAGATGCGCAAACACGCATATATATAGCATTATGATATACAATATATCACTTTTTGACATATACGCATATATATCATAGTAATAGATTATGGTAATTAAATATATATAAGTGTTTATATTTTATTTATATGTATGTTCTGATGATAATGAAAATGTTGTTTATTGACACTTATCTTGGGTAAAATCATCATGCACATCGTAAGTCAATTGAGATTATAAAAAAAAGAGAACAATAAATTTGAATAAAACGATAAAACAACTTTTATAAATTGTATACTAGGAATTTTGTTAACATAAATTGAGTTTGAATGTATTCATCAGAATAAATGAAAAGTATAATTATTATAAGTATTATTAGTATAAGTATAATTATTATTAAGGTGTTGTAGGATTTTAGATACTAATCATAACATCCGTTATGATGTAGATATGATTATATATATATATATACATTTAAATGAGATGGGGAATGAGTTCTATAAATACGGACAAACATGGTTAACATCATATTTTCAATATTTAAATGATGATAACTCAGTAAATTTATAACCTATATATAGATATTGCAACGTAATTTTTGTAACCGGAAGACATCCACTGAACTTCTGAGTATGTGAGGTATTTCATATAATACGGATAGAGGGATACTGTAGTTGTGTATGGGTGATTTGTGGAGATGTAGAAAGGAACATTGTGTAAATGGAACAAGTTATAGACTAGTTAATGGAGAACATATCACGTTGTATACCTATATCTATAAATGCCTGTATACTATTATGTAATGGGTATAGATACATATTGGGAAGATATTATAAGGTAGAGTAGTTAAGAGAAGAGCTTATATATAATGTTAATGGTAATAGGATTAGTTAGGTCCTTCCTTATGGACCATAGTTCACAATTATTATAATACGTTAGTATATATTAGCAAGACCTCCTATAACCTCGAGGTTATAGGAGGTCTTGATATTAGTGACTCAGCTTTTAGGAGCTAAGTTAGCATGCAAAATAACGTAATATTTATGCCGGCATATATCCTATAGGATGTAAGTAACAATAAGAAAAATACCGTGAATGTTCCCAGCTAACAGTAATAACCTCATAATAGCAACATAATAGCATAATGTAAACATTTGATGCTATTAATGATGCTATAATGTTGTTATTATGAAGCTATTACTGTTAGCTGGGTTAGCGTGATAGGTGCCTGTAGACTACAGGCTGTAGTATTGATAATGGTATACGATAAGGAGATAGGAAGAATATTATTTGGAGAAGACATATCTAATAAATGAAATACGGACACATACTTTGGAGTTATTGGATGGAGGGTGTTGAAGTGAGAAATGAAGGAGTAGAGATGTATTAGGTCGGCTTAATCAGTGGACAATGCCAGTTTCCACTGGACATCTGAGAATATATTGATTGTATTGTGTATATGAATTGAATTGAATTTCATATAGTCTATTAAGTACAGACAAATCAATACAAGTTTTGCTAATAAGAAAATACATGATGTAATCTCGTTATATATGATCATAAAGGGGGTACTCTATAGAGTACTATAGTATACTTTAAGATAATAGCATGACAATGATAGTATATTGTACCTGTTATAATAGTATATTGTACCTGTTATAATAGTATATTGTTCCTTAAATAATAGTATACTGTTCCTGTTAAAATACTAACAATTAACTAAGATTAATATAATTGAAAATAATGATAATAATGATCTATTTAATACTTTTAAAATAAAAAGTTTATATACATTTATTTGTAAAATTCTTTAAAATATAGGTTACAAATCTTAACTCAAGATAGAATAGAATCGACATTTAATAGTAATGCTTTACAATTAATATCACTGTGTACGTTCTGCACTTAGGCCTAGATTTATCTTTAGATTAATAACTATAATTCTAATGATGATTCATACGATTATAATTTATTATAAATAGCAAAGCTAATATATAAATAATATCAAGCATTCATTAGTAAATTAATTAGTTTATTATTGGTCCATTATATAATCGCAATATATCAACATTATAATTTTGTTGCACCTTATACAACTGTTTGGTTATAGCGGGATCCCCTGTTATATAACTGATTATATAACTATATTATATAATACATATATAATTATATTGTATTATATATGATAATGTGTTTTAAATAAATATGTCCATAGAAAAAATCTATATTATATTTTATAAATTATATTAATTTATTAAATAAATTATCAATTATCCTATAGGATATTATTCTATAGAATTAATTATCTGTTTAAATTTAATATTTTATATTGAAATGACAAGTAAAATTATGATCATGCATTATAATTCTATAGTAAATTCTAGGGTATATTCTATAACCTATATATAATATTATTGTTTATATTACTTAAATAATTTAAATTTAGTTTACATCAATAGTATAATAAATTATTGTTAGAAGATTTACAATACCAGTATTTAATCAATACTTAATTTATTTATAATTATAATTGAAGTCATACTGAATATCGATATTATAAAACATTGACATTTTAACGATAGCAACAAAGTATTTCGCAGACTTGTTTACCGTACACAATCGTAACCATAGTAACATAACACAAGGACATGTCCTTACTATAACCCTTATAATGGTACGCATGCGCATTACAGGTATGGACACTGCTGTACGTCTACATAGGAATATCTGTAGCAGCGGTCATCATGTTGGCCGTATTCGTTGACCCTCTGTCCGGAGAGGAGAGCTCCTCGGATGGTAAAACTGTCTGTCAAGAGGTTAGCCACGCCCTAATTTAATGAGCATCACTAATAGATTTTTTGAAGTAAATAAGTACACTATAAAAACTGACATCCTCAGAAAATCATTGGATATTATTCCTATTACATACTGTATTCATTATACAATGTAGAAAATGATGTTTGTAATGCTTTATGTAAATATAATATATCGGATATTTAATGCATGTCATTGATGCATAGCATTAATGCATGAACCATAGAAACATCTCTATATTCCGAGGATGATCTAATTAGATGTATTAATACTGTTATTATAACGATGTTATTGAATGATGATGGTTCTGAAGGCTATGAAGATATACCAGGGAGTCCTTGGATATACTTTATAAAATTATATTCTGAAGTTGTCAGTAATGTTTTCTGGGGACACGCCCAGTGGGCGTCGCCCACTATGCGAAACGTAAACAAACGCACGCCTTACGTAACACACGCACACTCACGTGACTAGATAGGCGTTCTCATGAAGTCCACAGTGCTTCATCTCAAGAACAGAACACAACTTCTGCTGATACCCCTCACTATCTACAGCGGTCTGGAACAGGGCTTCTTGAATGCCGAGTTCAACAAGGTATGTAATAGTAAAGTAAAGGGTTTTGTAATTGTAAGTGAACTATACCGTGTGTAGGTAGTACCTACTAGGTTCCCATTCATAAGTACTGCAGTATATATACACACACATATATATTAGCATATAGTATATACTGTAAATTATACAACGTATACGCTATATACTCCATTACATTTTATCAGTATATGTGAGTATTTATGTCTGTATGTTTATGAATATTCATATCAATTATATATATATATATATATATATATATATATATATATATATATATATATATATATAATACTATCACATGTGAATATACACTGGATTTAGTTATAATAATAGTGTGAAATACAATAGAGGTATTGTAGTCATTGTTATAGGTAAAACGCGTGTTATCAATAGTGTATGTAGACCTAAGACTAGAATGTACAACAATCACTCATAGAGAACAATTCCCTATGATCTTTAACATCAATACACAATCCTATACCATGTACACACCCATAACACCTGTCTGTGTTAGCATGTAGAATATTCCCATGTAGCTATTCTCTCAACTATGTGTAAACGGTTTTGATTTAATTAATAATATTTAAATAATTTATTAGGCTATTTATGGATCACTTGAGTTTTAATACTTATTATTGACAAATAATCAAAATTAGAAAGTACATATTTATATATATATATATGTATGTTCCTTAAATGTAATTTTAAAGTTCCTCGGTGAATACTAAATTATTGAATTTTATATTACAATACAAATGTATAAGCATTATTATTAAATACGATGTGTTGATACATGCTAATTATAATCTACACAAACATCTTTAATTATTAAATATAATCATCCAACCTGCTGATGTAAATATTGATACTAGCGATATATAATGCCTAAACATTATGCCAATAATGTTTATTAACGTAATTAACATGGCTTCTAATATATACATATACATATATGTATACTATATATAGTATGGTAACTACGTAGTATGAATGTGAGGTATACTATTGTATATAGTGTTTTTGTAATTGTAAAATGTGGGGTGGTTTATAACTGAATTGACTAAAGTATACATATCATATTATTATTATATAAAATACCACAAAGTATTACATACTCGTCGGTATCATAAACCTGAATATTTATTATATTTCCAAACTCTTGTTTATTCCATAAACTTTGTATTGCCAACTATCTCTATAGAATATATATAGAAATGTATATTACAATTAATGTATTTATTTTTATATATCATTAATTTAACCATTGACCATCGATATAAAGAAATACTTTATATCAATATCATTGACAGAATGTTTTATTTTAACCATTAACCATTAACCTTAAATCGATCCCAGTCCAAGATAAACTCCACATATGGAAATATTCTTGTTTTGTCTTGCGTTCGTATCTCGCTATAAAATCAATAAGTCACTACACTCGAGGTTGATTACACTAGAACCCTTGATCTACATTAATATAACCTTACGAGAACTTCATTCTCCGTGATCAACTCATTTACATGCGAGATAACATTATCTTAAAAAATGATATATGCTTTTTTATATATTTTGTCGGTTATATACCAAAAGCCTATATCGGATCCTAAACTGTCCGAGATAGAAGTAGACTCCGAGAAGAAGTTTCAAGGTCAAAAGAGGTCGGTGGTTATACTCTACGGTTCGCAGTGATGAGAGAAATGTTGGACGTGATCTGAAATATCATATCGGTTTCTGGCACTATCCGAAACTTTCCAAAGTTGCATTCACCATGACGATATCTCTCCTTATTGTCATTGGTAATCTTCATCTCCTAGTCTACGTTGACTACTGGTAAGATATCATATAGTTCGGCATCGATAATAAAGCATATATCTGATGTAATCTGCCTATCTCCTTCACGTGGAATAAATGTATTCCAAGTCTGGTTAACCAGACTTTTGGAAATATAATAATATATTATATATACATATAATATATTATTAATTTTTACGGAGGTAAGCATATTACATCCTATATAGGCTTTATGATCGATACCGAACTATATAATATCTTGCCAGTAGTCAACGTAGACTAGGAGATGAAGATTACCAATGACAATAAGGAGAGACATCGTCCTGGTGAATGCAACTTTGAACGTTTCGGATAGCGCCAGAAACCGATATTTCAGATCACGTCCAACATTTCTTTCATCACTGCGAACCGTAGAGTATAACCACCGACCTCTCTTGACCTTGATACTTCTCCACGGAGCCTACCTCTATATCGTATAGTTTAGCATACATTATATACTTTTGGTATATAACCAACAAAATATATAAAAAGCATATATCATTTTTTAAGATAATGTTATCTCGGGTGTAAATAAGTTATCCACGGAGAATGATAGTTCTCGTAACATTGTATTGTATCTATATGAGGTTTATTTAATTTAACGGAAAGTATAATAGGATGCTATAATGTATTAAGGGTGTTGGTGTAATAACCCCCGAGTTTAGTGCCCCGATTGCTTTTATAGCGAGAACTAACGCACGCCAAACCAAGACTGTTTCCATATGTGTAGTTTGTATTGGAATGCATTACATTTAAGGTTAATGGTTAACATAACGGCCTTCTGTCAATGACATTGCTATAAAGAAAGTCTTTTTTATATCGACGGTTAATGGTTACATTAATGATATATAAATACATTAATTTTAATATATATTTCTATAGAGATATCTCTATATAGTTGACAATAAAAAGTGTATGGAATAAACCAGAGTTATGGAAATATATAATATTATATATATATAATATATATATATATATATATATATATATATATATATATATATGCAGATATATGATACCGACCAGTATGTAATACTTCGTGGTATCGTATATAATGACACGAATATATATACATAATGTAGTTAATTCAGTTATAAACCACGCCAATTGGAGTGGTTTACTCTTTACAATTACAAACATATTATATTAACTCTTCCACCTCACATTCATACTACATAGTTACCATATATAGTATACTATACACACATTTGTTAGAATACTAACACATATTTAACATTACTATCACTAACAGAAGACTAATATTAACAAGCACACGCATGTGTATTAGTAAACTAACCCTCGCACACACTCACACTCGCACACACGCACACTCACACTCGCACACACTCTCGCTCTACAGTCGTATGTGGCGTGTTCCGTGGGTATCTGGAAGGTGGGACTGGTGATGTTACCGTACGGATGTGTGGACGCGATCACCTCCTACGTTAATGGTCACGTGGTCAAGTACACCGGAAGAGTGCCTATCTTCTTTGCAGGTTAGTCACGTGATCTATGTATATCGATATAGAGACAGAGATAGGGAGATAGATATAGAGATTCTATTAATTCTATTAATTCTATTAATTATGAAAACTATAGTTTTATAAACCTATAGGTCAATATAGTATTTGCCAATATATTAAATACAAATAACTTTGAATGTATATATAATTCTAAACATGTATATATGTGTCAAATATATGTAAGATTTTACAAATTATATAGTGTTCAACCAGGGACACCCTGGTTCAACTATAGTTTATAATATAATTTATTATAATATAGTTTATATTATAATATAAGTTTTCCATAAATATATATGTGTAATATCTCCGAGATGAATGTTACGTAATACTAGTTATATAAGTTATGTAATCTTACTACATATCAGCGATGTAATAACGTCAACGTATCAATATCACGGGTTATTTTCGCTATTTTTTAATTATTTTTTTTTGATTATAATAATATATTCCACAGCAGTGAATTACAATTGTACCAATAATAAGTATACTAACTTATCTAAGGTCAAATCGTATCCCTGGGAAAGGTTATAATAACTACAATGTATTCATTATATGTTATATGTTACACAGATATAAAAAGTAATAATATCATATTCCAATCAGTGCGTTGTAGTATTCATTGTTTATGTTGTTATCTTTCCTATGTCGCATTCAAACATACATATCCACACATACACACGCATACATGTACAACGTATCGTCAACCAAATATGATGGTACCTACATACAACCTACCTATGTCATACGTGTCACCTATATCATACGTGTCACATATGTCATACATGTCACATTGCAGGTGCCCTCTGCGACATCTGTATACAGGTAACGCTGTCTGTATACTCCCCCTCGAATACAAACCACTACGCATTGTTCATCATAGCCGGGATGTGGGGCTTCTCTGATGGTATATGGCAGACACAGATCAATTGTTAGTAGTAGTAGTAGTAGTAGTAGTAGTAGTAGTAGTAGTAGTAGTAGTAGTAGTAGTATTAGTAGTAGTAGTAGTAGTAGTAGTAGTAGTAGTAGTAGTAGTAGTAGTAGTATTAGTAGTAGTAGTAGTAGTAGTAGTAGTAGTAGTAGTAGTAGTAGTAGTAGTAGTAGTAGTAGTATATATAGTGGTGGTGGTGGTGGTGGTAGTGGTAGTGGTAGTTGCAGTGGTAGTTGTAATTTATTGATCAATATATAGTTTTCTGATAAACAAACAATAAAAATAACAATATAATATGTTGCGTATAATATATATTATACTATATAGTATAGTAGTTATGGTAATTAAAATATGTATTAAAAATAAGTAGTTTAAATGAGAAGTAACTTATAGAACATACTACTCATAAAATTACTTATAATTAATTTTACAACTATATATATATATAGTAACAATTATATTAACTATTGGTATACATATTTATATTAAAAAACTTAATTTAAATACTTATTTTAACTACCACTATTAACTCTTGATATTAACTACCAATATTAACTCCTGATATTAACTATAGTTAATAGCGATAGCTATAGCTATAGCGATACTAATTATAGGAATTATAATTCCTAAAAGTTAACCCTATAGTTAATCCTCTAGTTATAACTCCCAATGTTACCTACCGATACTAATTCCCGATGTTAACTACCCGAACAGCTCTGTACGGAAGTGTATTCTCCAACAATAATGAGGCAGGGTTCGCCAACTACAGATTATGGGAGAGCATAGGATTTATGTTAGCTTTCGCCTACTCTAACTATCTGTGTACATCGGTCAAACTCTATATACTGATGACATTCCTGGCGTTGGGAATGACTGGATACTCCATAGTTGAAATACTCGCTAGAAAACAGTTAGTTATTGTTATACATACATTATAATGTATTACAAATATTTATAATAGATATTATATAATTATTTCGAAATTCTAAAATGAATTAATATGTATATATATATAAATATATTCTATATTATAAAATTAAAATTAAAATTTCAATTTTTCATATTAAAGTTTCAGTTAATAGATTATTACTGATATTGATTATATTTATATTACTCATACGGTTATATATATATCGTATTCTTTATTAGATCCAGAAAAACAAAGGAAATAACACCTGCAATAAATATGGAATTGCAACATTCAAAGAACTAGAATTATGTAAATATATTTTGATACGAACACTTTAAATAATTATGTATTATTGACTTTAATAAAATATTAATATATATATTACGTATACGTTACATCAAAATCTTATATTACATATAACATATAGTTTATATTCATTATATTCTATTGATTATATTAATTTGAATATGGTTATATTACAATTAACTCAACTGAATATAAATATATATTGCTGACTTATTTATTAGTGAAAAATAACTATTATTAATTCTTTATTTTTGTATTTATTATATTACATCATTATATTATTTTTATAATGGAATACTGATATTACCTATTATATTTATAGAGCATTTGTATCATCTTCTCTTTATATAACTGATGAGCATCTAGCACCAATTTCATTAACGCATATGTGTGTTAACAATCTATATGTGGTGTTACAATAGTTGTTAATATCAGTGTTGACGTAAATGTTAAGAGCAGGGTTGAAGTAAATGTTAAGATCAGTGATGAAGTTAATATTAATATCAGGGTTGACGTAAATCTTAAGATCAGTGATGAAGTTAATGTTAATATCAGGGTTGACGTAAATGTTATGATCAGTGATGAAGTTAATATTAATATCAGGGTTGACGTAAATGTTAAGATCAGTGATGAAGTTAATATTAATATCAGGGTTGACGTAAATGTTAAGATCAGTGATGAAGTTAATGTTAATATCAGGGTTGACGTAAATGTTAAGACCAGTGATGAAGTTAATATTAATATCAGGGTTAACGTAAATGTTAAGATCAGTGATGAAGTTAATATTAATATCAGGGTTGACGTAAATGTTAAGATCAGTGATGAAGTTAATATTAATATCAGGGTTGAAGTCAATGTTAAGATCAGTGATGAAGTTAATATTAATATCAGGGTTGAAGTCAATGTTAAGATCAGTGATGAAGTTAATATTAATATCAGGGTTGAAGTCATTGTTAAGATCAGTGATGAAGTTAATATTAGTATCAGGGTTGAAGTCTTTGTTAAGATCAGTGATGAAGTTAATATTAATATCAGGGTTGACGTAAATGTTAAGATCAGTGATGAAGTTAATATTAATATCAGGGTTGAAGTCAATGTTAAGATCAGTGATGAAGTTAATATTAATATCAGGGTTGACGTAAATGTTAAGATCAGTGATGAAGTTAATATTAATATCAGGGTTGACGTAAATGTTAAGATCAGTGATGAAGTTAATATTAATATCAGGGTTGACGTAAATGTTAAGATCAGTGATGAAGTTAATATTAATATCAGGGTTGAAGTCAATGTTAAGATCAGTGATGAAGTTAATATTAATATCAGGGTTGAAGTCAATGTTAAGATCAGTGATGAAGTTAATATTAATATCAGGGTTGAAGTCAATGTTAAGATCAGTGATGAAGTTAATATTAATATCAGGGTTGACGTAAATGTTAAGATCTGTGATGAAGTTAATATTAATATCAGGGTTGAAGTCAATGTTAAGATCAGTGATGAAGTTAATATTAATATCAGGGTTGAAGTCAATGTTAAGATCAGTGATGAAGTTAATATTAATATCAGGGTTGAAGTCATTGTTAAGATCAGTGATGAAGTTAATATTAATATCAGGGTTGACGTAAATGTTAAGATCAGTGATGAAGTTAATATTAATATCAGGGTTGACGTAAATGTTAAGATCAGTGATGAAGTTAATATTAATATCAGGGTTGACGTAAATGTTAAGATCAGTGATGAAGTTAATATTAATATCAGGGTTGAAGTCAATGTTAAGATCAGTGATGAAGTTAATATTAATATCAGGGTTGACGTAAATGTTAAGATCAGTGATGAAGTTAATATTAATATCAGGGTTGAAGTCAATGTTAAGATCAGTGATGAAGTTAATATTAATATCAGGGTTGACGTAAATGTTAAGATCAGTGATGAAGTTAATATTAATATCAGGGTTGACGTAAATGTTAAGATCAGTGATGAAGTTAATATTAATATCAGGGTTGACGTAAATGTTAAGATCAGTGATGAAGTTAATATTAATATCAGGGTTGAAGTCTTTGTTAAGATCAGTGATGAAGTTAATATTAATATCAGGGTTGACGTAAATGTTAAGATCAGTGATGAAGTTAATATTAATATCAGGGTTGAAGTCAATGTTAAGATCAGTGATGAAGTTAATATTAATATCAGGGTTGACGTAAATGTTAAGATCAGTGATGAAGTTAATATTAATATCAGGGTTGACGTAAATGTTAAGATCAGTGATGAAGTTAATATTAATATCAGGGTTGAAGTCAATGTTAAGATCAGTGATGAAGTTAATATTAATATCAGGGTTGAAGTCAATGTTAAGATCAGTGATGAAGTTAATATTAATATCAGGGTTGAAGTCAATGTTAAGATCAGTGATGAAGTTAATATTAATATCAGGGTTGACGTAAATGTTAAGATCAGTGATGAAGTTAATATTAATATCAGGGTTGACGTAAATGTTAAGATCTGTGATGAAGTTAATATTAATATCAGGGTTGAAGTCAATGTTAAGATCAGTGATGAAGTTAATATTAATATCAGGGTTGAAGTCAATGTTAAGATCAGTGATGAAGTTAATATTAATATCAGGGTTGAAGTCATTGTTAAGATCAGTGATGAAGTTAATATTAATATCAGGGTTGACGTAAATGTTAAGATCAGTGATGAAGTTAATATTAATATCAGGGTTGACGTAAATGTTAAGATCAGTGATGAAGTTAATATTAATATCAGGGTTGACGTAAATGTTAAGATCAGTGATGAAGTTAATATTAATATCAGGGTTGAAGTCAATGTTAAGATCAGTGATGAAGTTAATATTAATATCAGGGTTGACTTAAATGTTAAGATCAGTGATGAAGTTAATATTAATATCAGGGTTGACGTAAATGTTAAGATCAGTGATGAAGTTAATATTAATATCAGGGTTGACGTAAATGTTAAGATCAGTGATGAAGTTAATATTAATATCAGGGTTGAAGTCAATGTTAAGATCAGTGATGAAGTTAATATTAATGTCAGGGTTGAAGTCAATGTTAAGATCAGTGATGAAGTTAATATTAATATCAGGGTTGAAGTCATTGTTAAGATCAGTGATGAAGTTAATATTAATATCAGGGTTGAAGTCAATGTTAAGATCGATGATGAAGTTAATATTAATATCAGGGTTGACGTAAATGTTAAGATCAGTGATGAAGTTAATATTAATATCAGGGTTGACGTAAATGTTAAGATCAGTGATGAAGTTAATATTAATATCAGGGTTGAAGTCAATGTTAAGATCAGTGATGAAGTTAATATTAATATCAGGGTTGAAGTCAATGTTAAGATCAGTGATGAAGTTAATATTAATATCAGGGTTGAAGTCAATGTTAAGATCAGTGATGAAGTTAATATTAATATCAGGGTTGACGTAAATGTTAAGATCAGTGATGAAGTTAATATTAATATCAGGGTTGAAGTCAATGTTAAGATCAGTGATGAAGTTAATATTAATATCAGGGTTGAAGTCAATGTTAAGATCAGTGATGAAGTTAATATTAATATCAGGGTTGAAGTCAATGTTAAGATCAGTGATGAAGTTAATATTAATATCAGGGTTGACGTAAATGTTAAGATCAGTGATGAAGTTAATATTAATATCAGGGTTGACGTTATAACGTGTCGTGGGTTAAGGCTTATTAATATTTGCTAAGCTACTAATATGCTAATAGTTGCTTACCTTGCTTTAGTTGACCGGATAGTATGATTATATGTATTAGTTTATAAAGTTTAGTTTAGTTGATGACGTATATAAATTTAGTGATGTTTACATGTCAGGGTTCAGTATCCTGTTATAATCTTTGATTATAGTTGTTATTGGATACCGTCACATCTCCTTTTCTTTCTGCAAGCAGCTATAGTCATATATAGTAGCTTAGCAAACATTAGCATGTATAATAATAATAGTATATAGTAGGATAATAATAGTAAGATATAATAATGTATTTAATGAAACGAAAGTAATATAAAAATATAAATGAATAAAAGAAACAAAACCATCCCTGTTTTTGGAAGATATTTACTCTTCCCGATAGCGTTCATGCTTATTCCTTTTTCTACCTGACCGTCTAATCGTCTCCTCTTCTTCATTGTTTACCTCTTTCTCTTCCTCTTTGTTCTTGTTAATTAGTGTGTGTATGTCTATTCTGTTTCTGACATAACTCTTTCCATCTACCTCCACTTTATAAGATCTATCTCTTATTTCTTCAGTGATTTTACCTTCACTCCATGTAGTTTCCCCTGGTTTTATTAGTATTATCTCATCTTGATTTTCTATTTTCTGTTTCTTCTTTGCACCTCTATCATAATATATTTTCTGTTTTCTCAACTTTATTTCTCTTTGTTCTTCCATTTCCTTTAGTTCATGTCTTGGTTTTAAAACCTTCTTCAGTACCATCAGTTTTGTTCTGCATTTCCTTCCAAACATGATCTCTGCTGGGCTTAAATGTAATCCTTCTGTTGTTGTATTATTGTGCTCAAGTATTGCTAGTTGTTCAGAGCCATTACATTTTTTGAATATTCGCTTAGTTGTCTTTACTGCATTCTCAGCTTTTCCATTACCTTGAGGGTGGTAAGGACTAGTTGTAATGTGTTTGATATCTAATTGTTGTGTAAAGTTTCTAAACTCGTTTCGGAATTGTGGTCTATTGTCTGTGACAATCTCTTGCGGTATACCATGAATAGCAAACATCTTTAATAACGTTTTAATTACTTCCTTACTTGTTGTTATACTTAATTTCTCTACTGATAGAAAATTTGAATAGTAGTCTATAACGATTATTAAGATTCTATTGTCTAATTTACATAAGTCTATGCCGATTTTTGACCATGGAGTTTCTCCTCTTGCATGTTGTAATAGTGGTTCTTTCTTATTTTGAATTTCACTATGTTTGATGCACGATGGACAAGATTTTATGTAGTTTTCTATATCATTTTGATTCCTGGCCAGTATGCTATGTCCCTTAGGCGACGCCTACAGGCACCAATACCACCATGAGCCGCATGTGCTTGTTGCATCATATCTTTTCTTAGTGTATTTGGTACAATTAATAACTGATCTTTAAAAATTAGACCGTCTATGTGGGTAATTGTATTTCTTATAGAGTAATACGGCATTATAGTTTCCTGTATTTCATTCTTATTAGGCCAACCTTCTTCTGTATATTCTATCAGTTTTGTGCATATTTCATCTTTGTTCGTTTGTTCTTTTAGTTTATTCTTTTTATCTTCAGTTATCGCTAATGTTATTGTATTTACCACTTCCGGCAACAAATCTTCTAGCTCTTTTTTCCTTTGGAGATCCCTCGACAAGGTATCCGCTATCTTGATATCCTTTCCTGGTATAAATTCTAGTTTGATGTCATATTGCTGCAATCTTAGTCGCATCTTCTGTAGCCTAGTTGATATGTCATTTAGTGGCTTCTTGATGATTCTTATGAGTGGCTTATGATCGGTGTGTATTATTATGTTTGGTTTACCATATATGTATTGTCTAAATTTCTTACAAGCAAATACAATAGCTAGCATCTCCTTTTCTATCTGGGCGTACCTAACTTCAGTTTCAGTTAAACATTTTGATGCGTAAGCCACTGGTCTGTCTTGTTGGAGTAGCACCGCACCTAGTCCGTATTTGGATGCATCACATTGTATGATTACTTCTTCCTTTACATTGTAGTATTTTAACGTGGGTGTTGTTGTGATGCTGGTTTTTAAATTGTTGAATGCTTCTTCTTGTTCTTGTGTCCAGTTCCATACAACGTCTTTCCTTATCAGTTTCCTCATGTTCACTGTTTTTGTGCTTAACCCATCGATAAACTTATCTATGTATTGAACCATTCCAAGAAATCTTTTAATTCCATTGGATCTCTCGGAGACGGCATCTGTAGAATTGCATTCAGTTTGTCTT